>OY804575.1:12462504-12774129 GCA_963680875.1 Bathymodiolus brooksi | reverse complement strand
CCTAGTAGTGCTAAAGACACAAGTGCCTTGTACCTAGTAGTGCTAAAGACACAAGTGCCTTGTACCTAGTAGTGCTAAAGACACAAGTGCCTTGTACCTAATAGTGCTAAAGACACAAGTGCCTTGTACCTAGTAGTGCTAAAGACACAAGTGCCTTGTACCTAATAGTGCTAAAGACACAAGTGCCTTGTACCTAGTAGTGCTAAAGACACAAGTGCCTTGTACCTAGTAGTGCTAAAGACACAAGTGCCTTGTACCTAATAGTGCTAAAGACACAAGTGCCTTGTACCTAGTAGTGCTAAAGACACAAGTGCCTTGTACCTAGTAGTGCTAAAGACACAAGTGCCTTGTACCTAATAGTGCTAAAGACACAAGTGCCTTGTACCTAGTAGTGCTAAAGACACAAGTGCCTTGTACCTAGTAGTGCTAAAGACACAAGTGCCTTGTACCTAGTAGTGCTAAAGACACAAGTGCCTTGTACCTAGTAGTGCTAAAGACACAAGTGCCTTGTACCTAGTAGTGCTAAAGACACAAGTGCCTTGTACCTAGTAGTGCTAAAGACACAAGTGCCTTGTACCTAGTAGTGCTAAAGACACAAGTGCCTTGTACCTAGTAGTGCTAAAGACACAAGTGCCTTGTACCTAGTAGTGCTAAAGACACAAGTGCCTTGTACCTAATAGTGCTAAAGACACAAGTGCCTTGTACCTAGTAGTGCTAAAGACACAAGTGCCTTGTACCTAGTAGTGCTAAAGACACAAGTGCCTTGTACCTAATAGTGCTAAAGACACAAGTGCCTTGTACCTAGTAGTGCTAAAGACACAAGTGCCTTGTACCTAGTAGTGCTAAAGACACAAGTGCCTTGTACCTAGTAGTGCTAAAGACACAAGTGCCTTGTACCTAGTAGTGCTAAAGACACAAGTGCCTTGTACCTAGTAGTGCTAAAGACACAAGTGCCTTGTACCTAGTAGTGCTAAAGACACAAGTGCCTTGTACCTAATAGTGCTAAAGACACAAGTGCCTTGTACCTAGTAGTGCTAAAGACACAAGTGCCTTGTACCTAGTAGTGCTAAAGACACAAGTGCCTTGTACCTAGTAGTGCTAAAGACACAAGTGCCTTGTACCTAGTAGTGCTAAAGACACAAGTGCCTTGTACCTAATAGTGCTAAAGACACAAGTGCCTTGTACCTAGTAGTGCTAAAGACACAAGTGCCTTGTACCTAGTAGTGCTAAAGACACAAGTGCCTTGTACCTAATAGTGCTAAAGACACAAGTGCCTTGTACCTAGTAGTGCTAAAGACACAAGTGCCTTGTACCTAATAGTGCTAAAGACACAAGTGCCTTGTACCTAGTAGTGCTAAAGACACAAGTGCCTTGTACCTAGTAGTGCTAAAGACACAAGTGCCTTGTACCTAGTAGTGCTAAAGACACAAGTGCCTTGTACCTAATAGTGCTAAAGACACAAGTGCCTTGTACCTAGTAGTGCTAAAGACACAAGTGCCTTGTACCTAGTAGTGCTAAAGACACAAGTGCCTTGTACCTAGTAGTGCTAAAGACACAAGTGCCTTGTACCTAGTAGTGCTAAAGACACAAGTGCCTTGTACCTAGTAGTGCTAAAGACACAAGTGCCTTGTACCTAGTAGTGCTAAAGACACAAGTGCCTTGTACCTAGTAGTGCTAAAGACACAAGTGCCTTGTACCTAGTAGTGCTAAAGACACAAGTGCCTTGTACCTAGTAGTGCTAAAGACACAAGTGCCTTGTACCTAGTAGTGCTAAAGACACAAGTGCCTTGTACCTAGTAGTGCTAAAGACACAAGTGCCTTGTACCTAGTAGTGCTAAAGACACAAGTGCCTTGTACCTAGTAGTGCTAAAGACACAAGTGCCTTGTACCTAATAGTGCTAAAGACACAAGTGCCTTGTACCTAGTAGTGCTAAAGACACAAGTGCCTTGTACCTAGTAGTGCTAAAGACACAAGTGCCTTGTACCTAGTAGTGCTAAAGACACAAGTGCCTTGTACCTAGTAGTGCTAAAGACACAAGTGCCTTGTACCTAGTAGTGCTAAAGACACAAGTGCCTTGTACCTAGTAGTGCTAAAGACACAAGTGCCTTGTACCTAGTAGTGCTAAAGACACAAGTGCCTTGTACCTAGTAGTGCTAAAGACACAAGTGCCTTGTACCTAGTAGTGCTAAAGACACAAGTGCCTTGTACCTAGTAGTGCTAAAGACACAAGTGCCTTGTACCTAGTAGTGCTAAAGACACAAGTGCCTTGTACCTAGTAGTGCTAAAGACACAAGTGCCTTGTACCTAGTAGTGCTAAAGACACAAGTGCCTTGTACCTAATAGTGCTAAAGACACAAGTGCCTTGTACCTAGTAGTGCTAAAGACACAAGTGCCTTGTACCTAGTAGTGCTAAAGACACAAGTGCCTTGTACCTAGTAGTGCTAAAGACACAAGTGCCTTGTACCTAGTAGTGCTAAAGACACAAGTGCCTTGTACCTAGTAGTGCTAAAGACACAAGTGCCTTGTACCTAGTAGTGCTAAAGACACAAGTGCCTTGTACCTAGTAGTGCTAAAGACACAAGTGCCTTGTACCTAGTAGTGCTAAAGACACAAGTGCCTTGTACCTAGTAGTGCTAAAGACACAAGTGCCTTGTACCTAATAGTGCTAAAGACACAAGTGCCTTGTACCTAGTAGTGCTAAAGACACAAGTGCCTTGTACCTAGTAGTGCTAAAGACACAAGTGCCTTGTACCTAGTAGTGCTAAAGACACAAGTGCCTTGTACCTAGTAGTGCTAAAGACACAAGTGCCTTGTACCTAATAGTGCTAAAGACACAAGTGCCTTGTACCTAGTAGTGCTAAAGACACAAGTGCCTTGTACCTAGTAGTGCTAAAGACACAAGTGCCTTGTACCTAGTAGTGCTAAAGACACAAGTGCCTTGTACCTAGTAGTGCTAAAGACACAAGTGCCTTGTACCTAGTAGTGCTAAAGACACAAGTGCCTTGTACCTAGTAGTGCTAAAGACACAAGTGCCTTGTACCTAGTAGTGCTAAAGACACAAGTGCCTTGTACCTAATAGTGCTAAAGACACAAGTGCCTTGTACCTAGTAGTGCTAAAGACACAAGTGCCTTGTACCTAGTAGTGCTAAAGACACAAGTGCCTTGTACCTAGTAGTGCTAAAGACACAAGTGCCTTGTACCTAATAGTGCTAAAGACACAAGTGCCTTGTACCTAGTAGTGCTAAAGACACAAGTGCCTTGTACCTAGTAGTGCTAAAGACACAAGTGCCTTGTACCTAGTAGTGCTAAAGACACAAGTGCCTTGTACCTAGTAGTGCTAAAGACACAAGTGCCTTGTACCTAGTAGTGCTAAAGACACAAGTGCCTTGTACCTAGTAGTGCTAAAGACACAAGTGCCTTGTACCTAGTAGTGCTAAAGACACAAGTGCCTTGTACCTAGTAGTGCTAAAGACACAAGTGCCTTGTACCTAGTAGTGCTAAAGACACAAGTGCCTTGTACCTAATAGTGCTAAAGACACAAGTGCCTTGTACCTAGTAGTGCTAAAGACACAAGTGCCTTGTACCTAGTAGTGCTAAAGACACAAGTGCCTTGTACCTAGTAGTGCTAAAGACACAAGTGCCTTGTACCTAGTAGTGCTAAAGACAAGTGCCTTGTACCTAGTAGTGCTAAAGACACAAGTGCCTTGTACCTAGTAGTGCTAAAGACACAAGTGCCTTGTACCTAGTAGTGCTAAAGACACAAGTGCCTTGTACCTAATAGTGCTAAAGACAAGTGCCTTGTACCTAGTAGTGCTAAAGACACAAGTGCCTTGTACCTAGTAGTGCTAAAGACACAAGTGCCTTGTACCTAGTAGTGCTAAAGACACAAGTGCCTTGTACCTAATAGTGCTAAAGACACAAGTGCCTTGTACCTAATAGTGCTAAAGACACAAGTGCCTTGTACCTAGTAGTGCTAAAGACACAAGTGCCTTGTACCTAGTAGTGCTAAAGACACAAGTGCCTTGTACCTAGTAGTGCTAAAGACACAAGTGCCTTGTACCTAATAGTGCTAAAGACACAAGTGCCTTGTACCTAGTAGTGCTAAAGACACAAGTGCCTTGTACCTAGTAGTGCTAAAGACACAAGTGCCTTGTACCTAGTAGTGCTAAAGACACAAGTGCCTTGTACCTAGTAGTGCTAAAGACACAAGTGCCTTGTACCTAGTAGTGCTAAAGACACAAGTGCCTTGTACCTAGTAGTGCTAAAGACACAAGTGCCTTGTACCTAGTAGTGCTAAAGACACAAGTGCCTTGTACCTAATAGTGCTAAAGACACAAGTGCCTTGTACCTAGTAGTGCTAAAGACACAAGTGCCTTGTACCTAGTAGTGCTAAAGACACAAGTGCCTTGTACCTAGTAGTGCTAAAGACACAAGTGCCTTGTACCTAGTAGTGCTAAAGACACAAGTGCCTTGTACCTAGTAGTGCTAAAGACACAAGTGCCTTGTACCTAGTAGTGCTAAAGACACAAGTGCCTTGTACCTAGTAGTGCTAAAGACACAAGTGCCTTGTACCTAGTAGTGCTAAAGACACAAGTGCCTTGTACCTAATAGTGCTAAAGACACAAGTGCCTTGTACCTAGTAGTGCTAAAGACACAAGTGCCTTGTACCTAGTAGTGCTAAAGACACAAGTGCCTTGTACCTAGTAGTGCTAAAGACACAAGTGCCTTGTACCTAGTAGTGCTAAAGACACAAGTGCCTTGTACCTAATAGTGCTAAAGACCAAGTGCCTTGTACCTAGTAGTGCTAAAGACACAAGTGCCTTGTACCTAGTAGTGCTAAAGACACAAGTGCCTTGTACCTAATAGTGCTAAAGACACAAGTGCCTTGTACCTAGTAGTGCTAAAGACACAAGTGCCTTGTACCTAATAGTGCTAAAGACACAAGTGCCTTGTACCTAGTAGTGCTAAAGACACAAGTGCCTTGTACCTAATAGTGCTAAAGACACAAGTGCCTTGTACCTAATAGTGCTAAAGACACAAGTGCCTTGTACCTAGTAGTGCTAAAGACACAAGTGCCTTGTACCTAATAGTGCTAAAGACACAAGTGCCTTGTACCTAGTAGTGCTAAAGACACAAGTGCCTTGTACCTAGTAGTGCTAAAGACACAAGTGCCTTGTACCTAGTAGTGCTAAAGACACAAGTGCCTTGTACCTAGTAGTGCTAAAGACACAAGTGCCTTGTACCTAGTAGTGCTAAAGACACAAGTGCCTTGTACCTTAGTAGTGCTAAAGACACAAGTGCCTTGTACCTAATAGTGCTAAAGACACAAGTGCCTTGTACCTAGTAGTGCTAAAGACACAAGTGCCTTGTACCTAGTAGTGCTAAAGACACAAGTGCCTTGTACCTAGTAGTGCTAAAGACACAAGTGCCTTGTACCTAGTAGTGCTAAAGACACAAGTGCCTTGTACCTAGTAGTGCTAAAGACACAAGTGCCTTGTACCTAGTAGTGCTAAAGACACAAGTGCCTTGTACCTAGTAGTGCTAAAGACACAAGTGCCTTGTACCTAGTAGTGCTAAAGACACAAGTGCCTTGTACCTAGTAGTGCTAAAGACACAAGTGCCTTGTACCTAATAGTGCTAAAGACACACGTGCCTTGTACCTAATAGTGCTAAAGACACAAGTGCCTTGTACCTAGTAGTGCTAAAGACACAAGTGCCTTGTACCTAGTAGTGCTAAAGACACAAGTGCCTTGTACCTAGTAGTGCTAAAGACACAAGTGCCTTGTACCTAATAGTGCTAAAGACACAAGTGCCTTGTACCTAGTAGTGCTAAAGACACAAGTGCCTTGTACCTAATAGTGCTAAAGACACAAGTGCCTTGTACCTAGTAGTGCAAAAGACACAAGTGCCTTGTACCTAGTAGTGCTAAAGACACAAGTGCCTTGTACCTAGTAGTGCTAAAGACACAAGTGCCTTGTACCTAATAGTGCTAAAGACACAAGTGCCTTGTACCTAGTAGTGCTAAAGACACAAGTGCCTTGTACCTAGTAGTGCTAAAGACACAAGTGCCTTGTACCTAGTAGTGCTAAAGACACAAGTGCCTTGTACCTAATAGTGCTAAAGACACAAGTGCCTTGTACCTAATAGTGCTAAAGACACAAGTGCCTTGTACCTAGTAGTGCTAAAGACACAAGTGCCTTGTACCTAGTAGTGCTAAAGACACAAGTGCCTTGTACCTAGTAGTGCTAAAGACACAAGTGCCTTGTACCTAGTAGTGCTAAAGACACAAGTGCCTTGTACCTAGTAGTGCTAAAGACACAAGTGCCTTGTACCTAGTAGTGCTAAAGACACAAGTGCCTTGTACCTAGTAGTGCTAAAGACACAAGTGCCTTGTACCTAGTAGTGCTAAAGACACAAGTGCCTTGTACCTAATAGTGCTAAAGACACAAGTGCCTTGTACCTAGTAGTGCTAAAGACACAAGTGCCTTGTACCTAATAGTGCTAAAGACACAAGTGCCTTGTACCTAGTAGTGCTAAAGACACAAGTGCCTTGTACCTAGTAGTGCTAAAGACACAAGTGCCTTGTACCTAATAGTGCTAAAGACACAAGTGCCTTGTACCTAATAGTGCTAAAGACACAAGTGCCTTGTACCTAGTAGTGCTAAAGACACAAGTGCCTTGTACCTAATAGTGCTAAAGACACAAGTGCCTTGTACCTAGTAGTGCTAAAGACACAAGTGCCTTGTACCTAGTAGTGCTAAAGACACAAGTGCCTTGTACCTAATAGTGCTAAAGACACAAGTGCCTTGTACCTAGTAGTGCTAAAGACACAAGTGCCTTGTACCTAGTAGTGCTAAAGACACAAGTGCCTTGTACCTAATAGTGCTAAAGACACAAGTGCCTTGTACCTAATAGTGCTAAAGACACAAGTGCCTTGTACCTAGTAGTGCTAAAGACACAAGTGCCTTGTACCTAGTAGTGCTAAAGACACAAGTGCCTTGTACCTAGTAGTGCTAAAGACACAAGTGCCTTGTACCTAGTAGTGCTAAAGACACAAGTGCCTTGTACCTAGTAGTGCTAAAGACACAAGTGCCTTGTACCTAATAGTGCTAAAGACACAAGTGCCTTGTACCTAGTAGTGCTAAAGACACAAGTGCCTTGTACCTAGTAGTGCTAAAGACACAAGTGCCTTGTACCTAATAGTGCTAAAGACACAAGTGCCTTGTACCTAGTAGTGCTAAAGACACAAGTGCCTTGTACCTAGTAGTGCTAAAGAAACAAGTGCCTTGTACCTAATAGTGCTAAAGACACAAGTGCCTTGTACCTAGTAGTGCTAAAGACACAAGTGCCTTGTACCTAATAGTGCTAAAGACACAAGTGCCTTGTACCTAGTAGTGCTAAAGACACAAGTGCCTTGTACCTAGTAGTGCTAAAGACACAAGTGCCTTGTACCTAGTAGTGCTAAAGACACAAGTGCCTTGTACCTAATAGTGCTAAAGACACAAGTGCCTTGTACCTAGTAGTGCTAAAGACACAAGTGCCTTGTACCTAGTAGTGCTAAAGACACAAGTGCCTTGTACCTAGTAGTGCTAAAGACACAAGTGCCTTGTACCTAATAGTGCTAAAGACAAGTGCCTTGTACCTAGTAGTGCTAAAGACACAAGTGCCTTGTACCTAATAGTGCTAAAGACACAAGTGCCTTGTACCTAGTAGTGCTAAAGACACAAGTGCCTTGTACCTAGTAGTGCTAAAGACACAAGTGCCTTGTACCTAATAGTGCTAAAGACACAAGTGCCTTGTACCTAGTAGTGCTAAAGACACAAGTGCCTTGTACCTAATAGTGCTAAAGACACAAGTGCCTTGTACCTAGTAGTGCTAAAGACACAAGTGCCTTGTACCTAGTAGTGCTAAAGACACAAGTGCCTTGTACCTAGTAGTGCTAAAGACACAAGTGCCTTGTACCTAATAGTGCTAAAGACACAAGTGCCTTGTACCTAGTAGTGCTAAAGACACAAGTGCCTTGTACCTAGTAGTGCTAAAGACACAAGTGCCTTGTACCTAGTAGTGCTAAAGACACAAGTGCCTTGTACCTAGTAGTGCTAAAGACAAGTGCCTTGTACCTAGTAGTGCTAAAGACACAAGTGCCTTGTACCTAGTAGTGCTAAAGACACAAGTGCCTTGTACCTAGTAGTGCTAAAGACACAAGTGCCTTGTACCTAATAGTGCTAAAGACACAAGTGCCTTGTACCTAGTAGTGCTAAAGACACAAGTGCCTTGTACCTAGTAGTGCTAAAGACACAAGTGCCTTGTACCTAGTAGTGCTAAAGACACAAGTGCCTTGTACCTAATAGTGCTAAAGACACAAGTGCCTTGTACCTAATAGTGCTAAAGACACAAGTGCCTTGTACCTAGTAGTGCTAAAGACACAAGTGCCTTGTACCTAGTAGTGCTAAAGACACAAGTGCCTTGTACCTAATAGTGCTAAAGACAAGTGCCTTGTACCTAGTAGTGCTAAAGACACAAGTGCCTTGTACCTAGTAGTGCTAAAGACACAAGTGCCTTGTACCTAGTAGTGCTAAAGACACAAGTGCCTTGTACCTAATAGTGCTAAAGACAAGTGCCTTGCACCTAGTAGTGCTAAAGACACAAGTGCCTTGTACCTAGTAGTGCTAAAGACACAAGTGCCTTGTACCTAGTAGTGCTAAAGACACAAGTGCCTTGTACCTAATAGTGCTAAAGACACAAGTGCCTTGTACCTAATAGTGCTAAAGACACAAGTGCCTTGTACATAGTAGTGCTAAAGACACAAGTGCCTTGTACCTAGTAGTGCTAAAGACACAAGTGCCTTGTACCTAGTAGTACTAAAGACACAAGTGCCTTGTACCTAATAGTGCTAAAGACACAAGTGCCTTGTACCTAGTAGTGCTAAAGACACAAGTGCCTTGTACCTAATAGTGCTAAAGACACAAGTGCCTTGTACCTAGTAGTGCTAAAGACACAAGTGCCTTGTACCTAGTAGTGCTAAAGACACAAGTGCCTTGTACCTAGTAGTGCTAAAGACACAAGTGCCTTGTACCTAGTAGTGCTAAAGACACAAGTGCCTTGTACCTAGTAGTGCTAAAGACACAAGTGTCTTGTACCTAATAGTGCTAAAGACACAAGTGCCTTGTACCTAGTAGTGCTAAAGACACAAGTGCCTTGTACCTAGTAGTGCTAAAGACACAAGTGCCTTGTACCTAGTAGTGCTAAAGACACAAGTGCCTTGTACCTAGTAGTGCTAAAGACACAAGTGCCTTGTACCTAGTAGTGCTAAAGACACAAGTGCCTTGTACCTAATAGTGCTAAAGACACAAGTGCCTTGTACCTAGTAGTGCTAAAGACACAAGTGCCTTGTACCTAGTAGTGCTAAAGACACAAGTGCCTTGTACCTAATAGTGCTAAAGACAAGTGCCTTGTACCTAGTAGTGCTAAAGACACAAGTGCCTTGTACCTAGTAGTGCTAAAGACACAAGTGCCTTGTACCTAGTAGTGCTAAAGACACAAGTGCCTTGTACCTAGTAGTGCTAAAGACACAAGTGCCTTGTACCTAATAGTGCTAAAGACACAAGTGCCTTGTACCTAGTAGTGTTAAAGACACAAGTGCCTTGTACCTAGTAGTGCTAAAGACACAAGTGCCTTGTACCTAGTAGTGCTAAAGACACAAGTGCATTGTACCTAGTAGTGCTAAAGACACAAGTGCCTTGTACCTAATAGTGCTAAAGACAAGTGCCTTGTACCTAGTAGTGCTAAAGACACAAGTGCCTTGTACCTAGTAGTGCTAAAGACACAAGTGCCTTGTACCTAGTAGTGCTAAAGACACAAGTGCCTTGTACCTAGTAGTGCTAAAGACACAAGTGCCTTGTACCTAATAGTGCTAAAGACACAAGTGCCTTGTACCTAGTAGTGCTAAAGACACAAGTGCCTTGTACCTAGTAGTGCTAAAGACACAAGTGCCTTGTACCTAGTAGTGCTAAAGACACAAGTGCCTTGTACCTAATAGTGCTAAAGACACAAGTGACTTGTACCTAATAGTGCTAAAGACACAAGTGCCTTGTACCTAGTAGTGCTAAAGACACAAGTGCCTTGTACCTAATAGTGCTAAAGACACAAGTGCCTTGTACCTAGTAGTGCTAAAGACACAAGTGCCTTGTACCTAGTAGTGCTAAAGACACAAGTGCCTTGTACCTAGTAGTGCTAAAGACACAAGTGCCTTGTACCTAGTAGTCCTAAAGACACAAGTGCCTTGTACCTAGTAGTGCTAAAGACACAAGTGCCTTGTACCTAGTAGTGCTAAAGACACAAGTGCCTTGTACCTAATAGTGCTAAAGACACAAGTGCCTTGTACCTAGTAGTGCTAAAGACACAAGTGCCTTGTACCTAGTAGTGCTAAAGACACAAGTGCCTTGTACCTAATAGTGCTAGTACCCACAAGAATCCAGATTCTGGCTTGGAACAGATACTCCGTAAGAAATAGATTTGTATTTCCTTTGACAGAGAGAGGACTGACTAAATTATGATTGATTGATATTCGTTTATCTCCAGTTTCAGCATTTTTTAATACTAAATAACCATCTCACGCCTTCTCATAAACTGGACACATAATTTTACCCTCCTTATGAATGAAGAACATCATTTTCATGGAAATGACCATCACTGGACTCTTTCAAATCCTCCATCTCTAAACAACAGTATTAATTCTCAATAATTTACTTGTATATACGTTATTTTTATTTTTTGCTCTTCTTGCCATTAATTATACATATTATTAACATTTTGGCTTTTAATCTATGTCTTGTTGTAAGTAAACCTCCACTGTGACATAATCTTCAGCTAGTTGAAGGTGGTCACTATATGGTAGAGAATAGAATCTCTCCAGTCAGCTTGCCAGAAGCTAAATACACAAATGTACAAAAATTGTCAGTTATGATATTTTTTGTCCAAAGAGTAATGGTCATTAACCAACAGATTTGACCTTTCTAGATAGTAGTCAGTTAACTACAAGCATTCCTTCACTTAACTATTGTATTGTCCATGTTTTTGTTTGTTCATGTTTGTAGTAGTATGTGGTCTTTTTGAGTAGAAGCAAATCTGTTGAGGTTTTTTTACATGTATTGTATTTGTAGATCCAGTTATAAGGAGGGAGAGTTAGGATCCCATTAACCAGCTTTAACTCTGCCACAGTTTTGTGTCTGTTTGAAGACAGGACCTGGATTTCCAACATCATATGTCATGGTCTTTTTAGCTCACCTTGCTAGTTTTTGCCATCACTTGGCGTCCGTCGTCCGTTAACTTTTCACATTTTAATCTTCTCCTCTGGAACCCCTCAGCCAAATGAACTGAAACTTGGTAGGAAGCATCTATGGAAGGTCCTCTATAATGATTACTCATTTCGTCCCGATCCATTAACAAACATGGCCGTCACAGGCAATTCTTGTTTCTGATTGGCCTATTTTTTTAAAAAATCTTCTTCTTTGAAACCACTGGGCCAAATGAACTGAAACTTGGTAGGAAGCATCTATGGAAGGCCCTCTATAAAGATTGCTCATTTCGTCCCAATTCATTGACAAACATGGCCGCCACAGGTAATTCATGTTTATGATTGTATGCTTTCTAAGAAAAATCTGTTTTTGTGTGGAAAGGGAGATAATTCTAATTTAAATATAGATATTAGTAAAATGCAGTTAGCTATGAATTGAATTACAGATAAATATGCCTCTAAAACCCAGCACCCAAATGAACTGAAACCTGGTAGGAAGCATCTATGGAAGGCCCTCGTTGCTCTTTTCGTCCCTATCCGTTAACAAACATGGCCGCCACAGGCGACTCTTGTTTCTGATTGGCTGATTTAAAAAATTCTTCTCTTCTGTAACTGTTTGGCCAAATTAACCGAAACTTGGTAGGAAGCATCTATGGGCGGTCCTCTATAAAGAGTGCTCATTTCGTTCTGATCCATTAACAAACATGGCCACCACTGGTAATTCTTATTTCTGATTGGTCGATTTCTAAAACTCTTCTCCTCTGAAACCGCTTGGCCAAATGATCCGAAACTTGGTAGGAAGCATCTATGGAAGGTCCTCTATAACATTTGCTCATTCCGTCCCGATCCATTAACAAACATGGCCACCACAGTCGATTCTTGTTTCTGATTGGCTGATTTTAAACATTCTTCTCCTCTGAAACCGTTTGGCCAAATGTACGGAAACTTGGTAGGAAGCATCTATGGAAAGTCCTCTGTTGCGATTGCTCATTTCGTTCTGATCTGTTAACAAACATGGCTGCCACAGGCAATTCTTGTTTTTGATTGGCCTATTTTTTTAAATCTTTTCTGAAACTGCTTGGCCAAATGTACCGAAACTTTGTAGGATGCATCTATGGGAGGTCATCTATAACGGTAACTCATTTCGTCCTGATCCATTAACAAACATGGCCACCACAGGCGATTCTTATTTCTGATTGGTCGATTTCTAAAAATATTCTCCTCTGAAACCGCTTGACCAAATGATCCGAAACTTGGTAGGAAGCATCTATGGAAGGTCCTCTATAACATTTGCTCATTCCGTCCCGATCCATTAACAAACATGGCCACCACAGTCGATTCTTGTTTCTGATTGGCTGATTTTAAACATTCTTCTCCTCTGAAACCGTTTGGCCAAATGTACGGAAACTTGGTAGGAAGCATCTATGGAAAGTCCTCTGTTGCGATTGCTCATTTCGTTCTGATCTGTTAACAAACATGGCTGCCACAGGCAATTCTTGTTTTTGATTGGCCTATTTTTTTAAATCTTTTCTGAAACTGCTTGGCCAAATGTACCGAAACTTTGTAGGATGCATCTATGGGAGGTCATCTATAACGGTAACTCATTTCGTCCTGATCCATTAACAAACATGGCCACCACAGGCGATTCTTATTTCTGATTGGTCGATTTCTAAAAATATTCTCCTCTGAAACCGCTTGACCAAATGATCCGAAACTTGGTAGGAAGCATCTATGGAAGGTCCTCTATAACATTTGCTCATTCCGTCCCGATCCATTAACAAACATGGCCACCACAGTCGATTCTTGTTTCTGATTGGCTGATTTTAAAAATTCTTCTCCTCTGAAACCGTTTGGCCAAATGTACGGAAACTTGGTAGGAAGCATCTATGGAAAGTCCTCTGTTGCGATTGCTCATTTCGTTCTGATCTGTTAACAAACATGGCCGCCACAGGCAATTCTTGTTTTTGATTGGCCTATTTTTTTAAATCTTCTCCTCTGAAACTGCTTGGCCAAATGTACCGAAACTTTGTAGGATGCATCTATGGGAGGTCCTCTATAACGGTAATTCATTTCGTCCTGATCCATTAACAAACATGGCCACCACAGGCAATTCTTATTTCTGATTGGTCAATTTCTACAAATATTCTCCTCTGAAACCGCTTGACCAAATGATCCGAAACTTGGTAGGAAGCATCTATGGAAGGTCCTCTATAAAGATTGCTCATTCCGTCCCGATTCATTAACAAACATGGCCACCACAGGCGATTTTTGTTTCTGATTGGCTGATTTTAAAAATTCTTCTCCTCTGAAACCATTTGGCCAAATGTACCGAAACTTGGTAGGAAGTATCTATGGAAAGTCCTCTGTTGCGATTGCTCATTTCGTTCCGATCCGGTAACAAACATGGCCACCACAGGCAATTCTTGTTTCTGATTGGCCTATTTTTTAATCTTCTCCTCTGAAACTGCTTGACCAAATGTACCGAAACTTTGTAGGATGCATCTATGGGAGGTCCTCTATAGCGGTTACTCATTTCGTCCTGATCCATTAACAAATATGGCCGCCACAGGCAATTTTTGTTTCTGATTGGCCGATTTCTAAAAATCTTCTCCTCTGAAACCGCTTGGCCAAATGATCCGAAACTTGGTAGGAAGCATCTATGGAAGGTCCTCTATAAAGATTGTTCATTCTGTCCCAATCCATTAACAAACATGGCCACCACAGGCGATTCTTGTTTCTGATTGGCTGATTTTTTAGATTCTTCCCCTCTGAAACCATTTGGCCAAATGTACTGAAACTTGGTAGGAAGCATCTATGGAAAGTCCTCTGTTGCGATTGCTCATTTCGTTCCGATCCCTTAAAAAACATGGTGGCCACAGGCAATTCTTGTTTCTGATTGGCCTATTTTTTTAATCTTCTCCTCTGAAACTGCTTGGCCAAATGTACCGAAACTTTGTAGGATGCATCTATGGGAGGTCCTCTATAGCGATTACTCATTTCGTCCTGATCCATTAACAAACCTGGCCGCCACAGGCAATTTTTGCTTCTGATTGATCGATTTCTAAAAATCTTCTCCTCTGAAACCGCTTGGCCAAATGATCCGAAACTTGGTAGGAAGCATCTATGGAAGGTCCTCTATAAAGAATGTTCATTCTGTCCCGATCAATTAACAAACATGGCCGCCACAGGCGATTCTTGTTTCTGATTGGCTGATTTTTCAGATTCTTCCCCTCTGAAACCATTTGGCCAAATGTACTGAAACTTGGTATGAAGCATCTATGGAAAGTCCTCTGTTGTGATTGCTCATTTCGTTCCGATCCCTTAACAAACATGGTGGCCACAGGCAATTCTTGTTTCTGATTGGCCTATTTTTAAAAATCTTCTCTGAAACCGCTTGGCCAAATGAACCGAAACTTGGTAGGATGCATCTATGGAGGTCACGTATAAAGATTACTCATTTCGTCCTTATCAATTAACAAATATGGCTGCCACAGGCAAGTCTTGTTTCTTATTGGGCAATTTCTAAAACAGCTTTTCATCTGAAGCCGCTTGGCCAAATGATATGAAACTTGGTAAGAAGCATCTATGGAAGATCCTCTATAGAGATTACTCATTTCGTTTTGATCCATTTACAAACATGGCTGCCACAGGCAATTCCTGTTTTAGATGGGTCAATTTCTAAAAATTGTCCTATCTGAAACTGCTTTGCCAAAATGAACCGATATTTGGTGGGAAGCACCTATGGAAGGTTCTGAGCCTCTAGTTTATGTTCAGTGAGTGAAGGTGAGGGGTGATTGTTCGTTTTGTTGATATTGAGGAATTGTTGACCATCACTATTTAAATTTTTTTTTCATAAACATATTTGATTCAAATTCACTCTTCGATTTTGCAAGAAAAGTTAATAATTATTCACTAATTTTCATCAATGTGGAGGGAAGGCAGACCACCATCATATATACTCACCAGAATTTTAATATAAACTCGTTTTTGATTGGTTATCCTTATGATATAGATGTTTAGTTAGGGAAGTGATCATCTATCTAATGTTCTGCAATCTTCACAACTTTGAGGTGAACATAGCCATGTGGACTGTACTTGTAGGTTGCATAAGATGTGCACACGCTGAACATGTTTTACCATCCATTGCTAACTTGGTGGTCATGATATACTGTGGGAACAAATGGAAGGTTTTGTAGACATATACCTCATTCACGGATACTTTTAGATTTTTATAAACATTTGATTTTTAGTGTTTTTCCAGCACTTGATGTCCTTCTTGGTCGTAATCTTGTACATTTAAATTCTCTTCTTTGAAACCATCGAACCAAATTAAACCAAGCTTGGCTGGGATGGTCACCTTTTCAAAATTATGCATTCAAGATGGCGGCTGATAATAAGAATACAAATTATTTGTCTGTTGTTGCTTTGTTGTTAGTCAAAATGAGCTCAATTTTAACTGTAGCTACATAGAAATGAGCAGTTCAATATATATTCCGGGTTTTCCTGTGAAAATAAATTCAGTCAAACCTAGTTATCTTGAACTCGGATAAGTTGGGGGAGGGGGCGATAAGTCGAAGTAACAGTATGATTCGCATAGCAATAGTTTTAGCTTAATTACTCACGAGTAACTCAAATATGTCTCATAGCTAGACATTCACTGGAGACAGAAGAGATTGTTTGTACATAGAAATTATCCATGTATTTTAAGCTCACTTGGTAAAACAAAGACCAAGTGAGCTTTCGTCGCCACTTGGCATCCGTCTTTATCAATGTTTTCATATTTTAGTCTTCTCCTATAGAACTGTTTAATAAAAATAAAAGCAGACTTGGTAGGATCAATCCTTGTGAAGACGAGATTCACATTTGCACAAATGAATTTGATCTCCCATGGGGAGGGCGGAGATAGGTGGAGGGATGCGTTCAGCAAGATAATATACTAGTAAATCTTATTAATCACTGGGATAAGGGTAATAACAAAATTACCGAACTCCGAACAATCTTACAAAGGGAAAGTCAAAACTCATAATTATATAAACAGACAAAATCAGTCAACAACCGGAAAACTGTGAAAACCGTAATGACCCTGACTTGGTACAGGCATTTCTAAAGAAATGGTGGGTTGAATCAGATTTTAAAGCGCCAAACCTCCCGCTCTCGTTACAGTTCAAAGGTTCCGGCTGTCATTATAACAGTATTTAAATACAGGAACAAAATAGGTAAAAAGTTGTCAAAGCAGTACCATATTCAGTGAAGTAAATGTCAAAGACACTTTTACGTCACACATTGATAAAAATATATTTTTGACATTTTTCTTGACTTCTTTATCTTTATACATTTTCACTATATGAAAATGCATCGCTTATAATCGTTTCTGCAGAGACGGAATATATTTCGATAAGATCTTGGTATCGGAATATAAACGTTTTAAGATATCGAATAAGGCGAATCTTTTTATAGCCCTGGTCCAGTAGCCTGTTTCTCAGATGAAGATGATGTTTCAGGAAATCAGAATAATTACTACTGGCCCTTGCATAGCGAATCAATTGCGAGATGTAAACACCATATGCAGGAGAAGCTGGTATATTGTTGCACATGTTTGGAAAATTTATGATTTTAAAATTGAAGTCGTCCCGTTTATCATAAATTTTAGTACTGAGTTGACCACTGTCGTCAAATTCGAGGTATAAGTCCAAAAATGATGCGGACGAAGCTGTATCTGTGGTCTCTTTAACTTCCAGCTCTGGAGGATATATCAATGGAAGAAATTCTGCAAATCTAGAATTATTGATAGATAAAACGTCATCAATATGCCTGTATGTGAAATTAAATGTTCTAGCCTCATGAATTTTCTTATCTTTTACAAGCTTTTGAAGAAACTCCGACTCATATGAGTATAAAAATAAATCGGCTAGAAGAGGGGCACAATTTGTACCCATTGGTATGCCGACGACCTGCTGAAACAGTGTCCCGCCAAAGGAGACAAATATGTTATCGATGAGGAACTCCAGCATACTGATCACTTGTTCCTCAGAGTAGCATGTTTTACCTTTTTGAATTTTGTTTGAAAAATATGTGGAATTGTAGCCTAACACAACAAATTTTAAGCCATAGTTTCTATGACTGAAAGCTTTATGAATTGTTTCTTTTAAGCGGGTTTTTAATTTGTCATGCGGTAGGGTGGTATATAGAGTTGAAAAATCAAAAGTTTTTATGGAGGATACCTGAGAGAAAGATCTTGATTTCAGGTTATCCAAATGATCTTTAGAGTTTTTCAAAATCCACATGTGATTTATGCCACTACGCGAGTAAACAGTTTCACAATATTTCTGTTGTCCCTCTTTTACTGCCGACAGAATCTTTGTCAGGTGAATAGACAATTCTTTCGTCGAACAAATTGATGATCCCGCTATGTACCTTTCTTTGTATGGTGTCTTATGGAGTTTAGGTATCCAATATAAATAGGGTAAATCCTCAGACTCTTTACCAGAGGGAATGTTTAAAGAGGTCATGAATGATCTGTGGTTAGCTAGGATTTCATCTTTGTCGAACGAAGTTGGTTTGTATGTGGTATTACTAGAGGTGTTGCTATTTATGCCTAATTCCTTGATTAGGCATTCGAAGTAATATGATTTACATACAAACACGATATTGTTGGAAGCCTTGTACGCAGGAACGATAACATATTTGTCATGAAGAGAGGAAAGACACTTAACAGCTTCTTGGTCTTTAAATACAGACTTAGGTCGACTATTAACACAATTTTTGAGTTTGTGAATCCGACCTTGTACTAGAGACCTAATTGTTCTAACCCAGTCTGACAAGGACTATAACTCAGGATTTTGGTCTACTTCTCTCTTTATCCACCTTCTGGCATAATATTCAACATTATTTGAACATTTTATATAGCATGCAACGTTTTGGACAGACTTTTCTCTATCACAAATCACCTAACAAACACAACAGACTTGGGGGGGGGGGTTCATAGATCGTTACCAGTTTGTGATAACTGTAAAAATCAACAATCTTTTCAAAATCCTATATAAACAGTTGTATTGATTTCCATTTTTTCTTCGCTCTTTAGACGAGTTACAGTTTCGTGATAAATGTAGGCTTTAGGACAGAATAAATATTCTCTCAAGTACTTCATATTTGACTTAGTATGGATTCCGAAATCTCTTCATAACCATGACAACGGTTTCTTAAATTAGTGTTATTGTCATGTTTGGTATTACAAGTCCAAAAACATGAGTGATTACCAGACGACCAAGTATGGAACACTTGACATTATTTTTATAGATTATCTAAGCCTCTCAAATGCCATATCTAACGTCTTGAGCAGGTGCGCGTCTGCTTATATTAAATATCATATTGGAAAATAATTGACAAGTGCTGTGTTTGATCAAAATATTTAATCACCTGTAAATGGCATATCCAGGAAAGGGGAATTTAATAAATTTTGTATAAATGTTCTACTCTGACGTATCGATTGTTTTAAGACAATTACGCTCAATACTAAAGATTAAGTTTCAAGTCTAGTTAGGGCTACTGTCACGGATTTTTTCTTTTTTATGAGCAAATCATTAACTATGGCCATATTTATATGTTGGATTGGAAATGTGATTCAAAAATCTATAACTTGTTCTACAGACTTTGATTAAAAGCGATGGAAATAGTGTACTTGGTAATGACAACAATAATAACATTGCTTTTGACGAATATATTTACCACAATGGTCGTACAAACAAATCTATGTTGAAGTCAATAAAAATGTATGGGTTATATTTCATTAGAAATTGGATGTAAATTAATAAAAACAGAAAAATCCATCTACAAACCGCTTCAAAATCAACAGTAAAGGAATGGTACTACCATTGCTGTTTTTCATCCCTAGTCAGATATGCTGAACATAGAATTTAATTTTATTTCTTTTAATCAAAATTCACATCATTTTCAATATCAGCCATCAATATCAGCCATCAATATCAAAAGAATCTATTTTACTTGTCAAACATTTCACTAAAAGCTTATAAGGACGCTCTATAATACGTGTTTTGAGATTAAACCATTTCTTTAAGTATTGTTAAAATCTAAGTTCTATTCTATCAAGTTTTATGAATTATTAGACTTAAAAGGGAAGTGTCAAGAGTTAATCAGTCTATAAGATAAAATCATGGACAATAGTTGATCATATATGGAATCTTAAATGAGGAAAATCCTTATTAATTGTTATTCCTCAGTCCAGGCCTTCCAAATCTGCAAACCTCTTTGTAATTTTGACAGTCACCTCCATCAACACCTTTTAACTCGGGTTAGAACTACAAGTTGAGCTCAGATTCGTGGTTACTAGGGAACTTAAATTTTAATAAACATGTTTTTTCTCTATATTAGTAATCAGTGAAGTTATGTACATTTAATTTGATTATAAAATGTTCCTATTTTAACAGTTAAAACGCACGGTTTTCTATTATTACTATGGAGAGCGACCGTGATTTAACCTGTGCCTCGTTTTTGCATTCAATACCAAAGAGTTATGCCACCACCGCTCAATCGGCAAACCTCGGGTATCCATTGCTATCCTTTGATGGAGGAACAGAATCGGCCGAGTTGTGGCGAGTACACCAACGCTAAGTTTGCCAGGCATTTAATTTTACCATTTTCATACGTCCGTCTCGCCTTTGGTTTCCGTTTAATAACATAAGCCTCCCTGAGCAAATCAATTGGAATATATGTACAATGTCAGTGACCACGAATTCTCGCGATAAATTATGCAATCTCATTGCAATATAAAGCGAGAAGGTGAGAAAAATAAAGCGTTTTATTATTTTATAATGCAATAACTACAGTGATAAATAATTTGATGTAGCGACTTGTTAGATAACTCGACAAGACAGTTTTAGGTTTCCGTAGTAGCGGCTTACGTTCGACAAATAACGGCTGACTGAAGAAGTATCACGTTACTTGTTAAAACCATTGCTATGACTAAGTAGTATAGCTGGTGTTAAAACCATCGGCTAACTTTTCAAAGTATAGCGATGCTTATTATCTGTTGATATGAGATACTGACCAATGAAATTACATTTCATAAGGAAGCTATATAATATAGCAAAACCCCACACAGAGAAGGGGAGCAATTCAAGATCAAATTTTAATTAGAATGTCAGAATCCACACCACAATGAAATTAATTATAGTTTGATCAAAACTTTAACGGGAACATCTGTATTAATACCTCTATATTAGAAATAGGCTTATTGATGTATTAATATTTTGGTTTATGGTTTATGGTGTTTAACGCCACTTTCAACAATATTTCAGGTATATCGTGGCGGTCAGTTTTATTGGTGGAGGAAACCGGAGTACCCGGAGAAAACCACCGACCTGACGTAAGTCACTGACAAACTATCACATAATGTTGTATCGAGCACATCTCGCCTGAGTTGGATTCGAACCCACAACGTTAGTGGTGATAGGCACTGATTGCACAGGTAGTTGAAAATCTAACTACAATACGAACACGACCACGACGGCCCCTAAATTATTTTGAAATGTTAGACAACTCAACAAAGTATCCCCGACAATCCGCTCCATTTATCTTGGTAGATTTTTGTTATTACTATCCAGTCGATAAGAATGGTCTTGTTAAATATTAGACAGTGAATAATGTAAAGACATTTACTTGATGAAAAAAACAAATATCATTTATTCTTGATTATCACAAAAGAACACAAACATATGTATATTGGCAGTAACTGGCAATAACTTTAATACAAATTCAAATATATTTACCTTAAGATGTATCAGATATTAAAATATAGATTATGCTTAAAATGTCAGATATTTCAGATCTATATATGTTTCTAGATATAAATGTAAATGATGGTCGCCGACTATTCAGATGGCACACCATAGATGAATGGGATAGTTAGAGATTAGCAAATAACCCTGGGATATTAGAGGCTAATGCTATCTTACGAGTCGAATCCTTAATGTTCGCAGCGCAGCGAAATCTGCCTTCTCCACTTTAAGTGACTCGTGTTGTTCAAACAAACCTCTCCTGAAAGTATATGCAAAAGAAACCAACAATAAGCAATTATTGCTTTCAATGGATGTAAACATCCAGAATTGTTAACCTGATGGGGGTTGTTTTCCCGAGGGCTTTAGCCCGAGGGAAACAACCCCTTGAGGGATAACAATTCCATTGAAGGCAATAACCGTTTTATTATACCGAACAACAGACCAAGGAATTTTGAAATATTGAATTTTTTTTTAAAATGTTGATTTCTTATGAAAATTTGAAATTTTTAAAAAATTTTGAAATATTGAAATTTGTTGAAAATTTTGAACTTTAATTTTTTTAATTTTTTTTTATTGATTTTAGAATTTAAAAATTTTATGAAAATTTGGAAATTTTATGAAATTTTTGAAAGAGTTGTTTCCCTTTTGAGGCACGCAATGGGTTGTTTACCGGGAAACAATAGGGTTGTTACCCGGTAAACAACTAGTTGTTTCCCGTTTGGGTTAATTTTCACAAAACATTAAAATTGCTTCAGGTCATGTGATTTAATTTAAGCCAATGAGAAGTTAGTGAGGTATAATAATATACAAGTATGGCCTTCATGAGAAATTAATATCCATAATTATTAAATCTCGAAAGGGTTATTTTCCCTCGGTCCGAAAGGGTTATTTTTCCGAGGTCGGAAGGACCGAGGGAAAATAACCCTAATAACCCTTTCGAGATTTAATAATTATGGATATTAACTTCTCATGAAGGACATAACTGTATTATTATACTGAACTAATATGAGGGAAATAACTAGTTATTGGTTCGACGTGCAAAAGCGCGCCAATTTCAAACAGTTATTTTGTGCTACGTGCAGATTCCCTCATAGTTATTTGACCTACGTGCAGTTTGCCGCGGGAATAATGAATTATTTCTTGTTCCATGGAATAAAACTTTAAAATATCTTAATTATTTCTTGCTTGGTCCCTATAGTAAAGTATAATAATACCAAAGATGCAATATTATTATACAGGTAGTGGGTAGGTGGATCAAACGATTCTTTTTCCGTAGCAAACCACATCTTTTCTATCTATAATTCTCAGCGAAATGGAAAGGACGTATTTGCAAGTTTGGGATTTAATTACCAATTACCTAACAAGGAAGCACAGACTACTAAATACCAAAGATCTAATGATCACTACAGATAACGGATTTATTTTAATAAATAAATACTTTATTCAAAAGCAATACTGCTTTTAAAAAACAAAACAAAAACAAACAAGCAAAAAAAGAAAAGAAAAGAAAAAAAAAACCACACAGTGAAATGTTCATATAAATGTATCTATATTGGACGTTTCAAAGTGATATAAATGTATCTATATTGGACGTTTCAAAGTGATATAAATGTATCTATATTGGACGTTTCAAAGTGATATAAATGTATCTATATTGGACGTTTCAAAGTGATATAAATGTATCTATATTGGACGTTTCAAAGTGATATAAATGTATCTATATTGGACGTTTCAAAGTGATATAAATGTATCTATATTGGACGTTTCAAAGTGATATAAATGTATCTATATTGGACGTTTCAAAGTGATATAAATGTATCTATATTGGACGTTTCAAAGTGATATTACGATTGAGAACACACATTTGTTAATTATATTCCCTTTTTTGTCGTGGGACTGTGTTTATAAACAAGATCGTTCTAGCGGTAATACAATTTCGTGCAGATTTTCAATAATTTATGAAAACGGTATCCTTTATGTAAAAGTTTTCCCGTTTTATCACGAGATTAGATTACGGTCATTTCAGAACAAATTTGTATAAATAAGTGTAAAACGAACAAACCAAATATAAGCTCCATATGATGGGAACAAAGATAGAAATGTTATTATAGGGAAAGAAAAATCTTCTCTCTGTTATTACAATTAATTTTCTTGCCGACATTTTGACTTTTTTGTTGATATGTAAATTGTGTAAAATATTTATATTTATAACCAGTGTCACAAAATTAACAAGGAGACAACGTTTGTTTCTCACAACATGATGTTTTTCGCTGACACAGATGTGCATTTTGTAAACCTGTTTGTGCATATTTGTTTAAATTTCAACACAGAATCCTTTACTGTATCAATTTCTATAGATTAACATTAACATACAAAGTTGAGACTGTCAAAAATCTGAAAATATGATAGACACTTACAACATTACCCCAGCGAGAGAAGTTTGTCAGATTGACATAACTCAATTGTTCCATGCAGTGGTTCCCCGTGTCTACACGTCCAACAAGATCACAATTGAACATGCAAAGACGAGGCAGATTCTTTCGTGCCATGTCGTTGAAACGGAAGTCAGGAAATTTCTTTGTCAATTTGATTAATCAAAAAAACTCATTTCTGTATCAAGGAAGATGTTTGATAATGCAGAATAATCCCTAAAGTAATCAGACAAGTTAGCAATAAAAAATCTTGAATAAATGCAGAAAAGTGTAATAAATTCTTGTCTATTTTCTGATTTTATCTTCAGTTTAATTTAACATATTACAATAAAATTGTTTCATTGTATTGCATTTTAAGAGTTTCATTGAAACATTATTTGAAAAAGTAGACTTTTTGGTTTGATTGGCTTTTAGGAGATTGATGCGTCTTCCTCCGCCAGCAGACTGTCAAGACGATATAACGAATACATCACCAAAACGTTTTAGTAAGTAGTTTTCCTTGTATTCTTCGTAAAGATCTATCACGAAATTGAATCAACCTCGTGTTCGATTTGTGTTCATAATCAAAGCGAAAATGGATTAATTCTCTGCACAAACTAATGTAAGGTTTTGTTAGATGGGTCTCATTTTCCCCTGCTGTAGATGTTTTTAATTCAACTATGGAATTATATCGTGTCCGCGACTCAATCCTGTAAGATTTCTTTAATTTATAGAATTGGAAGTTGTGTTATTGAGACAAATAGATTGGGAACCAAAATTAAATGTCAGATTCCTAACAGTTTCTTGGATAGTTTTTCAAATCAATAATTGAAGCAACTATAATGTTTTCATCAACTTGACACTCCAAGAGAACTCTTACAACTCCGAGCTTTAGATTAGTTAAGGATAATATTGCTTTGCAATTCTGGGAGGAAATCAAGAAAAATGGACAGATTTAATAAGATACAATACAACATTAAATAGCTTTAAGGCAATCCATTTTATGTGTAAGAAAGCGATGAAAGGGATCAAATAAGCTTTAATTCATATAAAATTTTATTGCTTACAAATCAGAATCTTACATTCACATTTCAATGGCAAATTTGTTTCATCCGAATTAATCCTATACTTCTCCAGTTGGTATTTCCTTTAAGACTAGAATTTGAATATTGTAGCTTCAGTAACTACATATATACATTTGGTGTCACATAAATAGCTAAGATTCCAATTTAAAACGAAATAAGACATTGTTCAGAATCCATGACAAATAATTATATTGTAATCTTGACCTTAAATGAAAAATCTTAGAAATGGTGGATGAACTAGGAAAAATTTGTTAAGTTAAAACAATAGTCTGTTTATTGAGTGCTTTTTTTATATATATACATCAACCCAAAACTGATGTTATACAACAGTTACTGCACATCGAATATTGTGGAACAAACTGATATCATATAGTGACTACACGCCAAATATTGTTCAAGCAATGCAATACTAGTACATATCTTTTCAGATTATTTTATTTGATGTTTAATATTAGAACATGAACAGCCTCTGTTCCATGTTTCAATTATAGAGGTAGTTCCATAGATTGTTTATGATGTAACAACTCTGTCAAAGCTCGTTAAGGGATAAAGAATAACTTCCGTTCGGAGACGGATTTTATGGGTAGGGTTTTACCTCTCAGCTTCGCATGGTGACGTACAATTTGTACACTAAATCAGAACCACAATAGCATACCTTTAAGACTGTGGGCTAAAATAATAGTGACTGACACAACGTTCGCTGTATGATTAATTTGAAAAATAATTTCCTAAAAAAACATAAAAGTACAATAATAAATTATGTTTGTACGAATTCATTCTTTAATAAATTAAAATGCAATGAAAATGTCAATCAATAACAAATGGGAACCTTGTAGTCTAACGTTGACCTTTAGTTGGTTTTAATTTATTTTCAAGAAGGGACTTGTTACTTCGAAATACAATATCACATCCCTTATATCACAGCACTGTTCATTTACTTGAATTTATGCCTATGTTGAATAAATTGATTTTAGAGTCACATGTCATTTTATACGTGTTTTGATTGGTTTAAAAAGTTGAGGTTATTTTCCAATGTACGGAATCTGAAAATAGACGTCGTTCTCAAGGCGTCGCGTGCCGTTGTCATCAGGTGATTTTCTTTAAATTGGCACCTTTGGGGTTATTTTAATTTATTTCCGATTATTTGCCTTATTTTTAAAAAAAATAGATATATTTTTCAATATCATAGCAAAAAAGTTTGAATTAATTTATAAGGATTGATCGAAATTATTTGTTCGATTCATTCGAAATCACCTCAATCAGGTTGTACACAGCGTGTAACCCGCGTTTCGTAGCGTAGCGTGTTACACGGTGTGTACAACCTCATTGAGGTTATTTCTTCATGAACCGAACAAAAATTGCGATCAATCCTTAAATAATTTCCCATGTTCATTTACACCCATAGCTTTTCTTACTAATACATACAATATACATGTATCGGCAATTGAATATAAGCAATAAGAAAATTTGACAGGAATATTAGTACAGTTCAAATGTTGCGTAAAAAAGTTGAAAACGAGAAACTGGGTTTGACCACGAAAATTGGAGCATTTGTTGGATGTACATGGATCACCTTTCAAATAGATAAGGAATCATCCTTACCCAAAAAAAAACTGAAACAAGCAATTAAACTTGTCTTTTAGATTCTAGTGCCTTTAATGCATAAATCCTTCTGTGGTGTGGTTTTTTTTTGGGGGGGGGAGGAGGATTTGAGGGGAGGGGGTGCAATATTTCTCTTATGTTTTTTTCTATCCACATAATAGACTATACTTCCACGTGTTTCCTACTCAAATGCAATATGACTAATGCTTTAATACAATAAGTAGAAAAGTGGCTTGAATCCTTGGACCCATGAGTCGACATCGGGTAACTGAAATAAAACCTAGTTTCTCAGTTGCGGGATACAACCTATCTTAAATGGACATCCACTAGTTGTCCGAAACAAATCAAATACACAACTCGCATTTAGGGTGGGACTTAATAAAGTGCTTAGTGTATGGGAAATGCAATGTTCCGTACATATATAAGGCAACTTGTGCCACCTCCTTATGATAAACCATGACAGGAGTGGTCGTTGATGGCTCGTTTCAAGGCAAAATTTCACAATATCCATTATATCCTTTGTTTCCTGTCAATCTAACAATTTGCCCACAGCTCTATCCCGGTGCCATTTTTTATTTGCATGAATTATTGTAAGCTTGTTCTCTTCATGAATATAGTTGATGCTGATTGGACATTAACCAATAACAGTCCACTAATCTTTGAATCTCTGCACATAATTTCAAACCACATCGGATGTAGACATCTCATATTGTTCTCATATACAAATGTAGTTCAAAAGCTTTATTGTGAAAGAGAAAATACTTTTAATTGTAATCAGGAAAAGGGCGATCGCCTTTAGACATTTCTGTTCTAAAATTGATACAATGTCATTTCATCCCTCGCCTTTGTAAACGAAGACTTCCGATCCTTTTCCTGATAACAGTGTTTCCAGATTAGTTTGTCTAGCAAGGATGTGTTTTATCATTTGCCAATACAGGACAAGTCACTTATCAATTTTCATTCAAGTTGTGGTTGAATTAATTGCAAATGTATCTTTTGGTAAAATAATGATGAACGTTTATATACATGTAAAGCGATGGCAGCTGCCAAGGAAAATGCTTAAAAACTGTGAAATTTAATTACCAAATTAATTGTTATGCAGTTATAAAATCTTCTTCCTTTGAACACTCCATATTGATCAAATAACATGGGTGTTTGAAGGAAGACACAACACTATTATAGAGCTAATGAAGTTATTCTGTATACATTTGATACAGAGCATATGTGACTCTAGTTCAGTAACAGCTAATGGTGATTTCCCTCGAGGCGGAAGTGTCAATATCAGTCAGAAACATCATTAAGCAATTACGTACATGTTCCTCGTACTGTATCAATGTATTTTTTAACAGTCAAATTAAATGACATTTTCACTTGGAATGGATTGTACAAGCAGTGAAATTGATAAAAGGAGATGTTTCAGATGTTAGCACCTCGTTAATCTTCTTGGAGCAAGATGATAGCTGAAAATTGACTTCCAGTTTATTAAAGGAATAATTTGCTAATCTCAAGGAATATTTGTTTGCACAGATAAACACGTATTTACTAATTATATTAAGATGACTTATTAAGATAAAACACGAATAAAATGCAGTTTAGCACTCAAGGTAAACACAAATTTAATTAAAAGGCATAATTAACACAAGAAAACGCGTTTCCTTCAATTAGACGAAACACTGTTTTATAGTCATTCTCAGACAGACAGTTGCGAGCCAGCTAATTAGATTGATTAAAAATAACATTAAAAAATGCCAATTTTATTACTAAAATATTTGGAGAGCGGAAATTTGAATCTGATATTTTGAATTAAAACAGACTATATACTATACGATGTTCAAAAACAAGATTTTCGTCTTAGTTACCTATTGTTCTAATATTGTGTTCTGTTATTTGCCTCAGGTTTCAATTCTAATTTAAAACCTTTATTTACTTGTTTATGTAGCATGTAATGATATATTTTCAAATCCGATTTCTATCCAGACCACGAACAAATCTGCCATTTTTGTAGCGTTGATTTTTCTCTAGAAGTTGATTAAAAATGGTTGAACCATAGACATGAAGTAGGCGTTACGTCAGTGACAATAATTTGCTTGGTGTTCTAATCAAGCGAGTAACCATACGAACTGCCGTTATTCTTCGCTCCCAGAGCTCTATATTTTCCAGTATTTAATCAAATTTGGTGTCAAATGCTTCAGATGTAATACTTCACATTCAGAATTAAAAAAGAGAGAAAATGAATTTAAACAAAAGATGTGAATGTTGATTAAAATCGTGTATAGTTTTGATTAAATTATTTAAGCAGATAACAAAACTAGAATAAAGAGAAAAAAATAACAACATCTGTGGTATTCAATTTTCAAATTTTGATATATTAAATACGTCCGTGTTTACAAATTAGCTATAGTCGGTACCAGCAATGGGTTATGGTTTATGGTGCTTGACGCCACTTTCAACAATATGTCAGTTATATCGTGGTGGTCAGTTTTATTGGTGGAGGAAACCGGAGTACCCGCAGAAAACCACCGACCAGTCGCAAGTCACTGACAAACTTTATCACATAATGTTGAATAGAGTACACCTCACCATGATCGGGATTCGAACTCACAACTTTAGTGGTGATAGGTACTGGTTGCGGTACCAGCAATCTTGGCTATCCAGATATATGCTGTACTCTGTAGCCGTAGCTCTGAGACAGGTTATTCAATCTTGTCTATCCAGATATATGCTGTACTCTGTACCCGTAGCTCTGAGTCAGGTTATTCAATCTTGTCTATCCAGATATATGCTGTACTCTGTACCCGTAGCTCTGAGTCAGTCTATCCAGATATATGCTGTACTCTGTACCCGTAGCTCTGAGTCAGTCTATCCAGATATATGCTGTACTCTGTACCCGTAGCTCTGAGTCAGTCTATCCAGATATATGCTGTACTCTGTACCCGTAGCTCTGAGTCAGGCTATCCAGATATATGCTGTACTCTGTAACCGTAGCTCTGAGTCAGGTTATTCAATCTTGTCTATCCAGATATATGCTGTACTCTGTACCCGTAGCTCTGAGTCAGTCTATCCAGATATATGCTGTACTCTGTACCCGTAGCTCTGAGTCAGTCTATCCAGATATATGCTGTACTCTGTACCCGTAGCTCTGAGTCAGTCTATCCAGATATATGCTGTACTCTGTACCCGTAGCTCTGAGTCAGGCTATCCAGATATATGCTGTACTCTGTACCCGTAGCTCTGAGTCAGGCTATCCAGATATATGCTGTACTCTGTACCCGTAGCTCTGAGTCAGGCTATCCAGATATATGCTGTACTCTGTACCCGTAGCTCTGAGTCAGGCTATCCAGATATATGCTGTACTCTGTACCCGTATCTCTGAGTCAGGCTATCCAGATATATGCTGTACTCTGTACCCGTAGCTCTGAGTCAGGTTATCCAGATATATGCTGTACTCTGTACCCGTAGCTCTGAGTCAGGTTATCCAGATATATGCTGTACTCTGTACCCGTAGTTCTGAGTCAGACTATCCAGATATATGCTGTACTCTGTACCCGTAGCTCTGAGTCAGGTTATCCAGATATATGCTGTACTCTGTACCCGTAGCTCTGAGTCAGGTTATCCAGATATATGCTGTACTCTGTACCCGTAGCTCTGAGTCAGGTTATCCAGATATATGCTGTACTCTGTACCCGTAGCTCTGAGTCAGGTTATCCAGATATATGCTGTACTCTGTACCCGTAGCTCTGAGTCAGGTTATCCAGATATATGCTGTACTCTGTACCCGTAGCTCGGAGTCAGTCTATCCAGATATATGCTGTACTCTGTACCCGTAGCTCTGAGTCAGGTTATCCAGATATATGCTGTACTCTGTACCCGTAGCTCTGAGTCAGGTTATCCAGATATATGCTGTACTCTGTACCCGTAGCTCTGAGTCAGGTTATCCAGATATATGCTGTACTCTGTACCCGTAGCTCTGAGTCAGGCTATCCAGATATATGCTGTACTCTGTACCCGTAGCTCTGAGTCAGGTTATCCAGATATATGCTGTACTCTGTACCCGTAGCTCTGAGTCAGGCTATCCAGATATATGCTGTACTCTGTACCCGTAGTTCTGAGTCAGGCTATCCAGATATATGCTGTACTCTGTACCCGTAGCTCTGAGTCAGGTTATCCAGATATATGCTGTACTCTGTACCCGTAGCTCTGAGTCAGGTTATCCAGATATATGCTGTACTCTGTACCCGTAGCTCTGAGTCAGGCTATCCAGATATATGCTGTACTCTGTACCCGTAGCTCTGAGTCAGGTTATCCAGATATATGATGTACTCTGTACCCGTAGCTCTGAGTCAGGCTATCCAGATATATGCTGTACTCTGTACCCGTAGCTCTGAGTCAGGCTATCCAGATATATGCTGTACTCTGTACCCGTAGCTCTGAGTCAGGCTATCCAGATATATGCTGTACTCTGTACCCGTAGCTCTGAGTCAGTCTATCCAGATATATGCTGTACTCTGTACCCGTAGCTCTGAGTCAGGTTATCCAGATATATGCTGTACTCTGTACCCGTAGCTCTGAGTCAGGCTATCCAGATATATGCTGTACTCTGTACCCGTAGCTCTGAGTCAGGTTATCCAGATATATGCTGTACTCTGTACCCGTAGTTCTGAGTCAGGTTATCCAGATATATGCTGTACTCTGTACCCGTAGCTCTGAGTCAGGTTATCCAGATATATGCTGTACTCTGTACCCGTAGCTCTGAGTCAGGTTATCCAGATATATGCTGTACTCTGTACCCGTAGCTCTGAGTCAGGTTATCCAGATATATGCTGTACTCTGTACCCGTAGCTCTGAGTCAGGCTATCCAGATATATGCTGTACTCTGTACCCGTAGCTCTCAGTCAGGTTATCCAGATATATGCTGTACTCTGTACCCGTAGCTCTGAGTCAGGCTATCCAGATATATGCTGTACTCTGTACCCGTAGCTCTGAGTCAGGTTATCCAGATATATGCTGTACTCTGTACCCGTAGCTCTGAGTCAGGCTATCCAGATATATGCTGTACTCTGTACCCGTAGCTCTGAGTCAGGTTATCCAGATATATGCTGTATTCTGTACCCGTAGCTCTGAGTCAGGCTATCCAGATATATGCTGTACTCTGTACCCGTAGCTCTGAGTCAGGCTATCCAGATATATGCTGTACTCTGTACCCGTAGCTCTGAGTCAGGCTATCCAGATATATGCTGTACTCTGTACCCGTAGCTCTGAGTCAGGCTATCCAGATTTATGCTGTACTCTGTACCCGTAGCTCTGAGTCAGGCTATCCAGATATATGCTGTACTCTGTACCCGTAGCTCTGAGTCAGGCTATCCAGATATATGCTGTACTCTGTACCCGTAGCTCTCAGTCAGGTTATCCAGATATATGCTGTACTCTCTACCCGTAGCTCTGAGTCAGGCTATCCAGATATATGCTGTACTCTGTACCCGTAGCTCTGAGTCAGGCTATCCAGATATATGCTGTACTCTGTACCCGTAGCTCTGAGTCAGGTTATCCAGATATATGCTGTACTCTGTACCCGTAGCTCTGAGTCAGGCTATCCAGATATATGCTGTACTCTGTACCCGTAGCTCTAAGTCAGGTTATCCAGATATATGCTGTACTCTGTACCCGTAGCTCTGAGTCAGGTTATCCAGATATATGCTGTACTCTGTACCCGTAGCTCTGAGTCAGGTTATCCAGATATATGCTGTACTCTGTACCCGTAGCTCGGAGTCAGTCTATCCAGATATATGCTGTACTCTGTACCCGTAGCTCTGAGTCAGGTTATCCAGATATATGCTGTACTCTGTACCCGTAGCTCTGAGTCAGGTTATCCAGATATATGCTGTACTCTGTACCCGTAGCTCTGAGTCAGGTTATCCAGATATATGCTGTACTCTGTACCCGTAGCTCTGAGTCAGGCTATCCAGATATATGCTGTACTCTGTACCCGTAGCTCTGAGTCAGGTTATCCAGATATATGCTGTACTCTGTACCCGTAGCTCTGAGTCAGGCTATCCAGATATATGCTGTACTCTGTACCCGTAGCTCTGAGTCAGGCTATCCAGATATATGCTGTACTCTGTACCCGTAGCTCTGAGTCAGGCTATCCAGATATATGCTGTACTCTGTACCCGTAGTTCTGAGTCAGGCTATCCAGATATATGCTGTACTCTGTACCCGTAGCTCTGAGTCAGGTTATCCAGATATATGCTGTACTCTGTACCCGTAGCTCTGAGTCAGGTTATCCAGATATATGCTGTACTCTGTACCCGTAGCTCTGAGTCAGGCTATCCAGATATATGCTGTACTCTGTACCCGTAGCTCTGAGTCAGGTTATCCAGATATATGCTGTACTCTGTACCCGTAGCTCTGAGTCAGGCTATCCAGATATATGCTGTACTCTGTACCCGTAGCTCTGAGTCAGGCTATCCAGATATATGCTGTACTCTGTACCCGTAGCTCTGAGTCAGGCTATCCAGATATATGCTGTACTCTGTACCCGTAGCTCTGAGTCAGTCTATCCAGATATATGCTGTACTCTGTACCCGTAGCTCTGAGTCAGGCTATCCAGATATATGCTGTACTCTGTACCCGTAGCTCTGAGTCAGGCTATCCAGATATATGCTGTACTCTGTACCCGTAGCTCTGAGTCAGGTTATCCAGATATATGCTGTACTCTGTACCCGTAGTTCTGAGTCAGGTTATCCAGATATATGCTGTACTCTGTACCCGTAGCTCTGAGTCAGGTTATCCAGATATATGCTGTACTCTGTACCCGTAGCTCTGAGTCAGGTTATCCAGATATATGCTGTACTCTGTACCCGTAGCTCTGAGTCAGGTTATCCAGATATATGCTGTACTCTGTACCCGTAGCTCTGAGTCAGGCTATCCAGATATATGCTGTACTCTGTACCCGTAGCTCTCAGTCAGGTTATCCAGATATATGCTGTACTCTGTACCCGTAGCTCTGAGTCAGGCTATCCAGATATATGCTGTACTCTGTACCCGTAGCTCTGAGTCAGGTTATCCAGATATATGCTGTACTCTGTACCCGTAGCTCTGAGTCAGGCTATCCAGATATATGCTGTACTCTGTACCCGTAGCTCTGAGTCAGGTTATCCAGATATATGCTGTATTCTGTACCCGTAGCTCTGAGTCAGGCTATCCAGATATATGCTGTACTCTGTACCCGTAGCTCTGAGTCAGGCTATCCAGATATATGCTGTACTCTGTACCCGTAGCTCTGAGTCAGGCTATCCAGATATATGCTGTACTCTGTACCCGTAGCTCTGAGTCAGGCTATCCAGATATATTCTGTACTCTGTACCCGTAGCTCTGAGTCAGGCTATCCAGATATATGCTGTACTATGTACCCGTAGCTCTGAGTCAGGCTATCCAGATATATGCTGTACTCTGTACCCGTAGCTCTCAGTCAGGTTATCCAGATATATGCTGTACTCTCTACCCGTAGCTCTGAGTCAGGCTATCCAGATATATGCTGTACTCTGTACCCGTAGCTCTGAGTCAGGCTATCCAGATATATGCTGTACTCTGTACCCGTAGCTCTGAGTCAGGTTATCCAGATATATGCTGTACTCTGTACCCGTAGCTCTGAGTCAGGCTATCCAGATATATGCTGTACTCTGTACCCGTAGCTCTGAGTCAGGTTATCCAGATATATGCTGTACTCTGTACCCGTAGCTCTGAGTCAGGTTATCCAGATATATGCTGTACTTTGTACCCGTAGCTCTGAGTCAGGCTATCCAGATATATGCTGTTCTCTGTACCCGTAGCTCTGAGTCAGGTTTTCCAGATATATGCTGTACTCTGTACCCGTAGCTCTGAGTCAGGCTATCCAGATATATGCTGTACTCTGTACCCGTAGCTCTGAGTCAGGCTATCCAGATATATGCTGTGCTTTGTACCCGTAGCTCTGAATCAGGCTATCCAGATATATGCTGTACTTTGTACCCGTAGCTCTGAGTCAGGCTATCCAGATATATGCTGTACTCTGTACCCGTAGCTCTGAGTCAGGTTATCCAGATATATGCTGTACTCTGTACCCGTAGCTCGGAGTCAGTCTATCCAGATATATGCTGTACTCTGTACCCGTAGCTCTGAGTCAGGTTATCCAGATATATGCTGTACTCTGTACCCGTAGCTCTGAGTCAGGTTATCCAGATATATGCTGTACTCTGTACCCGTAGCTCTGAGTCAGGTTATCCAGATATATGCTGTACTCTGTACCCGTAGCTCTGAGTCAGGCTATCCAGATATATGCTGTACTCTGTACCCGTAGCTCTGAGTCAGGTTATCCAGATATATGCTGTACTCTGTACCCGTAGCTCTGAGTCAGGCTATCCAGATATATGCTGTACTCTGTACCCGTAGCTCTGAGTCAGGCTATCCAGATATATGCTGTACTCTGTACCCGTAGCTCTGAGTCAGGCTATCCAGATATATGCTGTACTCTGTACCCGTAGTTCTGAGTCAGGCTATCCAGATATATGCTGTACTCTGTACCCGTAGCTCTGAGTCAGGTTATCCAGATATATGCTGTACTCTGTACCCGTAGCTCTGAGTCAGGTTATCCAGATATATGCTGTACTCTGTACCCGTAGCTCTGAGTCAGGCTATCCAGATATATGCTGTACTCTGTACCCGTAGCTCTGAGTCAGGCTATCCAGATATATGCTGTACTCTGTACCCGTAGCTCTGAGTCAGGCTATCCAGATATATGCTGTACTCTGTACCCGTAGCTCTGAGTCAGGCTATCCAGATATATGCTGTACTCTGTACCCGTAGCTCTGAGTCAGGCTATCCAGATATATGCTGTACTCTGTACCCGTAGCTCTGAGTCAGTCTATCCAGATATATGCTGTACTCTGTACCCGTAGCTCTGAGTCAGGCTATCCAGATATATGCTGTACTCTGTACCCGTAGCTCTGAGTCAGGCTATCCAGATATATGCTGTACTCTGTACCCGTAGCTCTGAGTCAGGTTATCCAGATATATGCTGTACTCTGTACCCGTAGTTCTGAGTCAGGTTATCCAGATATATGCTGTACTCTGTACCCGTAGCTCTGAGTCAGGTTATCCAGATATATGCTGTACTCTGTACCCGTAGCTCTGAGTCATGTTATCCAGATATATGCTGTACTCTGTACCCGTAGCTCTGAGTCAGGTTATCCAGATATATGCTGTACTCTGTACCCGTAGCTCTGAGTCAGGCTATCCAGATATATGCTGTACTCTGTACCCGTAGCTCTCAGTCAGGTTATCCAGATATATGCTGTACTCTGTACCCGTAGCTCTGAGTCAGGCTATCCAGATATATGCTGTACTCTGTACCCGTAGCTCTGAGTCAGGTTATCCAGATATATGCTGTACTCTGTACCCGTAGCTCTGAGTCAGGCTATCCAGATATATGCTGTACTCTGTACCCGTAGCTCTGAGTCAGGTTATCCAGATATATGCTGTATTCTGTACCCGTAGCTCTGAGTCAGGCTATCCAGATATATGCTGTACTCTGTACCCGTAGCTCTGAGTCAGGCTATCCAGATATATGCTGTACTCTGTACCCGTAGCTCTGAGTCAGGCTATCCAGATATATGCTGTACTCTGTACCCGTAGCTCTGAGTCAGGTTATCCAGATATATGCTGTACTCTGTACCCGTAGCTCTGAGTCAGGTTATCCAGATATATGCTGTACTTTGTACCCGTAGCTCTGAGTCAGGCTATCCAGATATATGCTGTACTCTGTACCCGTAGCTCTGAGTCAGGTTTTCCAGATATATGCTGTACTCTGTACCCGTAGCTCTGAGTCAGGCTATCCAGATATATGCTGTACTCTGTACCCGTAGCTCTGAGTCAGGCTATCCAGATATATGCTGTGCTTTGTACCCGTAGCTCTGAATCAGGCTATCCAGATATATGCTGTACTTTGTACCCGTAGCTCTGAGTCAGGCTATCCAGATATATGCTGTACTCTGTACCCGTAGCTCTGAGTCAGGCTATCCAGATATATGCTGTACTTTGTACCCGTAGCTCTGAGTCAGGATATCCAGATATATGCTGTACTCTGTACCCGTAGCTCTGAGTCAGGCTATCCAGATATATGCTGTACTCTGTACCCGTAGCTCTGAGTCAGGTTATCCAGATATATGCTGTACTCTGTACCCGTAGCTCTGAGTCAGGCTATCCAGATATATGCTGTACTCTGTACCCGTAGCTCTGAGTCAGGCTATCCAGATATATGCTGTACTCTGTACCCGTAGCTCTGAGTCAGGCTATCCAGATATATGCTGTACTCTGTACCCGTAGCTCTGAGTCAGGTTATCCAGATATATGCTGTACTCTGTACCCGTAGCTCTGAGTCAGGTTATCCAGATATATGCTGTACTCTGTACCCGTAGCTCTGAGTCAGGTTATCCAGATATATGCTGTACTCTGTACCCGTAGCTCTGAGTCAGGCTATCCAGATATATGCTGTACTCTGTACCCGTAGCTCTGAGTCAGGCTATCCAGATATATGCTGTGCTCTGTACCCGTAGCTCTGAGTCAGGTTATCCAGATATATGCTGTACTCTGTACCCGTAGCTCTGAGTCAGGCTATCCAGATATATGCTGTACTCTGTACCCGTAGCTCTGAGTCAGGCTATCCAGATATATGCTGTACTCTGTACCCGTAGCTCTGAGTCAGGCTATCCAGATATATGCTGTACTCTGTAACCGTAGCTCTGAGTCAGGTTATCCAGATATATGCTGTACTCTGTACCCGTAGCTCTGAGTCAGTCTATCCAGATATATGCTGTACTCTGTACCCGTAGCTCTCAGTCAGGTTATCCAGATATATGCTGTACTCTGTACCCATAGCTCTGAGTCAGGCTATCCAGATATATGCTGTACTCTGTACCCGTAGTTCTCAGTCAGGTTATCCAGATATATGCTGTACTCTGTACCCGTAGCTCTGAGTCAGTCTATTCAGATATATGCTGTACTCTGTACCCGTAGCTCTGAGTCAGGTTATCCAGATATATGCTGTACTATGTACCCGTAGCTCTGAGTCAGGTTATCCAGATATATGCTGTACTCTGTACCCGTAGCTCTGAGTCAGTCTATCCAGATATATGCTGTACTCTGTACCCGTAGTTCTGAGTCAGGCTATCCAGATATATGCTGTACTCTGTACCCGTAGCTCTGAGTCAGGTTATCCAGATATATGCTGTACTCTGTACCCGTAGTTCTGAGTCAGTCTATCCAGATATATGCTGTACTCTGTACCCGTAGCTCTGAGTCAGTCTATCCAGATATATGCTGTACTCTGTACCCGTAGTTCTGAGTCAGGCTATCCAGATATATGCTGTACTCTGTACCCGTAGCTCTGAGTCAGGCTATCCAGATATATGCTGTACTCTGTACCCGTAGCTCTGAGTCAGTCTATCCAGATATATGCTGTACTCTGTACCCGTAGCTCTGAGTCAGGTTATCCAGATATATGCTGTACTCTGTACCCGTAGTTCTGAGTCAGGCTATCCAGATATATGCTGTACTCTGTACCCGTAGTTCTGAGTCAGTCTATCCAGATATATGCTGTACTCTGTACCCGTAGCTCTGAGTCAGTCTATCCAGATATATGCTGTACTCTGTACCCGTAGTTCTGAGTCAGTCTATCCAGATATATGCTGTACTCTGTACCTGTAACTCTGAGTCAGGCTATCCAGATATATGCTGTACTCTGTACCCGTAGCTCTGAGTCAGTCTATCCAGATATATGCTGTACTCTGTACCCGTAGCTCTGAGTCAGGCTATCCAGATATATGCTATACTCTGTACCCGTAGCTCTGAGTCAGGCTATCCAGATATATGCTGTACTCTGTACCCGTAGTTCTGAGTCAGTCTATCCAGATATATGCTGTACTCTGTACCTGTAGCTCTGATTCAGGTTATCCAGATATATGCTGTACTCTGTACCCGTAGCTCTGAGTCAGTCTATCCAGATATATGCTGTACTCTTTACCCGTAGCTCTGAGTCAGGCTATCCAGATATATGCTGTACTCTGTACCCGTAGCTCTGAGTCAGGCTATCCAGATATATGCTGTACTCTGTACCCGTAGCTCTGAGTCAGGCTATCCAGATATATGCTGTACTCTGTACCCGTAGCTCTGAGTCAGGTTATCCAGATATATGCTGTACTCTGTACCCGTAGCTCTGAGTCAGGCTATCCAGATATATGCTGTACTCGGTACCCGTAGCTCTGAGTCAGGTTTTCCAGATATATGCTGTACTCTGTACCCGTAGCTCTGAGTCAGGCTATCCAGATATATGCTGTACTCTGTACCCGTATCTCTGAGTCAGGCTATCCAGATATATGCTGTACTCTGTACCCGTAGCTCTGAGTCAGTCTATCCAGATATATGCTGTACTCTGTACCCGTAGCTCTGAGTCAGGTTATCCAGATATATGCTGTACTCTGTACCCGTAGCTCTGAGTCAGGTTATCCAGATATATGCTGTACTCTGTACCCGTAGCTCTGAGTCAGGTTATCCAGATATATGCTGTACTCTGTACCCGTAGCTCTGAGTCAGGCTATCCAGATATATGCTGTACTCTGTACCCGTAGCTCTGAGTCAGGTTATCCAGATATATGCTGTACTCTGTACCCGTAGCTCTGAGTCAGGTTATCCAGATATATGCTGTACTCTGTACCCGTAGCTCTGAGTCAGGCTATCCAGATATATGCTGTACTCTGTACCCGTAGCTCTGAGTCAGGCTATCCAGATATATGCTGTACTCTGTACCCGTAGCTCTGAGTCAGGCTATCCAGATATATGCTGTACTCTGTACCCGTAGTTCTGAGTCAGGCTATCCAGATATATGCTGTACTCTGTACCCGTAGCTCTGAGTCAGGTTATCCAGATATATGCTGTACCCTGTACCCGTAGCTCTGAGTCAGGTTATCCAGATATATGCTGTACTCTGTACCCGTAGCTCTGAGTCAGGCTATCCAGATATATGCTGTACTCTGTACCCGTAGCTCTGAGTCAGGTTATCCAGATATATGCTGTACTCTGTACCCGTAGCTCTGAGTCAGGCTATCCAGATATATGCTGTACTCTGTACCCGTAGCTCTGAGTCAGGCTATCCAGATATATGCTGTACTCTGTACCGTAGCTCTGAGTCGCTCTGAGTCAGGCTATCCAGATATATGCTGTACTCTGTACCCGTAGCTCTGAGTCAGGCTATCCAGATATATGCTGTACTCTGTACCCGTAGCTCTGAGTCAGGTTATCCAGATATATGCTGTACTCTGTACCCGTGGTTCTGAGTCAGGTTATCCAGATATATGCTGTACTCTGTACCCGTAGCTCTGAGTCAGGTTATCCAGATATATGCTGTACTCTGTACCCGTAGTTCTGAGTCAGGTTATCCAGATATATGCTGTACTCTGTACCCGTAGCTCTGAGTCAGGTTATCCAGATATATGCTGTACTCTGTACCCGTAGCTCTGAGTCAGTCTATCCAGATATATGCTGTACTCTGTACCCGTAGCTCTCAGTCAGGTTATCCAGATATATGCTGTACTCTGTACCCGTAGCTCTGAGTCAGGCTATCCAGATATATGCTGTACTCTGTACCCGTAGCTCTGAGTCAGGTTATCCAGATATATGCTGTACTCTGTACCCGTAGCTCTGAGTCAGGCTATCCAGATATATGCTGTACTCTGTACCCGTAGCTCTGAGTCAGGTTATCCAGATATATGCTGTATTCTGTATCCGTAGCTCTGAGTCAGGCTATCCAGATATATGCTGTACTCTGTACCCGTAGCTCTGAGTCAGGCTATCCAGATATATGCTGTACTCTGTACCCGTAGCTCTGAGTCAGGCTATCCAGATATATGCTGTACTCTGTACCCGTAGCTCTGAGTCAGGCTATCCAGATATATGCTGTACTCTGTACCCGTAGCTCTGAGTCAGGTTATCCAGATATATGCTGTATTCTGTACCCGTAGCTCTGAGTCAGGCTATCCAGATATATGCTGTACTCTGTACCCGTAGCTCTGAGTCAGGCTATCCAGATATATGCTGTACTCTGTACCCGTAGCTCTGAGTCAGGCTATCCAGATATATGCTGTACTCTGTACCCGTAGCTCTGAGTCAGGCTATCCAGATATATGCTGTACTCTGTACCCGTAGGTCTGAGTCAGGCTATCCAGATATATGCTGTACTCTGTACCCGTAGCTCTGAGTCAGGCTATCCAGATATATGCTGTACTCTGTACCCGTAGCTCTCAGTCAGGTTATCCAGATATATGCTGTACTCTCTACCCCTAGCTCTGAGTCAGGCTATCCAGATATATGCTGTACTCTGTACCCGTAGTTCTGAGTCAGGCTATCCAGATATATGCTGTACTCTGTACCCGTAGCTCTGATTCAGGCTATCCAGATATATGCTGTACTCTGTACCCGTAGTTCTGAGTCAGGCTATCCAGATATATGCTGTACTCTGTACCCGTAGTTCTGAGTCAGTCTATCCAGATATATGCTGTACTCTGTACCCGTAGCTCTGAGTCAGTCTATCCAGATATATGCTGTACTCTGTACCCGTAGTTCTGAGTCAGTCTATCCAGATATATGCTGTACTCTGTACCTGTAGCTCTGAGTCAGGTTATCCAGATATATGCTGTACTCTGTACCCGTAGCTCTGAGTCAGTCTATCCAGATATATGCTGTACTCTGTACCCGTAGCTCTGAGTCAGGCTATCCAGATATATGCTGTACTCTGTACCCGTAGCTCTGAGTCAGGCTATCCAGATATATGCTGTACTCTGTACCCGTAGTTCTGAGTCAGTCTATCCAGATATATGCTGTACTCTGTACCTGTAGCTCTGATTCAGGTTATCCAGATATATGCTGTACTCTGTACCCGTAGCTCTGAGTCAGTCTATCCAGATATATGCTGTACTCTTTACCCGTAGCTCTGAGTCAGGCTATCCAGATATATGCTGTACTCTGTACCCGTAGCTCTGAGTCAGGCTATCCAGATATATGCTGTACTCTGTACCCGTAGCTCTGAGTCAGGCTATCCAGATATATGCTGTACTCTGTACCCGTAGTTCTGAGTCAGTCTATCCAGATATATGCTGTACTCTGTACCTGTAGCTCTGATTCAGGTTATCCAGATATATGCTGTACTCTGTACTCGTAGCTCTGAGTCAGGCTATCCAGATATATGCTGTACTCGGTACCCGTAGCTCTGAGTCAGGTTATCCAGATATATGCTGTACTCTGTACCCGTAGCTCTGAGTCAGGCTATCCAGATATATGCTGTACTCTGTACCCGTATCTCTGAGTCAGGCTATCCAGATATATGCTGTACTCTGTACCCGTAGCTCTGAGTCAGTCTATCCAGATATATGCTGTACTCTGTACCCGTAGCTCTGAGTCAGGTTATCCAGATATATGCTGTACTCTGTACCCGTAGCTCTGAGTCAGGTTATCCAGATATATGCTGTACTCTGTACCCGTAGCTCTGAGTCAGGTTATCCAGATATATGCTGTACTCTGTACCCGTAGCTCTGAGTCAGGCTATCCAGATATATGCTGTACTCTGTACCCGTAGCTCTGAGTCAGGTTATCCAGATATATGCTGTACTCTGTACCCGTAGCTCTGAGTCAGGTTATCCAGATATATGCTGTACTCTGTACCCGTAGCTCTGAGTCAGGCTATCTAGATATATGCTGTACTCTGTACCCGTAGCTCTGAGTCAGGCTATCCAGATATATGCTGTACTCTGTACCCGTAGCTCTGAGTCAGGCAATCCAGATATATGCTGTACTCTGTACCCGTAGTTCTGAGTCAGGCTATCCAGATATATGCTGTACTCTGTACCCGTAGCTCTGAGTCAGGTTATCCAGATATATGCTGTACTCTGTACCCGTAGCTCTGAGTCAGGTTATCCAGATATATGCTGTACTCTGTACCCGTAGCTCTGAGTCAGGCTATCCAGATATATGCTGTACTCTGTATCCGTAGCTCTGAGTCAGGTTATCCAGATATATGCTGTACTCTGTACCCGTAGCTCTGAGTCAGGCTATCCAGATATATGCTGTACTCTGTACCCGTAGCTCTGAGTCAGGCTATCCAGATATATGCTGTACTCTGTACCCGTAGCTCTGAGTCAGGCTATCCAGATATATGCTGTACTCTGTACCCGTAGCTCTGAGTCAGTCTATCCAGATATATGCTGTACTCTGTACCCGTAGCTCTGAGTCAGGTTATCCAGATATATGCTGTACTCTGTACCCGTAGTTCTGAGTCAGGTTATCCAGATATATGCTCTACTCTGTACCCGTAGCTCTGAGTCAGGCTATCCAGATATATGCTGTACTCTGTACCCGTAGCTCTGAGTCAGGCTATCCAAATATATGCTGTACTCTGTACCCGTAGCTCTGAGTCAGGTTATCCAGATATATGCTGTACTCTGTACCCGTAGCTCTGAGTCAGGCTATCCAGATATATGCTGTACTCTGTACCCGTAGCTCTGAGTCAGGTTATCCAGATATATGCTGTACTCTGTACCCGTAGCTCTGAGTCAGGCTATCCAGATATATGCTGTACTCTGTACCCGTAGTTCTGAGTCAGTCTATCCAGATATATGCTGTACTCTGTACCTGTAGCTCTGATTCAGGTTATCCAGATATATGCTGTACTCTGTACCCGTAGCTCTGAGTCAGGCTATCCAGATATATGCTGTACTCGGTACCCGTAGCTCTGAGTCAGGTTATCCAGATATATGCTGTACTCTGTACCCGTAGCTCTGAGTCAGGCTATCCAGATATATGCTGTACTCTGTACCCGTATCTCTGAGTCAGGCTATCCAGATATATGCTGTACTCTGTACCCGTAGCTCTGAGTCAGTCTATCCAGATATATGCTGTACTCTGTACCCGTAGCTCTGATTCAGGTTATCCAGATATATGCTGTACTCTGTACCCGTAGCTCTGAGTCAGGTTATCCAGATATATGCTGTACTCTGTACCCGTAGCTCTGAGTCAGGTTATCCAGATATATGCTGTACTCTGTACCCGTAGCTCTGAGTCAGGCTATCCAGATATATGCTGTACTCTGTACCCGTAGCTCTGAGTCAGGTTATCCAGATATATGCTGTACTCTGTACCCGTAGCTCTGAGTCAGGTTATCCAGATATATGCTGTACTCTGTACCCGTAGCTCTGAGTCAGGCTATCCAGATATATGCTGTACTCTGTACCCGTAGCTCTGAGTCAGGTTATCCAGATATATGCTGTACTCTGTACCCGTAGCTCTGAGTCAGGTTATCCAGATATATGCTGTACTTTGTACCCGTAGCTCTGAGTCAGGCTATCCAGATATATGCTGTACTCTGTACCCGTAGCTCTGAGTCAGGTTATCCAGATATATGCTGTACTATGTACCCGTAGCTCTGAGTCAGGTTATCCAGATATATGCTGTACTCTGTACCCGTAGCTCTGAGTCAGTCTATCCAGATATATGCTGTACTCTGTACCCGTAGTTCTGAGTCAGGCTATCCAGATATATGCTGTACTCTGTACCCGTAGCTCTGAGTCAGGTTATCCAGATATATGCTGTACTCTGTACCCGTAGTTCTGAGTCAGTCTATCCAGATATATGCTGTACTCTGTACCCGTAGCTCTGATTCAGTCTATCCAGATATATGGTGTACTCTGTACCCGTAGTTCTGAGTCAGGCTATCCAGATATATGCTGTACTCTGTACCCGTAGCTCTGATTCAGGCTATCCAGATATATGCTGTACTCTGTACCCGTAGTTCTGAGTCAGGCTATCCAGATATATGCTGTACTCTGTACCCGTAGTTCTGAGTCAGTCTATCCAGATATATGCTGTACTCTGTACCCGTAGCTCTGAGTCAGTCTATCCAGATATATGCTGTACTCTGTACCCGTAGTTCTGAGTCAGTCTATCCAGATATATGCTGTACTCTGTACCTGTAGCTCTGAGTCAGGTTATCCAGATATATGCTGTACTCTGTACCCGTAGCTCTGAGTCAGTCTATCCAGATATATGCTGTACTCTGTACCCGTAGCTCTGAGTCAGGCTATCCAGATATATGCTGTACTCTGTACCCGTAGCTCTGAGTCAGGCTATCCAGATATATGCTGTACTCTGTACCCGTAGTTCTGAATCAGTCTATCCAGATATATGCTGTACTCTGTACCCGTAGCTCTGATTCAGGTTATCCAGATATATGCTGTACTCTGTACCCGTAGCTCTGAGTCAGTCTATCCAGATATATACTGTACTCTTTACCCGTAGCTCTGAGTCAGGCTATCCAGATATATGCTGTACTCTGTACCCGTAGCTCTGAGTCAGGCTATCCAGATATATGCTGTACTCTGTACCCGTAGCTCTGAGTCAGGCTATCCAGATATATGCTGTACTCTGTACCCGTAGCTCTGAGTCAGGTTATCCAGATATATGCTGTACTCTGTACCCGTAGCTCTGAGTCAGGCTATCCAGATATATGCTGTACTCGGTACCCGTAGCTCTGAGTCAGGTTATCCAGATATATGCTGTACTCTGTACCCGTAGCTCTGAGTCAGGCTATCCAGATATATGCTGTACTCTGTACCCGTATCTCTGAGTCAGGCTATCCAGATATATGCTGTACTCTGTACCCGTAGCTCTGAGTCAGTCTATCCAGATATATGCTGTACTCTGTACCCGTAGCTCTGAGTCAGGTTATCCAGATATATGCTGTACTCTGTACCCGTAGCTCTGAGTCAGGTTATCCAGATATATGCTGTACTCTGTACCCGTAGCTCTGAGTCAGGTTATCCAGATATATGCTGTACTCTGTACCCGTAGCTCTGAGTCAGGCTATCCAGATATATGCTGTACTCTGTACCCGTAGCTCTGAGTCAGGTTATCCAGATATATGCTGTACTCTGTACCCGTAGCTCTGAGTCAGGTTATCCAGATATATGCTGTACTCTGTACCCGTAGCTCTGAGTCAGGCTATCCAGATATATGCTGTACTCTGTACCCGTAGCTCTGAGTCAGGCTATCCAGATATATGCTGTACTCTGTACCCGTAGCTCTGAGTCAGGCTATCCAGATATATGCTGTACTCTGTACCCGTAGTTCTGAGTCAGGCTATCCAGATATATGCTGTACTCTGTACCCGTAGCTCTGAGTCAGGTTATCCAGATATATGCTGTACTCTGTACCCGTAGCTCTGAGTCAGGTTATCCAGATATATGCTGTACTCTGTACCCGTAGCTCTGAGTCAGGCTATCCAGATATATGCTGTACTCTGTACCCGTAGCTCTGATTCAGGTTATCCAGATATATGCTGTACTCTGTACCCGTATCTCTGAGTCAGTCTATCCAGATATATGCTGTACTCTGTACCCGTAGCTCTCAGTCAGGTTATCCAGATATATGCTGTACTCTGTACCCGTAGCTCTGAGTCAGGCTATCCAGATATATGCTGTACTCTGTACCCGTAGCTCTGAGTCAGGTTATCCAGATATATGCTGTACTCTGTACCCGTAGCTCTGAGTCAGGCTATCCAGATATATGCTGTACTCTGTACCCGTAGCTCTGAGTCAGGTTATCCAGATATATGCTGTATTCTGTACCCGTAGCTCTGAGTCAGGCTATCCAGATATATGCTGTACTCTGTACCCGTAGCTCTGAGTCAGGCTATCCAGATATATGCTGTACTCTGTACCCGTAGCTCTGAGTCAGGCTATCCAGATATATGCTGTACTCTGTACCCGTAGCTCTGAGTCAGGCTATCCAGATATATGCTGTACTCTGTACCCGTAGCTCTGAGTCAGGCTATCCAGATATATGCTGTACTCTGTACCCGTAGCTCTGAGTCAGGCTATCCAGATATATGCTGTACTCTGTACCCGTAGCTCTCAGTCAGGTTATCCAGATATATGCTGTACTCTCTACCCGTAGCTCTGAGTCAGGCTATCCAGATATATGCTGTACTCTGTACCCGTAGCTCTGAGTCAGGCTATCCAGATATATGCTGTACTCTGTACCCGTAGCTCTGAGTCAGGTTATCCAGATATATGCTGTACTCTGTACCCGTAGCTCTGAGTCAGGCTATCCAGATATATGCTGTACTCTGTACCCGTAGCTCTGAGTCAGGTTATCCAGATATATGCTGTACTCTGTACCCGTAGCTCTGAGTCAGGTTATCCAGATATATGCTGTACTTTGTACCCGTAGCTCTGAGTCAGGCTATCCAGATATATGCTGTACTCTGTACCCGTAGCTCTGAGTCAGGTTTTCCAGATATATGCTGTACTCTGTACCCGTAGCTCTGAGTCAGGTTATCCAGATATATGCTGTACTCTGTACCCGTAGCTCTGAGTCAGGTTATCCAGATATATGCTGTACTCTGTACCCGTAGCTCTGAGTCAGGTTATCCAGATATATGCTGTACTCTGTACCCGTAGCTCGGAGTCAGTCTATCCAGATATATGCTGTACTCTGTACCCGTAGCTCTGAGTCTGGTTATCCAGATATATGCTGTACTCTGTACCCGTAGCTCTGAGTCAGGTTATCCAGATATATGCTGTACTCTGTACCCGTAGCTCTGAGTCAGGTTATCCAGATATATGCTGTACTCTGTACCCGTAGCTCTGAGTCAGGCTATCCAGATATATGCTGTACTCTGTACCCGTAGCTCTGAGTCAGGTTATCCAGATATATGCTGTACTCTGTACCCGTAGCTCTGAGTCAGGTTATCCAGATATATGCTGTACTCTGTACCCGTAGCTCTGAGTCAGGCTATCTAGATATATGCTGTACTCTGTACCCGTAGCTCTGAGTCAGGCTATCCAGATATATGCTGTACTCTGTACCCGTAGCTCTGAGTCAGGCTATCCAGTTATATGCTGTACTCTGTACCCGTAGTTCTGAGTCAGGCTATCCAGATATATGCTGTACTCTGTACCCGTAGCTCTGAGTCAGGTTATCCAGATATATGCTGTACTCTGTACCCGTAGCTCTGAGTCAGGTTATCCAGATATATGCTGTACTCTGTACCCGTAGCTCTGAGTCAGGCTATCCAGATATATGCTGTACTCTGTACCCGTAGCTCTGAGTCAGGTTATCCAGATATATGCTGTACTCTGTACCCGTAGCTCTGAGTCAGTCTATCCAGATATATGCTGTACTCTGTACCCGTAGCTCTGAGTCAGGCTATCCAGATATATGCTGTACTCTGTACCCGTAGCTCTGAGTCAGTCTATCCAGATATATGCTGTACTCTGTACCCGTAGCTCTGAGTCAGGCTATCCAGATATATGCTGTACTCTGTACCCGTAGCTCTGAGTCAGGCTATCCAGATATATGCTGTACTCTGTACCCGTAGCTCTGAGTCAGGTTATCCAGATATATGCTGTACTCTATACCCGTAGTTCTGAGTCAGGTTATCCAGATATATGCTGTACTCTGTACCCGTAGCTCTGAGTCAGGTTATCCAGATATATGCTGTACTCTGTACCCGTAGTTCTGAGTCAGGTTATCCAGATATATGCTCTACTCTGTACCCGTAGCTCTGAGTCAGGTTATCCAGATATATGCTGTACTCTGTACCCGTAGCTCTGAGTCAGGCTATCCAGATATATGCTGTACTCTGTACCCGTAGCTCTCAGTCAGGTTATCCAGATATATGATGTACTCTGTACCCGTAGCTCTGAGTCAGGCTATCCAGATATATGCTGTACTCTGTACCTGTAGCTCTGAGTCAGGTTATCCAGATATATGCTGTACTCTGTACCCGTAGCTCTGAGTCAGGCTATCCAGATATATGCTGTACTCTGTACCCGTAGCTCTGAGTCAGGTTATCCAGATATATGCTGTATTCTGTACCCGTAGCTCTGAGTCAGGCTATCCAGATATATGCTGTACTCTGTACCCGTAGCTCTGAGTCAGGCTATCCAGATATATGCTGTACTCTGTACCCGTAGCTCTGAGTCAGGCTATCCAGATATATGCTGTACTCTGTACCCGTAGCTCTGAGTCAGGCTATCCAGATATATGCTGTACTCTGTACCCGTAGCTCTGAGTCAGGCTATCCAGATATATGCTGTACTCTGTACCCGTAGCTCTGAGTCAGGCTATCCAGATATATGCTGTACTCTGTACCCGTAGCTCTCAGTCAGGTTATCCAGATATATGCTGTACTCTCTACCCGTAGCTCTGAGTCAGGCTATCCAGATATATGCTGTACTCTGTACCCGTAGCTCTGAGTCAGGTTATCCAAATATATGCTGTACTCTGTACCCGTAGCTCTGAGTCAGGCTATCCAGATATATGCTGTACTCTGTACCCGTAGCTCTGAGTCAGGCTATCCAGATATATGCTGTGCTTTGTACCCGTAGCTCTGAATCAGGCTATCCAGATATATGCTGTACTTTGTACCCGTAGCTCTGAGTCAGGCTATCCAGATATATGCTGTACTCTGTACCCGTAGCTCTGAGTCAGGCTATCCAGATATATGCTGTACTTTGTACCCGTAGCTCTGAGTCAGGCTATCCAGATATATGCTGTACTCTGTACCCGTAGCTCTGAGTCAGGCTATCCAGATATATGCTGTACTCTGTACCCGTAGCTCTGAGTCAGGTTATCCAGATATATGCTGTACTCTGTACCCATAGCTCTGAGTCAGGCTATCCAGATATATGCTGTACTCTGTACCCGTAGCTCTGAGTCAGGCTATCCAGATATATGCTGTACTCTGTACCCGTAGCTCTGAGTCAGGTTATCCAGATATATGCTGTACTCTGTACCCGTAGCTCTGAGTCAGGTTATCCAGATATATGCTGTACTCTGTACCCGTAGCTCTGAGTCAGGTTATCCAGATATATGCTGTACTCTGTACCCGTAGCTCTGAGTCAGGCTATCCAGATATATGCTGTACTCTGTACCCGTAGCTCTGAGTCAGGCTATCCAGATATATGCTGTGCTCTGTACCCGTAGCTCTGAGTCAGGTTATCCAGATATATGCTGTACTCTGTACCCGTAGCTCTGAGTCAGGCTATCCAGATATATGCTGTACTCTGTACCCGTAGCTCTGAGTCAGGCTATCCAGATATATGCTGTACTCTGTACCCGTAGCTCTGGGTCAGGCTATCCAGATATATGCTGTACACTGTAACCGTAGCTCTGAGTCAGGTTATCCAGATATATGCTGTACTCTGTACCCGTAGCTCTGAGTCAGTCTATCCAGATATATGCTGTACTCTGTACCCGTAGCTCTCAGTCAGGTTATCCAGATATATGCTGTACTCTGTACCCATAGCTCTGAGTCAGGCTATCCAGATATATGCTGTACTCTGTACCCGTAGTTCTGAGTCAGGTTATCCAGATATATGCTGTACTCTGTACCCGTAGCTCTGAGTCAGGTTATCCAGATATATGCTGTACTCTGTACCCGTAGCTCTGAGTCAATCTATCCAGATATATGCTGTACTCTGTACCCGTAGCTCTGAGTCAGGTTATCCAGATATATGCTGTACTATGTACCCGTAGCTCTGAGTCAGGTTATCCAGATATATGCTGTACTCTGTACCCGTAGCTCTGAGTCAGTCTATCCAGATATATGCTGTACTCTGTACCCGTAGTTCTGAGTCAGGCTATCCAGATATATGCTGTACTCTGTACCCGTAGCTCTGAGTCAGGTTATCCAGATATATGCTGTACTCTGTACCCGTAGTTCTGAGTCAGTCTATCCAGATATATGCTGTACTCTGTACCCGTAGCTCTGAGTCAGTCTATCCAGATATATGCTGTACTCTGTACCCGTAGTTCTGAGTCAGGCTATCCAGATATATGCTGTACTCTGTACCCGTAGCTCTGAGTCAGGCTATCCAGATATATGCTGTACTCTGTACCCGTAGCTCTGAATCAGTCTATCCAGATATATGCTGTACTCTGTACCCGTAGCTCTGAGTCAGATTATCCAGATATATGCTGTACTCTGTACCCGTAGTTCTGAGTCAGGCTATCCAGATATATGCTGTACTCTGTACCCGTAGTTCTGAGTTAGTCTATCCAGATATATGCTGTACTCTGTACCCGTAGCTCTGAGTCAGTCTATCCAGATATATGCTGTACTCTGTACCCGTAGTTCTGAGTCAGTCTATCCAGATATATGCTGTACTCTGTACCTGTAGCTCTGAGTCAGGTTATCCAGATATATGCTGTACTCTGTACCCGTAGCTCTGGGTCAGTCTATCCAGATATATGCTGTACTCTGTACCCGTAGCTCTGAGTCAGGCTATCCAGATATATGCTGTACTCTGTACCCGTAGCTCTGAGTCAGGCTATCCAGATATATGCTGTACTCTGTACCCGTAGTTCTGAGTCAGTCTATCCAGATATATGCTGTACTCTGTACCTGTAGCTCTGATTCAGGTTATCCAGATATATGCTGTACTCTGTTCCCGTAGCTCTGAGTCAGTCTATCCAGATATATGCTGTACTCTTTACCCGTAGCTCTGAGTCAGGCTATCCAGATATATGCTGTGCTCTGTACCCGTAGCTCTGAGTCAGGTTATCCAGATATATGCTGTACTCTGTACCCGTAGCTCTGAGTCAGGCTATCCAGATATATGCTGTACTCTGTACCCGTAGTTCTGAGTCAGTCTATCCAGATATATGCTGTACTCTGTACCTGTAGCTCTGATTCAGGTTATCCAGATATATGCTGTACTCTGTACCCGTAGCTCTGAGTCAGTCTATCCAGATATATGCTGTACTCTTTACCCGTAGCTCTGAGTCAGGCTATCCAGATATATGCTGTACTCTGTACCCGTAGCTCTGAGTCAGGCTATCCAGATATATGCTGTACTCTGTACCCGTAGCTCTGAGTCAGGCTATCCAGATATATGCTGTACTCTGTACCCGTAGCTCTGAGTCAGGCTATCCAGATATATGCTGTACTCTGTACCCGTAGCTCTGAGTCAGGCTATCCAGATATATGCTGTACTCTGTACCCGTAGCTCTGAGTCAGGTTATCCAGATATATGCTGTACTCTGTACCCGTAGCTCTGAGTCAGGCTATCCAGATATATGCTGTACTCGGTACCCGTAGCTCTGAGTCAGGTTATCCAGATATATGCTGTACTCTGTACCCGTAGCTCTGAGTCAGGCTATCCAGATATATGCTGTACTCTGTACCCGTATCTCTGAGTCAGGCTATCCAGATATATGCTGTACTCTGTACCCGTAGCTCTGAGTCAGTCTATCCAGATATATGCTGTACTCTGTACCCGTAGCTCTGAGTCAGGTTATCCAGATATATGCTGTACTCTGTACCCGTAGCTCTGAGTCAGGTTATCCAGATATATGCTGTACTCTGTACCCGTAGCTCTGAGTCAGGTTATCCAGATATATGCTGTACTCTGTACCCGTAGCTCTGAGTCAGGCTATCCAGATATATGCTGTACTCTGTACCCGTAGCTCTGAGTCAGGTTATCCATATATATGCTGTACTCTGTACCCGTAGCTCTGAGTCAGGTTATCCAGATATATGCTGTACTCTGTACCCGTAGCTCTGAGTCAGGCTATCCAGATATATGCTGTACTCTGTACCCGTAGCTCTGAGTCAGGCTATCCAGATATATGCTGTACTCTGTACCCGTAGCTCTGAGTCAGGCTATCCAGATATATGCTGTACTCTGTACCCGTAGTTCTGAGTCAGGCTATCCAGATATATGCTGTACTCTGTACCCGTAGCTCTGAGTCAGGTTATCCAGATATATGCTGTACTCTGTACCCGTAGCTCTGAGTCAGGTTATCCAGATATATGCTGTACTCTGTACCCGTAGCTCTGAGTCAGGCTATCCAGATATATGCTGTACTCTGTACCCGTAGCTCTGAGTCAGGTTATCCAGATATATGCTGTACTCTGTACCCGTAGCTCTGAGTCAGGCTATCCAGATATATGCTGTACTCTGTACCCGTAGCTCTGAGTCAGGCTATCCAGATATATGCTGTACTCTGTACCCGTAGCTCTGAGTCAGGCTATCCAGATATATGCTGTACTCTGTACCCGTAGCTCTGAGTCAGTCTATCCAGATATATGCTGTACTCTGTACCCGTAGCTCTGAGTCAGGCTATCCAGATATATGCTGTACTCTGTACCCGTAGCTCTGAGTCAGGCTATCCAGATATATGCTGTACTCTGTACCCGTAGCTCTGAGTCAGGTTATCCAGATATATGCTGTACTCTGTACCCGTAGTTCTGAGTCAGGTTATCCAGATATATGCTGTACTCTGTACCCGTAGCTCTGAGTCAGGTTATCCAGATATATGCTGTATTCTGTACCCGTAGCTCTGAGTCAGGCTATCCAGATATATGCTGTACTCTGTACCCGTAGCTCTGAGTCAGGCTATCCAGATATATGCTGTACTCTGTACCCGTAGCTCTGAGTCCGGCTATCCAGAAATATGCTGTACTCTGTACCCCTAGCTCTCAGTCAGGTTATCCAGATATATGCTGTACTCTCTACCCGTAGCTCTGAGTCAGGCTATCCAGATATATGCTGTACTCTGTACCCGTAGCTCTGAGTCAGGCTATCCAGATATATGCTGTACTCTGTACCCGTAGCTCTGAGTCAGGTTATCCAGATATATGCTGTACTCTGTACCCGTAGCTCTGAGTCAGGCTATCCAGATATATGCTGTACTCTGTACCCGTAGCTCTGAGTCAGGTTATCCAGATATATGCTGTACTCTGTACCCGTAGCTCTGAGTCAGGTTATCCAGATATATGCTGTACTTTGTACCCGTAGCTCTGAGTCAGGCTATCCAGATATATGCTGTACTCTGTACCCGTAGCTCTGAGTCAGGTTTTCCAGATATATGCTGTACTCTGTACCCGTAGCTCTGAGTCAGGCTATCCAGATATATGCTGTACTCTGTACCCGTAGCTCTGAGTCAGGCTATCCAGATATATGCTGTGCTTTGTACCCGTAGCTCTGAATCAGGCTATCCAGATATATGCTGTACTTTGTACCCGTAGCTCTGAGTCAGGCTATCCAGATATATGCTGTACTCTGTACCCGTAGCTCTGAGTCAGGCTATCCAGATATATGCTGTACTCTGTACCCGTAGCTCTCAGTCAGGTTATCCAGATATATGCTGTACTCTGTACCCGTAGCTCTGAGTCAGGCTATCCAGATATATGCTGTACTCTGTACCCGTAGCTCTGAGTCAGGTTATCCAGATATATGCTGTACTCTGTACCCGTAGCTCTGAGTCAGGCTATCCAGATATATGCTGTACTCTGTACCCGTAGCTCTGAGTCAGGTTATCCAGATATATGCTGTATTCTGTACCCGTAGCTCTGAGTCAGTCTATCCAGATATATGCTGTACTCTGTACCCGTAGCTCTGAGTCAGGCTATCCAGATATATGCTGTACTCTGTACCCGTAGCTCTGAGTCAGGCTATCCAGATATATGCTGTACTCTGTACCCGTAGCTCTGAGTCAGGCTATCCAGATATATGCTGTACTCTGTACCCGTAGCTCTGAGTCAGGCTATCCAGATATATGCTGTACTCTGTACCCGTAGCTCTGAGTCAGGCTATCCAGATATATGCTGTACTCTGTACCCCTAGCTCTCAGTCAGGTTATCCAGATATATGCTGTACTCTGTACCCGTAGCTCTGAGTCAGGCTATCCAGATATATGCTGTACTTTGTACCCGTAGCTCTGAGTCAGGTTATCCAGATATATGCTGTACTCTGTACCCGTAGCTCTGAGTCAGGTTTTCCAGATATATGCTGTACTCTGTACCCGTAGCTCTGAGTCAGGTTATCCAGATATATGCTGTACTCTGTACCCGTAGCTCTGAGTCAGGTTATCCAGATATATGCTGTACTCTGTACCCGTAGCTCTGAGTCAGGCTATCCAGATATATGCTGTACTCTGTACCCGTAGCTCTGAGTCAGGCTATCCAGATATATGCTGTGCTTTGTACCCGTAGCTCTGAATCAGGCTATCCAGATATATGCTGTACTTTGTACCCGTAGCTCTGAGTCAGGCTATCCAGATATATGCTGTACTCTGTACCCGTAGCTCTGAGTCAGGCTATCCAGATATATGCTGTACTTTGTACCCGTAGCTCTGAGTCAGGCTATCCAGATATATGCTGTACTCTGTACCCGTAGCTCTGAGTCAGGCTATCCAGATATATGCTGTACTCTGTACCCGTAGCTCTGAGTCAGGTTATCCAGATATATGCTGTACTCTGTACCCGTAGCTCTGAGTCAGGCTATCCAGATATATGCTGTACTCTGTACCCGTAGCTCTGAGTCAGGCTATCCAGATATATGCTGTACTCTGTACCCGTAGCTCTGAGTCAGGCTATCCAGATATATGCTGTACTCTGTACCCGTAGCCCTGAGTCAGGTTATCCAGATATATGCTGTACTCTGTACCCGTAGCTCTGAGTCAGGTTATCCAGATATATGCTGTACTCTGTACCCGTAGCTCTGAGTCAGGTTATCCAGATATATGCTGTACTTTGTACCCGTAGCTCTGAGTCAGGCTATCCAGATATATGCTGTACTCTGTACCCGTAGCTCTGAGTCAGGTTTTCCAGATATATGCTGTACTCTGTACCCGTAGCTCTGAGTCAGGCTATCCAGATATATGCTGTACTCTGTACCCGTAGCTCTGAGTCAGGCTATCCAGATATATGCTGTGCTTTGTACCCGTAGCTCTGAATCAGGCTATCCAGATATATGCTGTACTTTGTACCCGTAGCTCTGAGTCAGGCTATCCAGATATATGCTGTACTCTGTACCCGTAGCTCTGAGTCAGGCTATCCAGATATATGCTGTACTCTGTACCCGTAGCTCTCAGTCAGGTTATCCAGATATATGCTGTACTCTGTACCCGTAGCTCTGAGTCAGGCTATCCAGATATATGCTGTACTCTGTACCCGTAGCTCTGAGTCAGGTTATCCAGATATATGCTGTACTCTGTACCCGTAGCTCTGAGTCAGGCTATCCAGATATATGCTGTACTCTGTACCCGTAGCTCTGAGTCAGGTTATCCAGATATATGCTGTATTCTGTACCCGTAGCTCTGAGTCAGTCTATCCAGATATATGCTGTACTCTGTACCCGTAGCTCTGAGTCAGGCTATCCAGATATATGCTGTACTCTGTACCCGTAGCTCTGAGTCAGGCTATCCAGATATATGCTGTACTCTGTACCCGTAGTTCTGAGTCAGGCTATCCAGATATATGCTGTACTCTGTACCCGTAGCTCTGAGTCAGGCTATCCAGATATATGCTGTACTCTGTACCCGTAGCTCTGAGTCAGGCTATCCAGATATATGCTGTACTCTGTACCCCTAGCTCTCAGTCAGGTTATCCAGATATATGCTGTACTCTGTACCCGTAGCTCTGAGTCAGGCTATCCAGATATATGCTGTACTTTGTACCCGTAGCTCTGAGTCAGGTTATCCAGATATATGCTGTACTCTGTACCCGTAGCTCTGAGTCAGGTTTTCCAGATATATGCTGTACTCTGTACCCGTAGCTCTGAGTCAGGTTATCCAGATATATGCTGTACTCTGTACCCGTAGCTCTGAGTCAGGTTATCCAGATATATGCTGTACTCTGTACCCGTAGCTCTGAGTCAGGCTATCCAGATATATGCTGTACTCTGTACCCGTAGCTCTGAGTCAGGCTATCCAGATATATGCTGTGCTTTGTACCCGTAGCTCTGAATCAGGCTATCCAGATATATGCTGTACTTTGTACCCGTAGCTCTGAGTCAGGCTATCCAGATATATGCTGTACTCTGTACCCGTAGCTCTGAGTCAGGCTATCCAGATATATGCTGTACTTTGTACCCGTAGCTCTGAGTCAGGCTATCCAGATATATGCTGTACTCTGTACCCGTAGCTCTGAGTCAGGCTATCCAGATATATGCTGTACTCTGTACCCGTAGCTCTGAGTCAGGTTATCCAGATATATGCTGTACTCTGTACCCGTAGCTCTGAGTCAGGCTATCCAGATATATGCTGTACTCTGTACCCGTAGCTCTGAGTCAGGCTATCCAGATATATGCTGTACTCTGTACCCGTAGCTCTGAGTCAGGCTATCCAGATATATGCTGTACTCTGTACCCGTAGCCCTGAGTCAGGTTATCCAGATATATGCTGTACTCTGTACCCGTAGCTCTGAGTCAGGTTATCCAGATATATGCTGTACTCTGTACCCGTAGCTCTGAGTCAGGTTATCCAGATATATGCTGTACTCTGTACCCGTAGCTCTGAGTCAGTCTATCCAGATATATGCTGTACTCTGTACCCGTAGCTCTGAGTCAGGCTATCCAGATATATGCTGTGCTCTGTACCCGTAGCTCTGAGTCAGGTTATCCAGATATATGCTGTACTCTGTACCCGTAGCTCTGAGTCAGGCTATCCAGATATATGCTGTACTCTGTACCCGTAGCTCTGAGTCAGGCTATCCAGATATATGCTGTACTTTGTACCCGTAGCTCTGAGTCAGGCTATCCAGATATATGCTGTACTCTGTACCCGTAGCTCTGAGTCAGGCTATCCAGATATATGCTGTACTCTGTACCCGTAGCTCTGAGTCAGGTTATCCAGATATATGCTGTACTCTGTACCCGTAGCTCTGAGTCAGGCTATCCAGATATATGCTGTACTATGTACCCGTAGCTCTGAGTCAGGCTATCCAGATATATGCTGTGCTTTGTACCCGTAGCTCTGAATCAGGCTATCCAGATATATGCTGTACTTTGTACCCGTAGCTCTGAGTCAGGCTATCCAGATATATGCTGTACTCTGTACCCGTAGCTCTGAGTCAGGCTATCCAGATATATGCTGTACTTTGTACCCGTAGCTCTGAGTCAGGCTATCCAGATATATGCTGTACTCTGTACCCGTAGCTCTGAGTCAGGCTATCCAGATATATGCTGTACTCTGTACCCGTAGCTCTGAGTCAGGTTATCCAGATATATGCTGTACTCTGTACCCGTAGCTCTGAGTCAGGTTATCCAGATATATGCTGTACTCTGTACCCGTAGCTCTGAGTCAGGCTATCCAGATATATGCTGTACTCTGTACCCGTAGCTCTGAGTCAGGCTATCCAGATATATGCTGTACTCTGTACCCGTAGCCCTGAGTCAGGTTATCCAGATATATGATGTACTCTGTACCCGTAGCTCTGAGTCAGGTTATCCAGATATATGCTGTACTCTGTACCCGTAGCTCTGAGTCAGGTTATCCAGATATATGCTGTACTCTGTACCCGTAGCTCTGAGTCAGGCTATCCAGATATATGCTGTACTCTGTACCCGTAGCTCTGAGTCAGGCTATCCAGATATATGCTGTGCTCTGTACCCGTAGCTCTGAGTCAGGTTATCCAGATATATGCTGTACTCTGTACCCGTAGCTCTGAGTCAGGCTATCCAGATATATGCTGTACTCTGTACCCGTAGCTCTGAGTCAGGCTATCCAGATATATGCTGTACTCTGTACCCGTAGCTCTGAGTCAGGCTATCCAGATATATGCTGTACTCTGTACCCGTAGTTCTGAGTCAGGTTATCCAGATATATGCTGTACTCTGTACCCGTAGCTCTGAGTCAGTCTATCCAGATATATGCTGTACTCTGTACCCGTAGCTCTGAGTCAGGTTATCCAGATATATGCTGTACTATGTACCCGTAGCTCTGAGTCAGGTTATCCAGATATATGCTGTACTCTGTACCCGTAGCTCTGAGTCAGGTTATCCAGATATATGCTGTACTCTGTACCCGTAGCTCTGAGTCAGTCTATCCAGATATATGCTGTACTCTGTACCCGTAGCTCTGAGTCAGGCTATCCAGATATATGCTGTGCTCTGTACCCGTAGCTCTGAGTCAGGTTATCCAGATATATGCTGTACTCTGTACCCGTAGTTCTGAGTCAGTCTATCCAGATATATGCTGTACTCTGTACCCGTAGCTCTGAGTCAGTCTATCCAGATATATGCTGTACTCTGTACCCGTAGTTCTGAGTCAGGCTATCCAGATATATGCTGTACTCTGTACCTGTAGCTCTGAGTCAGGCTATCCAGATATATGCTGTACTCTGTACCCGTAGCTCTGAGTCAGTCTATCCAGATATATGCTGTACTCTGTACCCGTAGCTCTGAGTCAGGTTATCCAGATATATGCTGTACTCTGTACCCGTAGTTCTGAGTCAGGCTATCCAGTTATATGCTGTACTCTGTACCCGTAGTTCTGAGTCAGTCTATCCAGATATATGCTGTACTCTGTACCCGTAGCTCTGAGTCAGTCTATCCAGATATATGCTGTACTCTGTACCCGTAGTTTTGAGTCAGTCTATCCAGATATATGCTGTACTCTGTACCTGTAGCTCTGAGTCAGGTTATCCAGATATATGCTGTAGTCTGTACCCGTAGCTCTGAGTCAGTCTATCCAGATATATGCTGTACTCTGTACCCGTAGCTCTGAGTCAGGCTATCCAGATATATGCTGTACTCTGTACCCGTAGCTCTGAGTCAGGTTATCCAGATATATGCTGTACTCTGTACCCGTAGCTCTGAGACAGGTTATCCAGATATATGCTGTACTTTGTACCCGTAGCTCTGAGTCAGGCTATCCAGATATATGCTGTACTCTGTACCCGTAGCTCTGAGTCAGGTTTTCCAGATATATGCTGTACTCTGTACCCGTAGCTCTGAGTCAGTCTATCCAGATATATGCTGTACTCTGTACCCGTAGCTCTGAGTCAGGCTATCCAGATATATGCTGTGCTCTGTACCCGTAGCTCTGAGTCAGGTTATCCAGATATATGCTGTACTCTGTACCCGTAGCTCTGAGTCTCTCACAGATCACGGTTTCTGTATCTTCCATTCTCAATAGAGGCCATTCACAAGACGAGGTTGCTGTATCTTCCATTCTCAATGGAGGCCACTCACAAGACGGGTTTTTTGTATCTTCCATTCTCCATGGAGGTCACTCACAGAACGCGGTCTCTGTAACTTCCATTCTCCATGGAGGTCTCTCACAAGACGAGGTTTCTGTATCTTCCATTCTCCATGGAGGCCACTCATAAGTCGTGGTTTCTGTATCTTCCATTCTCAATGGAGGCCACTCACAAGACGGGTTTTTTGTATCTTCCATTCTCCATGGAGGTCACTCACAGAACGCGGTCTCTGTATCTTCCATTCTCCATGGAGGTCACTCACAAGATGTGGTTTCTGTATCTTCCATTCACCATGAAGGTCTCTCACAAGACGCGGATTCTGTATCTTCCATTCTCAATGGAGGCCACTCAAAGATAATGGTTTCTGTATCTTCCATTCTCAATGGAGGCCACTCACAAGACGCGGTTTCTGTATCTTCCATTCTCAATGGAAGTCACTCAGAAGACGCGGTTTTTGTATCTTCCATTCTCCATGGAGGTCACTCACTAGACACGGTTTCTGTATCTTCCATTCTCCATGGAGGTCACTCACAAGACGCGGTTTCTGTATCTTCCATTCTCAATGGAGGCCACTCACAAGTCATGGTTTCTGTATCTTCCATTCTCCATGGAGGTCACTCACAAGACGCGGTTTCTGTATATTCCATTCGCCATGGAGGTTTCTCACAAGACGCGGTTTCTGTATCTACTATTCTCAATGGAAGCCACTCACAAGACGCGGTTTTTGTATCTTCCATTCTCCATGGAGGTCACTCACAAGACGTGGTTTCTGTATCTTCCATTCTCAATGGAGGCCACTCACAAGACGCGGTTTCTGTATCTTCCATTCTCAATGGAGGTCGCTCACAAGACGAGGTTTCTGTATCTTCCATTCTCCATGGAGGCCACTCATACGTCGTGGTTTCTGTATCTTCCATTCTCAATGGAGGCCACTCACAAGACGGGTTTTTTGTATCTTCCATTCTCCATGGAGGTCACTCACAGAACGCGGTCTCTGTATCTTCCATTCTCCATGGAGGTCACTCACAAGATGTGGTTTCTGTATCTTCCATTCTCCATGAAGGTCTCTCACAAGACGCGGATTCTGTATCTTCCATTCTCAATGGAGGCCACTCAAAGATAATGGTTTCTGTATCTTCCATTCTCAATGGAGGCCACTCACAAGACGCGGTTTCTGTATCTTCCATTCTCAATGGAAGTCACTCAGAAGACGCGGTTTTTGTATCTTCCATTCTCCATGGAGGTCACTCACTAGACACGGTTTCTGTATCTTCCATTCTCCATGGAGGTCACTCACAAGACGCGGTTTCTGTATCTTCCATTCTCAATGGAGGCCACTCACAAGTCATGGTTTCTGTATCTTCCATTCTCCATGGAGGTCACTCACAAGACGCGGTTTCTGTATATTCCATTCGCCATGGAGGTTTCTCACAAGACGCGGTTTCTGTATCTTCTATTCTCAATGGAGGCCACTCACAAGACGCGGTTTTTGTATCTTCCATTCTCCATGGAGGTCACTCACAAGACGTGGTTTCTGTATCTTCCATTCTCAATGGAGGCCACTCACAAGACGCGGTTTCTGTATCTTCCATTCTCAATGGAGGCCGCTCACAAGACGCGGTTTTTGTATCTTCCATTCTCCATGGGGGTCACTCACAAGACGCGGTTTCTGTATCTTCCATTCTCCATGGGGGTCACTCACAAGACGCGGTTTCTGTATCTTCCATTCTCAATGGAAGCCACCCACAAGGCGCGGTTTCTGTATCTTCCATTCTCAATGGAGGCCACTCACAAGACGCGGGGTTTCTGTATTTCTGTATCTTCCATCCTGCATGGAGATCACTCACAAGACGCAGTTTCTGTATCTTCCATTCTGCAGGGAGGTCACTCACAAGACGTGGTTTCTGTATCTTCCATTCTCCATGGAGGCCATTCACAAGACGCGGTTTCTGTATCTTCCATTCTCCATGGAGGTCAATCATCAGACGCGGTTTCTGTATCTTTCATTCTCCATGGAGGTCTCTCACAAGACGCGGTTTCTGTATCTTCCATTTTCAATGGAGGCCACTCACAAGACGCGGTTTCTATATTTTCCATTCTCAATGGAGGTCACTCACAAGACGTAGTTTCTGTATCTTCCATTATCCATGGAGGTCACTCACAAGACGCAGTTTCAGTATCTTCCATTCTCCATGGTGTAACTCACAAGACGCAGTTGCTGTATCTTCCATTCTCCATGGTGTCACTCACAAGACGCAGTTGCTGTATCTTCCATTCTCCAGGGAGACCACTCATAAGACGTGGTTTCTGTATCTTCCATTCTCCATAGAGGTCACTCACAAGACGCAGTTTCTGTATCTTCCATTCTCAATGGAGACCACTCACAAGACGCGGTTTTTGTATCTTCCATTCTCCATGGAGGTCACTCACAAGTCACGGTTTCTGTATCTTCCATTCTCAATGGAGGCCACGCGCAAGTCACTGTTTCTTTCTATATCTTCCATTCTCAATGGAGGTCACTCACAAGACGCAGTTTCTGTATCTTCCATTCTCAATGGAGACCACTCACAAGACGCGGTTTTAGTATCTTCCATTCTCCATGGAGGTCACTCACAAGTCACGGTTTCTTTCTATATCTTCCATTCTCAATGGAGGTCACTCACAAGACGCGGTTTCTGTACCTTCCATTCTCAATGGAGGCCACTCACAAGACGCGGTTTCTGTATCTTCCATTCTCCGTGGAGATCTCTCACAAGTCACGGTTTCTGTATTTTCCATTCTCCATGGAGGTCACTGACAAGTGACGATTTCTGTATCGTCCATTCCCCACGGAGGTCACTCACAAGTCACGGTTTCTGCATCTTCCATTCTCCACGGAGGTCACTCACAAATCACGGTTTCTGCATCTTCCATTTTCCACAGAAGTCACTCACAATTCGCGGTGTTTTGCATGTTCTATTCTCCATGGAGGTCACTCACAAGTCACAGCTTCTGTATCTTCCATTCTCAATGGATGTCATTTACAAGTCGCGGTTTTCTGTATGTTTCATTCTCCACGGAAGTCACTCACAAGACCCGATTTCTGTATCTTCCATTCTCCATGGAGGTCACTCACAAGTGACGAATTATGTATCTTCCATTCTTCACGGAGGTCACTCACATGTCACGGTTTCTACATCTTCCATTCTCCACGGAGGTCACTCACAAGTCACGGTTTCCGCATCTTCCATTCTCCACGGAGATCACTCACAAAGTCACGGATTCTGCATCTTCCATTTTCCACGGAAGTCACTCACAAGTCGCGGTTTTTTGTATGTTCTATTCTACATGGAGGTTACTCACAAGTCACGGTTTCTGTATCTTTCATTCTCAATGAACGTCATTTACAAGTCGCAGTTTTCTGTATGTTTCATTCTTCATGGAAGTCACACGAAGCGGTTTCTGTATCTTCCATTCTCCATGGAGGTCACTCACAAGTGACGATTTCTGTATCTTCCATTCTCCACAGAGGTCACTCACAAGTCACGGTTTCTGCATCTTCCATTCTCCACGGAGGTAACTCACAAGTCACGGTTTCTGCATCTTCCATTCTCCACGGAGGTCACTCACAAGTCACGATTTCTGTATCTTCCATTCTCCACAGAGGTCAATCACAAGTCACGGTTTCTGCATCTTCCATTCTCCACAGAGGTCACTCACAAGTCACGGTTTCTGCATCTTCCATTCTCCACGGAGGTCACTCACAAGTCACGATTTCTGCATCTTTCATTCTCCACGGAGGTAACTCACAAGTCCCGGTTTCTGCATTTCCCATTCTCCACGGAGGTAACTCACAAGTCACGGTTTCTGCATTTTCCATTTTCCACGGACGTCACTTACAAGTCGCGGTGTCTGTATCTTCCATTCTATTGTTCTATCCCCCTCCCTCCCAAAATGGATTTCAACCGAATTCTTTTGATTTAGTGATGTGACAGTTACCATGTTTTCTAGTACATCGACAAAATCAAGTAAACACAGTTTAACGGTATATTTTAAGAAAACAATTAATCTGAAAAACACAATTACATCGGAAAAGAAGCTCTTCAATATTTTTCATTATACGAAACTTGAAACTTTATTTGGAGAAGACCGTGATACAAACGGATTTTACTACATTTAATTAATTTAATGTCAATATTTCATATCTTCAACAAGGCAATAATAGAGAAAACAAGAGAATTATGTAGATTAAATGTAATATTAATAGGAAGGTACAACTAGGCAGCCATGATTGACAAAAAAATTATGACAATATACACGCAGCTGGTTTTTAGTATATTGAAAATGAAAACAGAATGTATATTCAAGTATCGATGACATATTAAAGCACAAAAATACTTCTAACAAACAAATAAAGGAAAATGATACTTTCATTACGACACAAAAAAAACACAAAAAATGATATGCTTTTTTTTTTATTTTCATTTGGTTTGCAGTGTTCTTTTCATTAATTTCTACAGAAAACTTTCTATGTTTAGACTATTTATTGATATATAGAAATCCGTTCGTTATAAGAAACCCCGGATCTCTACCCATCTTGTCAGAAGTCGAAGTTTCGTCCTTCATCCCCAACGGAACCCCTGGATAAACCTTCCTAATGGGCATCCGATAGTTGAGTAGGACGAATCATATACAATACTCGCCCATCGGACGGAACGTAAATGAATGTATCGTATAATTATAGGGAATGTCACTCTCCTTGCACGTGATAGACAACTTGCTGCAGCCCATAATAAACAATAGTGAGCTAGAAGTTGTCGTAAGGTGCCCGTTGCAAGACGAAATGTTCCAATCATATCAATTTATATGTCTTTGCTTTGCTGTGGCAATCTAAAATTCCGCCCATGGGCACACCTCAATGCCACCTTTCTACATACAAAGATAACAATAAAACCAATCATGTACTCCTTCCCGTGGTTACTCACGAGTCCGTGTCATGTTACTATCTCTATCCGTGTTTACACAGGTCAGCCACAAGTTAGAGTTTTACTGTTTTTCCCATGTCGTAAGAGGACACTGTCTCACAAATCAGGGGATTTCTATCTTCCCATGTCAATAGAAGATAAACACAAGTCCCTCTTCCATTCAATGTGTAGGTAGATCACACGTCGCAATTTCTTTGTCGAAAATCCTTAAGTGTGAGGCTAAAATACACCCTGAACATTCATAGTGTTTTGTGCTATGTGGAACTACACGTAATATAAACACAAATATATGTATGTCTCAAACCAGGACATGGCTCTCCAACGTCATATGTCGGGGTCTCGTTTTGTGTTCGGTGATTGAAGGAGAGAGGTCATTGTTCCTTTTTTATATTGTTGGATTTGTTAACCTTCACTGTTTAAACTTTCTTTTCCTACTAACCAGTTAGCAACAACTACTGAACGAATATATGTGTAACTCATGTAATAATTTACACACAAAGTATTTAGAAAATGAAACATACATAAACGTTTACGTGCATGAAAAGTATTCACATAGGGCTTTGTTTTTTTTTATCGCTCACAAAGACTTAAATTATTTGGCCTTCCAATTTTTTGACTTTGAGCGTACCTGATAAAGGTTATTCCAGAAACGCGCCACGTGCACTAAATTAGACATCTACGCTTTGAATAATGTAATCATTAACATAGAATACGAGCTTTTAAAGCAAACACAGTTAAAGCTATGAAAGACTGGACATTTAGACTTTGAAAACAAAAAGCAATAATTAGTGCCTATCACCACTTAAGTTGTGAGTTCGAACCTCGTTCATGGCGAGGTGTACTCTATGCAACATTATATGATAAAGTTTGTCAGTGACATGCAACAGGTTGGTGGTTTTCTCCGGGTACTCCGGTTTCCTCCACCAATAAAACTGACCGCCACGTACACGTTATAGCTGAAATATTGTTGAAAGTGACGTTAAACACCATAAACCCAACCAACCAAAACAAAAAGCAAGAGTGAACCGACACAAATTATGACCTTAACGTTAAGAAATAAGTACATATTGTGTGTACGCTTAATTCAATATTTCCTGTTATAATTTTTTTTACATAAATCATTCATAATATATCGTCGTCACAATTTACTGTCGTGGAAATTAATGGCAAACATATATAGAACGGGATTAATTTGATACTCATCTCGGCACTGGGCTGCAGATTGTGCGCAAGAATGCAGTTAGTCATTTGTTTATTTATATTGAACAGACATTGGGTTAAACAAATAAACAGTCACGAACATAATTTTTAATGTTTTGGGCTTGAATTTTCTTGTTGATTGTAGCCCTTTATGTGAACGGTGTCCATAAATTCGCCATTAAATAATTCTCATTTTCAAAATTGATCGATGTGTTTCTGTAAAATGGATGACGTCTTATGTAAATTGTTATTTTCACAGATACCAATCATTTGTCTGACAAATGGACTTCATTTGTGTCCATTGACTTGCCTCCTTCCATTGATTTAACGGTACAGACCTATTGGTTTTGGTCAATTTTCTTTCCATAAAAGGATGACTTCATTTTGTTTTTGCTTCTAAATTATTGGTTTAACTTCATTACAAACATTCGTAAGTTCGTGACAATTTTTTTTTCTTCTTCACGTTATTGATTACATAAATGGAAAGTATCGTTTCTCGTGATTGGTATACTTTATAGAGACGTCTTTGATGAAATGAGGAACCAATCTGTGTTAAAGAAAAAAAAATAAAGAACAATTTAACTATATGACATTTATATATAAATCGATAAAACAGAATAAATATTAAATGTTTTAGTTTTGCTTAATTATATACGTCACGACTTTTGATGTGGGGTGACGAATATAAATTCCAGCATCTTTCGTGAAAGAAAAAAAGGCCCAAGTTTATTTAAATTGCAATTGCATCGCGGCATTGATTGGTTCCTGGACACTTAATTTCCTGCAGTTGAAAGTTTTTGCATTTTGTAAAAATAATTTATTGTTATTATATTCTACTTCTAACATATAGCGTGCAATTTTATATCTGATGTAATAAAAGAGACTCTAAATCATTGTGATCTTATCTTCCTTAACTGTTGACTAGCATGAAATAAGCATAAGTTTGACTAATCTAGGTCATCAATTGAGTTGCCATGTTTTAACACCAAGTCTCGTATGTTCGAGATTTCCCTTTTTCAGAAATGTGAATGCATTTTGTAGAAAGACATTATGATTGAAATAGTGTCACATGTTTGCAGTCAACGAAAACACTTATTTTACTTTCCAGTCTTGTCTACAACGACGAAAAGATGGAGTTATCAACTTTATACATATGGCGAGAGCGTGTTCGTAGTTTATATTGTTTTATCGGATGGACACGTTGCTATATTATCATGGGTAAAATGACAAATTCTGTAAGATAACCTGTTGTCGTGACTATTGTTAAATATTTGCCTGTGAATGGAAAGCTGTCATTTTATTTTGTAATGAAAATCTGATCTATTTGTTTAAATTTCCTGTATGATCAATACTGATAAGGTTTTCATGCAGTGTTGGTTCTCAAACAATAAAATAAAATCCTCGTTTTAAAGACTGCGACTGAAAAGTAGCTTAAATTGTGGCAATCGTTGTAAGAAAACATGAAGCTGTCAAAGGGGTAATTAGAAGCCATAAATCGTAGAAGGACAGACAATGCAATGACCAAAAGAAAAACGACAAAAATGATCTACTACAGACTACATAGAAAACTCAAGATACAGCAACACGAACACCACAACAAACTGGTGTTTATATTGTCTTATAAAGCATACAAACATTGATAAGTAAAGGGCGGGCAAGTTATTACCAAGGTTACATATAGATATGTCGGTTTTACCCGACAGAATCAAATAAAGAATGATTTGCTCTTTCATCCTCATAAATCTGATATATTCTTTGTTTTAAATTGCTTCCATCGTTTTGAGAGCTATAATTTGATTTCATTAAGCGTAATCAAATTAAAATGCCAATACACAAATACAACAGTTGCGATAACTACCATAAAGAATCGATAATATAACAATGGACTTAAAACTGACATGATACATGGGTCTCGATGGGGGGAAGATACCATCTAAATAAGATCGCGACGCAATTCTATCATACAATCCATTAGTGGTTAAATTGTATTCTATCACATTTCAGGCCAACATATAACTTTCTCTTTAAAGCATACGCCTCCAAAGGGAGACATGAATTACCAAAGAATGAAATTGAATAGAGACTTTAAGACAAGTTTACGACTGATACAAGATTTGTTGTATCACTGTTCTGGAATTGTTTTTTTCTCCTTTGTTTCTGGAACATGGGGAAAGGAGATAGAAATCAGAACTTTTTGTAAAAATCGGAGGCGATCAAATACAATCACCAAATGACATTTTAATGATTAAAAACGATGTTGCTTTTGAAAACTCTTTACCACTACTTGATAGATAGAAAAAAAAATTCTTCATCACCAATGTAACGCTAGTGAATCAGTACATTCATATCTTTCGGAGATCAAAAAAAATTTGAGTGGAATTCAATTAAATATAGACATTTAACTTGTAAGTTTTGCCCATTTGCAAAAAGGACAAAATATGTTCTCGAAAGATATGAAAGTCATGCATTAGACATTAGGGTGATTTATGACATAATATATTAATCATTTGAGAAAACTAATTAGGAAACAAAGATCGATACAATTATTTTGTATATCACAACACATCACCAACTGCAAACATTCAGAAATATAATATGGAAAATGGTTTCCATTCCACACTTTCTAATTATGTTATAATAGTGTTGAATATAGTCAACTGTTACATCCAATTACAAAAATGGAATAATTTTATTAGTTTACAGTTCTTAAATAATGTATTTATTATTTTAACGATCCTCTTTAGGCCTTTGGTTTACTTGCTCTCAAAACGTTTAAAATTATTTGACTTTCCAACCTTTCGACTCTAAGCGTACTCCAGAAACGCGTCGTGCGCACTTAATTTGATATCTACGTTTTTATTTAGAAGGTACAATTGTGTAGTGTAAACGATTCACTCCTCATACACACACGTTTTATCATGTTGTGCTACGTTTGTATTTAGAACGTACAATTGTGTAGTGTAAACGTTTCACTCCTCCTACACACACGTTTTATCATGTTGTGCTTGGTGCTATTGTTGATCGTTACTGGTTTCCTCATCAAACAATTCGTTCAATATGATTATACAATCATTTCAAACAATTAAAAGCTTTCAAATAATCATGATTCAATAAAGTATACAGTACCCCAGGGCAACCAGAAACATTCCAAGGAACATAACTTGAAAAATATATAAGGTCACCAGAAACATTAACAAATTATGACTAAGCAAGCAGAAACCTCTATACCAACAAAACATCCAATGCATGACCCAATAATATATACAACTTTATGACACCCAGAAATATAGAAAAACTGACCTAATGATTACATGAACTATTCAAATACTGGCACAGTAAGGATATACAATAATCTATGGAATCCCGAGACACACAAACACTGACAAAATTGTCAATACAATTCCATAGGCTTAGAAAAAAAGCATTCAACAATTTACCCAATAACAACATACAAACATCTAGACAAACCAAAAACATTAAAAGACACGTTTGAAGATACCAAAATCAGAGGTCATTAATCAAAATAAACAACAAGAACCCCACAAAGAACCGAGGTTGGACTCATGTGCTCCGAAAGGTTATGCAGTTCCTGATCTACTAGTGACACCCGTCGTGTTACTCTAGTTAATAATTCGGTGATAAATCGTGAGAGAAGAACAGAGAACGGGATTGTCACTACGACAAATGGAACATATCCGTTGTCATCTATGACATACATATTAAGTAATGGCTATGATGGCGACCGTGAAATTGTTGAAGTGATTACTTCAACATAGCCACTAGCAATTCTTGATTCAGTAGCATCTTCGGAAGCAGCAACCCCATATCATTGAAATTCTGATATGAAACACAAACACTGGTTACCGTATCAACTAAGATATATATAGTGAATATACAGGTGCTGCTGGAATGTTATTACATATAAATGGAAATTTCGCAACGGGAATATTGAAATCATGTCTTTTGTGGTAAAGTTTCGATCTTAACCAGTCATCACTGTCAATTCGTACGTGTATGTCAAGCAGACCTAGCTGAATCTGTCTTATCATTTACTTCAAGCCGGAGCACAGTTAGTACTCGTAGGAATCCCGACTGTATTCGATATTTTATAACTTTGGGTGCAATTTAGTCTTTCTTCCATAATAATAGTCCATCTTGAATTGTATTGAATCGAATTGTATTTATACAGAAAAGCATTTTGCAAAAAAAAATGTAATACATCAACAATGAATTGAAATTACATGAAAATAAGAAAATAATATTTTTTTTAATTGAGAATTGTTGGCCACTGTAAGTGAGATAGAGGAGTTCCGTCGACATAATACCAAAAGCTATTAGCACAATCAATTCAAAGAAAAAACTCATCGAAATTGGATGAAAAATAAAAAAGGATATGGTTTTCATAAATTATTGAAAGCTTTCACTAAATCCAATTATCGCTATAAAAATCATGTATACAAATACATTTCTGCATGCAAAGATCTGATCAAAACAGGGTGCTTCCCATCTATGTTTCTATGGCGACGTTATAAATAAAGCTAAAATATTAAAATCTGACACATCTAAGCTTGTAAAATCATTGAAAAATCATATTAGTAAAGGCTGCTGTTTGAGGGAGATTGTCCTTGCTAAAATATAGAAAATCCGCTAGTAAGACGGTCGAACTAGCAATTAAATCAGTATTTTTTATATTTTTTTTATTCCAATTTATACAACTATTTGAAGTACTAAAGTATAGAATTTAAATCAACAAACAGATGATATTTTCATTCTGATCTTCAAAGAAGACCATTTAATATCTTTAGATAGATATTTATTACAAATTACTATTAAAATTATCAGTTATCATAACTGTCCTCAAAGTAATAGTTTTTAACATATTAACATATTCTACCTCCCCCTTAGCAGCTTGTAGTCATTTAACTACGAACACTAACTGACCTGCTATTAGTATTTTACTGTCATTCTTTCAGTGTGATAGTATATGTTCTTTTGAGAGAAAGCGACTCTGTGCAGATTTCTTATTGTTTGAATATATCTGTATTGTTGATGGAGATCTAATTATCTAGAGTAGAGTTGGGATTCCATTAGACATTTTTAACCCACCATGTACCTGTCCTAATCCAAAATATAGATTTCAAACGTTATATGTTATTTTGCTTGTGTTCAGTGACTTGAGGTGAGATTAATGTCCGATTTGTTGATATTGGTTTGATTGTTGACCATCACTGTTTAATCTTTCTTTTTATAAATGACGACTCAATTACAATGCGTAATCCTCTAAGACAATCAAAAACATTAAACGGACAACTCGATAGTAATGTACAACAGAAACATTCAATCGACAACTCGGTTAGATATCTCTGTTTCATTAACAGTTGTCAATCGGACAGGAGATATGTTTTACTTCCGGGTTTTGTGTTATACGAGCTTTTGTTCTTTTTATTTGTTTTACTTTTATGTCTGTACTTTTATTCCTTTTTATTCAGATCGTCAGATTGCACAAATATCCCTATATAACTGGGTAGTCTGCGATCAACTAAGACCAACACTAGAGCCTGGTAGAAAGTTCACAGTTGGTGTCAAATTTGAAGTAAATGTCAAGAAATGAGAAGGGGGAAGCTGATTTTGTTGTTTCTTTAATCTTAAGTTCTTTGAGAGTATATTAATTTACTGCAGATAGCAAAGTTTTGATTATTAATTGTTAGAACATCATCATTCTACTTGAAAGTTACATTGAAGGCTTTAGCTTCTGTAATTCTTTTGTCTTTGAAAGTAAAATGAAAATAATAATAATAAATCACACTGTCGGAACATTTTCCAAAATCGAATAGACAAATCATAGAAACAGAGGCAAAAGCAACATTAACACATCCCAAACACAGCATCCATTAACACATCCCTAACACAGCATCCATTAACACATCCCTAACACAGCATCCATTAACACATCCCTAACACAGCATCCATTAACACATCCCTAACACAGCATCCATTAACACATCCCTAACACAGCATGACTGCTAACACATCCCTAACACAGCATGACTGCTAACACATCCCTAACACAGCATGACTGCTAACACAGCATCCATTAACACGTCCCAAACACAGCATCCATTAACACATCCCTAACACAGCATCCATTAACACATCCCTAACACAGCATTCATTAACACATCCCTAACACAGCATGACTGCTCACTTTCCTGGCTTGGTACAAACACTTCAATAAAAACAGCATTAACACATCCCTAACACAGCGTGACTGCTCACTTTCCTGGCTTGGTACAAACACTTCAATAAAAACAGCATTAACACATCCCTAACACAGCATGACTGCTCACTTTCCTGGCTTGGTACAAACACTTCAATAAAAACAGCATTAACACATCCCTAGCACAGCATGACTGCTCACTTTCCTGGCTTGGTACACACACTTCAATAAAAACAGCATTAACACATCCCTAACACAGCATGACTGCTCACTTTCCTGGCTTGGTACAAACACTTCAATAAAAACAGCATTAACACATCCCTAACACAGCATGACTGCTCATTCTCCTGGCTTGGTACAAACACTTCAATAAAAATAGCATTAACACATCCCTAACACAGCATGACTGCTCACTTTCCTGGCTTGGTACAAACACTTCAATAAAAACAGCATTAACACATCCCTAACACAGCATGACTTCTCACTTTCCTGGCTTGGTACAAACACTTCAATAAAAACAGCATTAACACATCCCTAACACAGCATGACTGCTCACTCTCCTGGCTTGGTACAAACACTTCAATAAAAACAGCATTAACACATCCCTAACACAGCATGACTGCTCACTTTCCTGGCTTGGTACAAACACTTCAATAAAAACAGCATTAACACATCCCTAACACAGCATGACTGCTCACTTTCCTGGCTTGGTACAAACACTTCAATAAAAACAGCATTAACACATCCCTAACACAGCATGACTGCTCACTCTCCTGGCTTGGTACAAACACTTCAATAAAAACAGCATTAACACATCCCTAACACAGCATGACTGCTCACTTTCCTGGCTTGGTACAAACACTTCAATAAAAACAGCATTAACACATCCCTAACACAGCATGACTGCTCACTTTCCTGGCTTGGTACAAACACTTCAATAAAAACAGCATTAACATATCCCTAACACAGCATGACTGCTCACTTTCCTGGCTTGGTACAAACACTTCAATAAAAACAGCATTAACACATCCCTAACACAGCATGACTGCTCACTCTCCTGGCTTGGTACAAACACTTCAATAAAAACAGCATTAACACATCCCTAACACAGCATGACTGCTCACTTTCCTGGCTTGGTACAAACACTTCAATAAAAACAGCATTAACACATCCCTAACACAGCATGACTGTTCACTTTCCTGGCTTGGTACAAACACTTCAATAAAAACAGCATTAACACATCCCTAGCACAGCATGACTGCTCACTTTCCTGGCTTGGTACACACACTTCAATAAAAACAGCATTAACACATCCCTAACACAGCATGACTTCTCACTTTCCTGGCTTGGTACAAACACTTCAATAAAAACAGCATTAACACATCCTTAACACAGCATGACTGCTCATTCTCCTGGCTTGGTACAAACACTTCAATAAAAACAGCATTAACACATCCCTAACACAGCATGACTGCTCACTTTCCTGGCTTGGTACAAACACTTCAATAAAAACAGCATTAACACATCCCTAACACAGCATGACTGCTCACTTTCCTGGCTTGGTACAAACACTTCAATAAAAACAGCATTAACACATCCCTAACACAGCATGACTGCTCACTTTCCTGGCTTGGTACAAACACTTCAATAAAAACAGCATTAACACATCCCTAGCACAGCATGACTGCTCACTTTCCTGACTTGGTACAAACACTTCAATAAAAACAGCATTAACACATCCCTAACACAGCATGACTGCTCACTTTCCTGGCTTGGTACAAACACTTCAATAAAAACAGCATTAACACATCCCTAACACAGCATGACTGCTCACTCTCCTGGCTTGGTACACACACTTCAATAAAAACAGCATTAACACATCCCTAACACAGCATGACTGCTCACTTTCCTGGCTTGGTACAAACACTTCAATAAAAACAGCATTAACACATCCCTAACACAGCATGACTGCTCACTTTCCTGGCTTGGTACAACCACTTCAATAAAAACAGCATTAACACATCCCTAACACAGCATGACTGCTCACTTTCCTGGCTTGGTACAGACACTTCAATAAAAACAGCATTAACACATCCCTAACACAGCATGACTGCTCACTTTCCTGGCTTGGTACAAACACTTCAATAAAAACAGCATTAACACATCCCTAACACAGCATGACTGCTCACTTTCCTGGCTTGGTACAAACACTTCAATAAAAACAGCATTAACACATCCCTAGCACAGCATGACTGCTCACTTTCCTGGCTTGGTGCAAACACTTCAATAAAAACAGCATTAACACATCCCTAACACAACATGACTGCTCACTTTCCTGGCTTGGTACAAACACTTCAATAAAAACAGCATTAACACATCCCTAACACAGCATGACTGCTCACTTTCCTGACTTGGTACAAACACTTCAATAAAAACAGCATTAACACATCCCTAACACAGCATGACTGCTCACTTTCCTGGCTTGGTACAAACACTTCAATAAAAACAGCATTAACACATCCCTAACACAGCATGACTGCTCACTTTCCTGGCTTGGTACAAACACTTCAATAAAAACAGCATTAACACATCCCTAGCACAGCATGACTGCTCACTTTCCTGGCTTGGTACAAACACTTCAATAAAAACAGCATTAACACATCCCTAACACAGCATGACTGCTCACTTTCCTGACTTGGTACAAACACTTCAATAAAAACAGCATTAACACATCCCTAACACAGTCATGACTGCTCACTTTCCTGGCTTGGTACAAACACTTCAATAAAAACAGCATTAACACATCCCTAACACAGCATGACTGCTCACTTTCCTGGCTTGGTACAAACACTTCAATAAAAACAGCATTAACACATCCCTAACACAGCATGACTGCTCACTTTCCTGGCTTGGTACAAACACTTCAATAAAAACAGCATTAACACATCCCTAGCACAGCATGACTGCTCACTTTCCTGGCTTGGTGCAAACACTTCAATAAAAACAGCATTAACACATCCCTAACACAGCATGACTGCTCATTCTCCTGGCTTGGTACAAACACTTCAATAAAAAACAGCATTAACACATCCCTAACACAGCATGACTGCTCACTTTCCTGACTTGGTACAAACACTTCAATAAAAACAGCATTAACACATCCCTAACACAGCATGACTGCTCACTTTCCTGGCTTGGTACAAACACTTCAATAAAAACAGCATTAACACATCCCTAACACAGCATGACTGCTCACTTTCCTGGCTTGGTACAAACACTTCAATAAAAACAGCATTAACACATCCCTAACACAGCATGACTGCTCACTTTCCTGGCTTGGTACAAACACTTCAATAAAAACAGCATTAACACATCCCTAACACAGCATGACTGCTCACTTTCCTGGCTTGGTACAAACACTTCAATAAAAACAGCATTAACACATCCCTAACACAGCATGACTGCTCACTTTCCTGGCTTGGTACAAACACTTCAATAAAAACAGCATTTACACATCCCTAACACAGCATGACTGCTCACTTTCCTGGCTTGGTACAAACACTTCAATAAAAACAGCATTAACACATCCCTAACACAGCATGACTGCTCACTTTCCTGGCTTGGTACAAACACTTCAATAAAAACAGCATTAACACATCCCTAACACAGCATGACTGCTCACTTTCCTGGCTTGGTACAAACACTTCAATAAAAACAGCATTAACACATCCCTAACACAGCATGACTGCTCACTTTCCTGGCTTGGTACAAACACTTCAATAAAAACAGCATTAACACATCCCTAACACAGCATGACTGCTCACTTTCCTGGCTTGGTACAGACACTTCAATAAAAACAGCATTAACACATCCCTAACACAGCATGACTGCTCACTTTCCTGGCTTGGTACAAACACTTCAATAAAAACAGCATTAACACATCCCTAACACAGCATGACTGCTCACTCTCCTGGCTTGGTACAAACACTTCAATAAAAACAGCATTAACACATCCCTAACACAGCATGACTGCTCACTTTCCTGGCTTGGTACAAACACTTCAATAAAAACAGCATTAACACATCCCTAACACAGCATGACTGCTCACTTTCCTGGCTTGGTACAAACACTTCAATAAAAAGTGGCGATATCAAAATAGATTCAAAATGATGAGTTCTATTGAAATTGACTAAGTCTCAGCTTTAATATATATGTAACCATTCTGCAAAATAGATACCGTCTGTTGATACATCATCATCTATAACTGTGGGAGGATAAAATTACACAAATACAAAATAGATACTTCGTAGGTGGTAGTTGGATTTATGCAATCAGTGTCTATCACCACTAAAGTTGTGATTTCGAGCCCCGTTCATGGCGAGGTGTACTCGATACAACATTATTGGATCAAGTTTGTCAGTGACTTTTGCGACAGGTCGGTGGTTTTCTCCAGGTACTCCGGTTTTCTCCACCAATAAAACTGACCGCCACGATATAACTGAAATATTGTTGAAAGTGGCGTTAAACACCATAAGTAAAATCAAATAATTCTGCTAAGACTTCTGCTGACAAAAAAATGAAATGAATGTAGATTTATGATATAAAGACGATCGGATCATTCATAAAATAGTTCGGTTTAAATAGAAGTCGAACCTCGTTGTGTCGAAATCGAACAGATCGATGTTTTACTTCGAAGTAGCTGAGTATTCCACTCGATCCAGAATAAATTTTCTTAAAGCTACCACGAATTGATCTAATTTTTCCTTAAAGTCATCAAAGGAAACGCCATATCCGAGTTCGTGATAACAATATCGACTATGGTTTATTTGTAATCGGCTTGATTTAAATATAAATTGGTGTACAAATAAGTCAGATGAAAACAGAAAGTCGAATTGTCTATGTTATCCCCACCACCATTACAATTGTGATTACATTGTACATCTATACTGTTAAATATGACTATTGTAATCCCTACGTTGGTAGTCCAAAATCAACATTAGTTACATTATATATTGTGGGAGTTAGTTTTATTGTTAGAGGAAACAGGAGAACCCAAAGAAAACCATAGATCTGTTGCAAGAAGAGTTTGAAGATACCAAAGGGGTAATCAGAATCCGTAAATCGAAGAAGTTGTTGACCGATTCTTGTTTAACGCATAGTGAACAATTCTTAGCGATATCATGGCTTGAATTCGCTACTTTTTGATGAAAAGATGACGATGTCTGTTTAGTACTGGTACTGGGGTTTTACACTGCTACCTCACTGAAACAACACTTCAAGGGTAGACTCCACTCGGACATATTATCTTACATCCGAGCCAACCAGTCTCTGCTTACCAGTCCCTGCTTTTACTTTTGCTTCATGCTCAGCGAAGAAGCAGCAAGACCATTTTATAGTTTTTTTTTCGAACCGACGATCTACCACACCCAAGGTGAGCACGCTAATCATTATAACACAAAGGATGTGGCGTATTTAAAAGAAATAAAGAGGGAAAAAAGCATGAGGTGATTTGTTTTTGATCAATTATTCTGTTTTCTCTACAGGCATTAGACAGAATTCTTTAAAAAGTCGATTTACAAAATAAGATGTTGCTGAGGATAATCCTGCTACCTCAAGGGGATATTTTAGTTGGAAATTGCATGAAATTAATCAGTTTGTTTTTCTATTATGTCAATTTAGGGAATAAGAAACAACATCGTTTCTAGATTTTTTTCAAAATCATTTCTCTTCCACATGGATCAAAATTACTCAATTGGTATTGTTACTATACAGAAGTCAAAATTAATTAAACTATAAAATGTCAAATGATTCGTGAATGGAGTTATATGATAGGAAATCTATTCCATGGTGAATAAAGTTCCTCTAAAATTACAGTCATTTTATTGACAGTTCGTACTCTGTTCGATTTGAAATATTAAGACAGAACGAAGATGATACAGGGAACTTCCGAAGGTATCGATTGGCAGCAATGATTGTACCAAAAACAGATCTTATTTAAATCAAAGCATAGAACGCTGATATCCCGGGGGACCTATAGAGAATAGGAATGGCAGACTTCATGAACATCTCCCAAATGATTTCCTTTAAGTAACGTCTTACACAGATGTCGATTGAACATGTTTATTGGACAGAGTGTACTAATATAAGAAGCTTTTTTAAAGTATAATGTACATGTGTTTTTAGATTGTTTAGCCACATATCATCACCTTCAACCAGTAATAAAGGTAACTACTCAACCATTTTATACTCCTCAGGAGAATGACAGCGAGCATATTATTAGTCTGAGAAGGCATAAAAAATATTGAATTTTTACTGACAAACAATTTGAGATGCACAGAGGTTGGTTTTACATCTAAAAAAGAAATGCTTATATCCGCAACACAGTCTAAATAAATGTTAGACATAATGACACTATAAAATTGTTTGACCTACCAGAGCACCTGAGTTCACATCTGGTCTTAGTGGGGTTTGTGTTGCTGCATCTTCAATTTTCTGTGTTTCAAGGTTCTTGTAACACGACGGGTGCCACTAGTGGAGCAGGACCTGCTTACCCTTCCGGAACACCTGAGTTCACCCCCGGTTTTTAGTGGGGTTCGTGTAACTTGATTTTTGTTTTTTGTGTAATGTTTTGTATATCGTTGTTTGTCCTTTTTCTTTTGACCATTGTGTTGTCTGTCCTTCGATTTAAGGATTCTGATTACCTCTTTGGTATCTTCAAACTCTTCTTCTGTCTTTTTATCCTTTTTCTTTTGGCTATTGTAGTGTCTGTCCTTCTTCGACTTACAACTTCAGATTACGCCTTTGGTATCTTGAAACTTTTGTTATTATTAGCACCACATGACATTTGTATATGTTACAGTTCCAGCAGCAATAACATTCTGTTAATGACCATATCGTTATTAAAATTCTTAGGTATGAAATTTGAATCTGGTATTATATAGGACAAACAATTGTAAATGTAATATCAAAAACATGAAACTGAAGTAATTTCGTTTTTGTAGTATATCATTTCTTTGATATTACTAGCTTTCAGCATAACTATAACAAAGAAAATCGTGCGTTTCAAACGTAGACTCAGATGTTACTTCTGTTTAATATGTGTGTCATATTACATACATTGTATGTAGGAAAAGTTAGAAGCAATGTATGAAAAATTACGGCATTCTATGGATATTTAATCTTACATTTATATCTCGCCTTGATTGTCCTTTTAAGTAACAATATATTTTTAGTGTAATGATACTGTGCAATATATTTCCATGTTGTGTAGAAGTCTAATAGTTCATGCAGAATGTCACCAAAAATCTGCGTGCAATATTCCGTCTACGCTGTCTAATCATGAGGTCGCTGGCATGCTTTTTTAAATGCTCATTTTTAAGGTTGTGCTATACAATAAAAGGGTTGTTATACACATATTGTTGAATACTGTCCCTCGCGGAATATTAATTTCACTTCCAAGCTCGTTCAATATGCATGTATTATTCTACTTGGGACAATATTCACATGTAATTAACATTGTAAGAGCTCTACAGAGCTCATGTTTTCTTGTTATTATGTATATAATAGCTTCCGAGGGGAAATATTCACCAATATTGTGCACTAGCTCAATATAATACAGTGTACTATTAATATAAATGTAAACATGTGACGTTAATACAAGGATATTTAAGTTTCAGCATTGTGTTACGTTATTTACACGTTATAAGTTCTACTAAGGTTTGTAGGCGGATTTCAATAAAGAAGTAAATACAAAGGGAGTTGTTGTTTGCTTTTATTTTAAGCATCTTCAACTGTTGTTATTGTGTGTAGTTTTCATGACGGTCGAAAATAGTCCCTGGAAGTGAGCATGGTTAAATGGTTGTAGGTTTCATTGAGTGATGAAGTTTCACTTCCGAAGTCACGTGTCAACATATTGACCAATCACTTGTGGCCTTCTAAATGAAACGGACACATTTTAATTGTAATTACCGGGTATTTATATGAATAATGGTGAATGTCGCGGCAGCAATCTCTACATGAAAGTGGTTGACATGTTTACTGTCAGATAATAGCAGTGTTACAAGATCAGTATGAAGTTTGGACAGTAATATTGAATTTGAGTTTAGCATTGCTCCTTGTGCTCCATAAAACCTAATATTGATCAAGCCAAAATACTGTATTGTTTTATTACCCTCACTACATTTCTTTGTAACAGAATTGGTTTTTATCTATGATATATGATGCGGAGTGCAATACCATATGACGTAATCAGGAGACGTCTTGAAACCATTGGCAGAACTGGGATGCAAAAAGGAACTGAAACTGTGATTCACCGTGTAATATGATAGAAAAAATTATGTGACTTGATTAAGATCAATATACTTGAGAATAGAATATATATAGTCGTTTCTTTTGCGCAATATTAGTTCATATTTACTCAATGCTACCAGTAGTTCAATTTTAGGCATTATTAGTCCGTTATTGCGAAATACAAGTTCATTTTTATGCAATATTTTTTCATATTTACGCAGTATTTTTCGTAGTTCTTGTTGCACATATAGATTTAATTCATTTTTATGCTATGAAATAATAATTACAACAATTTAGATCAGTAATTCTTTGGTTACTATCATATTGATTAATGGATGCCTTACCACTTCATTCTCCTATATTTATTTTTTCTCTTATATTTTCAATCATTCGTTGTGATTAATCGGGGCTTGTTGGACATCTTTTAGGCGGTGTACTATTGTTATTTTCTAATTTGTTTTGCGCCAGAAGCGTGAGGTTCTGAATTTCTGTTAACCTCTTGGTAAACACATTCGAGTGAAGTGGCTTAATTGTGAACTATTGGTTACAGTGATCCATCACTGTCGGACTAAACGAGTCTAGTTTATTTAAATACACACCATCAAGACGAAGGAAAATTAATTTAGCCAGCAATTGGACGAACAGCTGAAATCAGTTAAATTGGTGTCTTATCAAATTGATCTCAGCATTTAATTTAAGCTTCTTGTTAAAAATTCAGGTATGCAAACAAAAAATTATCGATATATGGCTAAGAAAGCAATCTTGATTAACTTGGCTGTTAGATGAAGCATAGTTAATCAACCAGTTTTGATTAGAATGGAATAATCAAACTTCCTCTGACGCGGGAAAATCTAGTAAGTCAATTTCTCGTTTGTCATAACTTGTAAGGATATCCGCCGGTATTATTTTCCGCAACACAGAACCAATATTGATTGCATTATCATTACTGAAATATACCCCAGGAAAGTCCAAATTCTCTGATATGGAATAGTGACCACCGTTATAAAACATGTCTGGAACATGAAACCACAATCAGTTTCAACCGGAATGAAAAAAATATTAATTTCATTATTAGTATAAAGATGTATGATTGTATTCTATTTCTCAGCTGTAATTAAGCTGTCAGAGATGTATTGAATAAAAACAAATCGAAACTAACATAAATAACTTGTGGTATTATGGGTAGTTTAAGGTCCGGAATACCAATATCACTAAATAAACGTTAGAGAATACCGAAGGGGCAATCAATAATGGACAATCCAGAGAAACTGGAAACATAGGGTATACAAGACGACGTAAAACACAACACACTATGTGCTGGACACCACATTACGCAAACAAACACAAATAATGTAAATAAGACATGAAAACTCTGGTTTCATTGAATATTTTTTTTTAAGTTGGTTACTTCAAAAATTTGATGAGAAAAATATGACTGTACCCTTCTATTTTAAATTTAAAACTCGAAAAGGTATGATGAAATAGACATTTTAGTAGATTATTCATTATTTTGCTAAAGCATCCATTACACATGTCCTAGTAAAATAAAACTACAATTCATATATGGCAATTCTGTGCGTACCCGGTACTACATAAGAAATATTTGCATAAATTTAACATTTTCTAAGATATATTTGAGTGCAAGACAGCATGTAGGTGTCAATATATCCGATCTGGAGTGCAAGAGAGAGGTAATGTAATGTTCGCGTCTTAAAATTAAAACAATATCTACAGGTTGCAGGAGAAAACGGAAATTATTTACATGTCAATAGAATTATTTATGGTCAATAAACATGCTGTTGCAAAATTATTTGTAAAATGTCGCAATGACTAAGGCAGCAGATTTAATTACTTCAAATCATTAACAAACTAACAAGATAAGGCTAAACGTAATAGTATATTGAATATACTTTCACTAAATCTTTTTGTTCTATTTCATGGTAGATTTTTTAAATTGAAGATTTAAGTTTAATTTCTAACATACACAGGAAATTAATAAACAAGACACTCATCTAAAATAATTAAGTTATAAACAGATAATTGATGAATCTCTTAAGTTTAATTAAGTGCGGATTACGAATTACATCCAATCAAATTAAATTGAATGCAAAAATCATTAGGTAGACTTCTTTCCAACCGGAAGAACACCTTCGGTGTACACGATATTTATCGCTTTTTAACCCCATTGGTGAATAGAAAGCTTATTGGTTTTCTGTGCGTGTATTGAGGCCGAGGATTTATATGAATAGAGTTTGTACCAGCTAACTCTATAATGTTGACAAGGTTATATAAACAAATAGAATCAAACATTACAACAAATTTAAAGTTTAATTTATGGTCATTTGTTAGTTTTTCTTTTAAGAAGTGAATATAACAAGTTTGGAAATATTGATCGAGCCCAGTGGACATGGAATATTGATACACCTCGCATGTTTCTCACATATCAAACATTTTCTGCCGTCATAGATTTCTTTACACTTTGTTGGTTTTACATTTACAGTTGCATGTGACTTTTATTAACACATTTCTGCCATGCTGATAATTATTGAGATATGATTTTTCCTCCTTGTAGTTTTACAAGATTCTGCTTCTCAAGGATCTACGAGTGTTAACTTTAGTCTTTCTAGCATTGTCTTAGCATACTATTATTGGTGGCGATACAATTTTAATTTAACTCACTCATGTTCCTTCATCCATAAAGTATTGGTTAAGGCACATTTCAGCGTGATGTTTGTTTGACTTCTATTTCAATTAAAACCGTTTATTAGGAGGTTGTGGACGATCTATGGTTTTCATTTTCTTCATCAATAAAACATAACCTAACAGTATGAAAGCATACAATAAATCAACCAGCTGAATCTGTCCACTTTCTGTTAACCCTTCCGGAGCACTTGAGATCCCCCTATTTTTGTGGGGTTCGTGTTGCTCGATATTTTGTTTTTTGTATAGTGTTTTGTAGAACGTTGTTTGTCCTTTTGTCCCTTTTCGTTTGGTCAGTGTGTTTGTCTGTCCTTCGAATTACGGATTCTGATAGCCCCTTTGGTATCTTCAAACTCTTCTCACAACTGAAAAAAAATGTTGGTTTTGACCACTCTGTTGATGCAACTACAATATAAATCTAGATATTGAGTCCAAGAGTTCAAACCAATAATTCGATGTGTGTTTTTTCACAAGTAGCATTAAAAAAATATTATACAAAAAATATAATGAGAAATAAAATTGTTGAGCCTTGTGGTTCCTATTTCTGTAGAATAGAATAGAATGCAGAGGTGTGCATTTTTCTTTCCTTTTTTTCTGGCAGTGCAGACTTTCAAGTTTCATGAATTCTTGTACAAAAGGTTTCATGGAGAGTAAATTAGATGTGAAGAGAAAAAGTAATAACTATCAGATTTTGTACTTTGTATATTAAAACTGTTGATGATCTGCCTGAAAATGCATTACATACGAGTACTGTTTAGCTGTAAACGTTCTTAAGATAAAAGGAATATTGTCTGTTCCTACTTTATCCATTATTGCTCTTTTTTAAGTTTTTGAAATCACGTAATTATACCCTTTAGAGTACTAATTAATTGTAAAAGAAAGATAATTATATAAGAAAGATAAGTCATCCATTTTATTTAACAGAAAAAGATTAATTGTTCTGCTTTGAACACGCTATGTAGACAAGATGCTGTCAAGAAATTTAATCATTTCCCAGAACAGAGATGCGTCGTGGTACTAATTAACAAAGATGGATTGTTAAACCTTACCACATAGAGAATGTAATAACATGGGGGCTATAACCCGATGACAGCTTTAATACAGTGTTGAGTACGTATATTGGGAGAAAAGTCAATACCAACATTAATTTGGCTTTGACATCACATACGTCATGGGCAAGTCTTTTGTTTTCCCCTAGACTTATAAGACAATACATCATATATGGCTTAACAATGGTAATTAACTCAAGTGTGTGTGTCAATACATGTATATACATGTACTATATTTTGATGTAAATCTAATTTTAAGTGAATATTCTTATCGAGGTTATTTTTAGAAGAAAGTGTATATATGAAGAATCACAAAAGAACAGCTTTGGTGGATCAATGTTAGCTAATTTCGTTAATATTTGAAAAGTGATTTAACATATAATGATGGTACATGTACTTGTGTGTCATAGAAGCCTTGCTGACCATTTCTGAAAGTTCATTTTCTTACTGAATCTGAAGGACTGAGTGACTTGTTTTTTTTCACACTGGAGCATCCAGACTGACTTGATCCTGCACGTATGGCTTCCTAATAGTTTACACACAGTTGAGAAGTAAGTACACATGGATTGTAGATGATTTTGTATTCTTTATTTATTGCTCTTATATAATAACAACATATATATCAAGAAGAGTATGGAGATACCAAAGGGGTAATCAGAATCCGTAAATCAAAGGACAGACAACACAATTTAGTGCGAACGACGCGTTTCTGGAATAAACATGTGGATTTTTAACATATCATGATACTGTTTTAAAATTTCATGAACGGGAAGTTTTAAATCAATGGTTATCTTCACCTTTATGTCTCATGTACGAGTCTCATGTAGCAATTACCATGGAAATAGATGTTAAATGTTCAACATGTTTACAAAGTACGTGTCGACAGGACTGTGAAAAACAAAGACTCACAAATCAATCAATAAAGGTATCAACAATACATGCGATCAAGACTTTTTTCTCTCATCTTGCAAGAAAACATAACTCCTTCATTTTTTTTTAATAATGTATTATTAATAATAATATTACAGGAAATCAATAATTGTATGACAAAGTACCACATGGTTTTTATACTCTGTGACATAAATTATTAATAATAAAAATCTGAGAAGGAGACAAGCACGATATATTTCAAGAATATTATGAGGGAAGAACCAATTTTTATTAGCTTATTGGAATTAGACATTTCTCATTACTATGGTACCTGGCATTTTTTTGACAGCTTTGAATAATTTACGGAATAGCTTTCGTAAGTTATTATAAATCGAATAGTGTTGACGTTGGTACTAAGAAGGGGATGTTAGAGAAATGTAAAATGAAGGGAATTAATCATAATTAAATTTCTTGTTTTCTAACCGTGTTGACACCAATTTAATTTAGATTCTCTTAGATGCACAATTCGATCAATTAAGGTGAAACATCATTTATTAGATTTAGAACCAGAAACTTGTCAATTTTATTGAGCTGAACTGTCTTGGAACTACAAATTTAAAGTTTCCTCTTTTGGCCTGTCAATCGTTAAAAAATTCAAATTAAGAAAATAATTCGATATAAAGTAAACACAGCGGAAATAAACCATCAACAAGACCTGTAATGATCACAAAACCAGATGACAAGTTCACAAGTTTTTCTTTTATTAATCACCCAATTATATTTCATTATATCGAAATAATGGATTTCTAAAGCCAACCCTTAACGTCTCAGAAAACTTCATCGATCCTACGGATGTATATTGATTCCTGCTTGGCGCGGTAAAACAAAACAATTTTTTCTCCGTCAGACGACAAGGTGTAAAGTATGCTGTTCCTTAAGTTGTAGTATATCTGTCTTTTAGCATCGATTGTTGTATCAACTAGAGACTGTGCTTTATCTAAGCCGATTTATTTCAATTCTGGACTTTTTATATCAGATTTATTTATTTAAGTATAAGGATATCCAACAATAAATACAGATGTCACGTAAGTTTTATTTTATTTACTTTTATAAATATATCTTAAGTATCGAAATGTCAGAGATTTTGTTTTTGATTTATAAAAATTTAACTGAATTAAACAACTCAAATTTAACATTAAATTTTGTTCTCAAAAAACTTTATAAAGTTAATAACCGTTTGTCCCATTAAATTTTTGCTGAAAATTGTTCAAATTTTTTTTTTCTTTTTTTATTTTCCATGTCAATATTCACCCTTTAGAATAAATGTTATCAATATCCATTTAAAACTGTACCAAACTGCAGTTATTGTAATGTCTTGGTGAAAGCCCTGTTGCTTGTAAGCTTGTCTATATTTATCAATTGGTTGGAATGTAGGGCATATACTGATGGCAGAGTATGTAAGCTTACTTTACCAGGAACGAATCTTCTTTCTGATAACACAATCTATGAGATGAGAAGTACACAGGTAGTATTTACAGGTTTTAAGTTAAGGAGTATCGCTTATAAGTATGTACTCTATGACCCATTTTGAGGTATGATTTCAGTTAAGTAGGCAAAATGACATTGTTACTGTGTTTCTCTTTGATTATAATCTGTTTGAAAATTTGAAAAAGTTTAATCATTGAGGTATGATTCCAGTTTAGTTGGCAAAATGACATTGTTACTGTTTTGCCCTTTGATAATAATCTGAATAGTCTGAAAATTTAATCACTAAGAAAGAAACAAGAAAAGGTAGATACTAATTAATTAGAAGGTATATCTCCTTTTACATCTATTGAATTAAAAAAAATGTTCCTGGAAATATCAGTCCTTAGAATATGGAGACAGCATCTTAAAATAAAAGAAGAGTAATAATTTGTATCAGAAATGTAGTTCGAAGCTAGAAAAAAATTATTTAAAATTCCATATTAAAAATATGGTAAAAGAAAGTTTGAAAAAGTTAAAATCGTTGGTAGACTATTTCATCAACCACAGCAACCTATGCTTTGGACACCAACATGCAAAGAAGAACATTTGTCAGGCTTAATCCGTTAAACCATATAAAAAATTGACTGAATAACCAATTCACCTTATTTGTATAAATGAATTTCAGTAAATATTAAATATTCACTATAAACAATTATTCACATTTGTATGTCTTAGAACGTTTGAATATTGGCACTATAAATGGGTCTGTTTCAGGGGCGGATCCAGGATTTCAAGTTAGGGGGGCGGGGGGCGCACTTAAAAAAATTGCGCCGAGTGGAGGGAGGTGCGAAAATTTTTGGGGTATTTCGTGTGAAAAATCAGGATTTTACGCCAAAAAATCATATTTTTTCCAATAGCGGAGGGAGGCGCGAAAATTTTTTGGGTATTTCGTGTGAAAAATCACGATTTTACACCAAATGTTTTTATTTTGTCCAATTTTAGGAGGGCGCGCGCCGGGTGCGCCCCCCCCCCCCCCCCCCTGGATCCGCCCCTGTGTTTGAACAGTTTCCTTATCAAACACCGTCTTATCCAGTGGTATTTAAAAACGACAAACTTGACACAGTTTTGTGGTAAAACTGAAGATACACGTTTGAATGTTTTGTAAATTACATCTTGTAACTTTTGTCTTCCATGATGCCAAAAAAGTAAGATTTATAATTTTGTGTACAAAAATTGTACATTTTAACTTTTCGAATTTTTAAGTAAAAGAATATTTTTTGTGCACTTTTATGTATTTATAATACGTTTTATAGTTTTCTTATTAAAATTAGATGTTTATTCGATTTTTTGTGATACCAATCGAATGATAAATTATCAAAGAGGAGATTCAGGACCCCATTAACCGGTTTAACCTCTCCACAGTTTGTGTCTGTCCCAAGCCAAGACCTGGATTGTCAACGGCGCATGTCGTGCTCTTTTTTCTGTTCATTGTTTTGAGGTTTTGTTGATGTTGGTGGCATTGCTGACCATCACTGGTGGAATTGCTGACCATCACTGGTGGAATTGCTGACCAAATCACTGTTTTAAACTTTATTTTCATAACAAAAAGATCCAACAAACTTCTAATGCTATTAAATATGATTGGTTTTACAAGAAATACAATTTTCAAAATAACTGTTGAGAACTGATTTATAGTGTAGTACTAAATACATACTTGATTTATAATTATAATTACGCAAATTCATTACAAAGCACTAAAAAAAAAAGTTGAAGATGAAAGAGGAACGTGTGAAACGCCTTTATATAGATTTTTTATATTAAATTTCCACTGGTGTAACTGCATTAAAAAGAGTGTAGGAATATGTATTATACTGTATTCGAACAGATGGCGTCTTTCATCGTCTCTCTTCTATAATAATTATTTACAATAAAAACAAGATGAAACAAAAGTTTGCCTGAAATTTACGAGACTTGTTGTCTGTTGGACATTATCGTAAAGTGAATTACAGAAAATCAAGAATACATATTTCTACAACTTTGATGTGTCGTTGACAGCATGAAATAAAAACATGCGTTTGAGGAAAATAGAAATCGACAATGTAGTAAAATAGTAAATTTCATTGACTCATAAGAAATAGCTTCATCGAATGTAAAAATGTACACTGTCGAGAAGAAATAAGCACAACATAAAGTCTATATTTAAGTCTTCCTGTTTCATCCGCTTCTTCTTATAAATTGTATTATTCTTTCTGTCTACATTCTACGGTGGTCTTCGGCCGTTCTCAGAAACAGTAAGTACTAAGATAAAGGTAATAACAAAATTACCGAACTCCGAACAATCTTACAAAGGGAAAGTCAAAACTCATAATTATATAAACAGACAAAATCAGTCAACAACCGGAAAACTGTGAAAACCGTAATGACCCTGACTTGGTACAGGCATTTCTAAAGAAATGGTGGGTTGAATCAGATTTTAAGGCGCCAAACCTCCCGCTCTCATTACGGTTCAAAGGTTCCGGCTGTCACTGTAACAGTATTTAAATACAGGAACAAAATAGGTAAAATAGTTGTCAAAGCAGTACCATATTCGGTGACGTAAATGTCAAAAATACTTTTACGTCACACATTGACAAAAAAATTATTGACATTTGCGACTTCTTTATCTTTATACATTTTCACTATATGAAAATGCATCGCTTATAATTTTTTCTGCAGAGACGGAATATATTTCGACAAGATATTGGTATCGGAATATAAACTTTTTAAGAGATCGAATAAGGCGAATCTTTTTATAGCCCTGGTCCAGTAGCCTGTTTCTCAGATGAAGATGACGTTTCAGGAAATCAGAATAATTGCTACTGGCCCTTGCATAGCGAATCAATTGCGAGATGTAAACACCATATGCAGGAGAAGCTGGTATATTGCTGCACATGTTTGGAAAATTTATGATTTTAAAATTGAAGTCGTCCCGCTTATCATAAAGATAAGATAAGATCAGATCAGATCAGATAAGTTTCATTCAAAGTCGGCATGTAAAAGAAAACAAATACAACACAGTCTCTAGTGAGCTTTAGACCGACATATACTGTATGTGCTTGATGATTGTGTTAGGCCTGGATATCTAGTTAGTCCTTTTGTGTAAGGGCTCATAAGGAGATGTATTTAGGTGTCAAAACAGGTATGGAATCTACAGTAGAATCCTATGAAGACCTTTGTTCACTGTTACGCTTCCTGTCTTTGGTTTTATATATTGATATGATCAATGTAAAGAACAGTCATTTATGACATCTTGCGAGAGACATGTAAAACATAGGGAGATTCAAGACAGAAATTGATTATAAATCAAGCTTTCTTTTTGGAGAAATAAAAAATAATCTATATATAAACCGAATATCTACTTACACATTTACTACTATTATACAGCTTTACAAGAATATAAAGGGAATTACCGGTAGTTAATATTTATTTTGCATACCAATGAGCGCAACCTATTTGGAGCCACCATGACTTTGATTTATCTGAAAAGATATGCAAGAAAATCCATGTCAAGAATAAGTACGTTCATGTGAACAAATATGAGTTGTGAATCGTGACATTATTGTGTTCAGCACTATAAGTATAAACATTTTGATGGTAGTATAGGTCTTTAAGTTTATAGTACACACAAAAATGTATAACTTTCGTGACTATCTTCTTAGAACGTCGCTTAGTAATGATTAGCGTGCTTGTTTCGAGTGCGGTGGGATATCGTGAGTACTCTCTGCTCGGATCAAACAAGAATATAAAATACACATGTCCTTCTCCACCACAAAGCACATGGCATTAAGGAGTAAGAGCAAAGACATGTCTACCCTCGGAGTGTTGTTTCATTGAGCTTAGCACTATACAAATCAAACTAAACGTGTTTGGTCTAGTACAAATCGGACAATATCTCTTCCAATGTAACTTGCTTGCCATCATGAAAAAGCTGCAAAATTGCTCATTTTGGCGTTAAACAACATTTACTTACTCAGTTACCCTAAGAACACATGGCAAATTAATTTTGTCCATTAGTGTATTGTGATAAATATATTATTGTAATTTTTCAACAAGGTTTATGTTGATATTGCGTTTGAAAAGACTATAACCTGTTCATTTTATAGATTGCATAAATGCACATTGTTTTAATTATTACATAAAAAAATTGTTGTGCTCCTAGGCTATTTTCCCAAAACAAATCAGGCGAACAGTTTTCGTTAACGGGGAATCTTATATGCAATTAAGTACTTATTTTCATACCAAGTCTTAAACAACGTTTTAATTAAACATGAAAGTAAATGAAATAATCACCTTTAAAAATCACTTCAATGAAACACAGGAAATTTCTCATTAAAATCGACAAAACAAAATTGTCGGTTTCGTGTGGAAATGTAAGAAATCACGTGACGTGATTTTCATGTGTGCAATTACGGTCTTCCTGTCGTTGGGCACGCTACAACATCGACGGAAACTTTAACGGACAGCAAATCGATGAAACTGAAATTAAAACAAGTTCTATATATTTAGTCTTGAGATAATGAAAGATAATGAGAACGTACACGGTACGTAACCAAATATGGTCATTACTATGTGTGGTTGAAACGCAAAGAAAAATACATAGAAAATTACATTGCATTGATTTTATAATATCAAGTTTCCCCCCAATTCTATTACTTGACGTCAAACTGGGTCGTCTAAATGCTTTTTCTTGTCTTTGAAAACATACGATCATGCAAATTAAGGACAATTTACAATATCCATTGTGTTTGTGTATTTAAAGGCATAATAACAGGAATCAGAGGATAGTATGAAATGTGTCTGCCATGAGCTGTTGGACTTTCTAATGTGTTTATTTTTTGCACTGATCTTTCTCTATGGTCCCAGATCGGTTCCTACCAATTTATTCAATGTGATTGTATGCAAACTTGCAAGAAAAGTAGAAACGTACGATTTTCTATCAGCAAAGATATCAGTAATAGTTTATTTGTAGTAGTCTAAAAATAGGGTTTGTTTGTTTATTTGATGGTGTTTAACGTCACGTTCAACAATATTTCAGTTGTATCGTGGCGATCAGTTTTATTGGTGGAGGATACCGGTGAACCTGGAGAAAACCACCGACCTGTCGCAAGTCACTGACAAACTTTATCACATAATGTTGTACACCTCGCCGTGATCGAGATTCGAACTCACAACATCAGTGGCGATAGGCACTGAATGCATAGGTAGTTGAAAATCTAACTACCATACGATCACGGCCACGACGGCTCCTTGACAATAGGGTAAAAAGCAAACGAAACAGGATACTCTCTATACAGTTATTAGATTCATGAATATGATAATCACATTCATAAAGTTTGACAGTGCCTTGCGACAGATCGGTGGTTTTCTCCGGGTACTCCGGTTTCCTCCACCAATAAAACTGACCGCCATGATATAACTGAAATATTGTTGAAAGTAGCGTTAAACACCATTACCCTAACCCTACATACAGGTACTATTGTATTGTAGACAGGGAACCAGTCTATTACCCTACATACAGGCACTATTGTATGTAGACAGGGAACCAGTCTATTAAAACATTGATTTATTTTCCTGTTATTTTTCAACCATGAAAATCCAGAGAAAATGAGCGACAAAATATGTCAAACAAACATCACTAATTACCTATCCGTAACATGATACAAAACAATTGGGATCATTTCAGAACAAACTGTCAAAAATGGATAGTCAATCATATTTGTGAGTACAAACTAAATAACTGCAATGTATCTTATTCACTGCATGTTGTGAAGTATGTTGTTCGCCAACTCCATTAGTCAGGGCTACAAATCGCCGTATAGAATGTTTGTTTAATTTTTCACTATTAAATCATGTCAGTGAACTAAATAGTTTGTCTTAATACCCGTCTATTTCTTGGCGTATTTATCCCCCTCGTCAGCATTGACTCTGCCTTTGTTCTCAAGATCAATTTTAGATGCTATCCATATTTCATATAGATATATTCATTCTCTTCTACTAAGTACTGATCGCCTTCAACCAGTTGAAGATGATGTCAGAAGTTGCACATGACAATTGAAAAAAAAAGATTAAACCTATTTACAGGTTTCATAAATGAGTAATTGATAGAGGAGACAGCAAACTTGAATGTTTCAACGGAGTGACTCAAAACTATAGACTGTCACAACCGGTTTTTCTATGATGCTCATTCTGTATAGTATGCAAATATTAACATATTCTATTGTGTATTTACACTAACCCTGTTGTAGTGTGTGTAAAACTATAACAACAGTTATTTGTTTATTTGTTCTCTCCTTCCATCTTAATTTCATTCATTTTTTTTTTAAAGTTGTACACGACTGAATAGAATGGCTTTAGTATCTTATTCAATGATTGTTTCCATGCCGTCAGAATGAAGGAATGGTTGATTAGCATGTTATATTTAATCGGACCGTGCAGTTCTATAAAGCCTTGTTAGGCACTCTATTCCATTGACAATAACAGAAAAATTTTCAATATTCCTGATTTGAAACCATTCGGAAACTCTCAAAAGTTCCTTCCTACTGTCTTGGATTTGTTGGTGGTTTCTTTTGTGTGCTCGAGGTTTAGAATTTCTTCTCCAGTGAGTTTTTATTAGCTTTCTTTGTTTACTTGTTAAATTGAAAAAGATTGTTATGACACGTAATAAATACACTACATCGCTTTACTAAAAGATTGAAATTTTAAGTTGTTGTGGAACAAGAAATCAAAGATTTGTAATAATATGCTGTGGTTTAAGCAATTAATTTTTCATCACAACTGTCAAAAATAATTATATAGCAAATCGTGTTTCACCCGTACATTTGATTTCTTTATACAAACTGTATTACTTGTTTATTTTGATTGAATTAATGAAGATTGTAGCTTTTGTGTGTATCCGTTCAACTATGTTTGCTTGATGGTGTTTAACGTCACTTTCAACAATATTTCAGTTATATCGTGGTGGTCAGTTTTATTGATGGAGGAAACCGGAGGACACGGAGAAAACCACCGACCTGACAAACTTTATCACATAATGTTGTGCACCTCGCACTTATCGAGATTCGAATTCACAACATCAGTGGTGATAGGCACTGAATGCATAGGTAGTTGTAAATCCAACTACCATACGATCACGGCCACGACGACCCCTCACGTTCAAATATGTATATATTGTTTATATAAAGGAGAAGATGTTCTAAGTTGTAAAACTTGTATTAAGATGATATTGTCAGGTTCCTGAATCATACCTGGCCATCTTCTCATCTGAAACAGGTATGACTTAGAATGGTCTCCTTTAGTTGTATATCAAACAGTCCTCTCTTCGTCCATGATGGTCGGTGTTGGTATAGATCAAAGAGCTACCTGTAACTGACTGTTTATATAATGTCAAAAGATGAGCCTACACATAGTGCAAAGAAACCAATAAAAAGTTTATAACACGATAATATTACCACATCTCTATTTATAAATATTGATACTGTTGTTAATTGAATACAGTACATGAGATATAAAAAAACACTAAAAAACAAGAACAAGAATGAGGAAATGATAATAAACCGAAAATAAAATGTCTTTAATGAAAAAATACAGTTCTAAAAATGGTAGAAATAGAGACAAAATCGATTCCCATAAGACACCTATACACGCTCACTCACTTTCCTGTCTTGGTACCGTTACGTCAATAACAAAAAGTGGCGGGGTTTGACTAGTTCTCTGGGTTCAAACGTCCCCTCGTAGTGCTATGATAAATATCGTGCGTGTGTTGTGTCCTTTTTTATTTGTACGGTTAAGAACGAGACTCGACAATTCAGTTTATTTCCCATAAACTTGGATTATTGAAAGTATTATTACATAAACTTCAGACTGTAAATAGGTCCGTCAAATGTAGGTGATAAATTTTGTTGGCAGACTAAAACACTTAACACATGTTGAAATCAATGTAAGTGAATTTCTTTCCATTTACTCATTTAATGACTTTAAAAGAATAAACAATTTCCTTATAAATACAGTCATTGTATTGATTTGTCTAAAATTGTGTTTGTTTAAATCATTCACTGTGCACGTTATAAGACATTCTTATTTCTTTTACTTTATGTTTTCCTCACAGAACAATTAGAATTTTGTCAGCGTTGACAACTAAATTTTGTAACTTAGTTTTCTGTCTGGCGCTTGTTCCCGACTTTCTTAGAATGGTAGATAAAAGAGATAGGAGGCAGGATGGTTCATTTATTATTTGACCAAATTAAATCTCTTTACAAATGATTTAACAACAAAACATTTCACAGAGACGCAATCACCAAGAAACGTTCGTTTATTGAAACAGTTGCGCCTGTCATTTGAAATCAACATTTTAATGCTACAATGATCAATTCTGCTGTGATCAAGATAAAATCTGTATAAATTGATAGGAATCTATTTCCTTCTCTACTGATCCCTGACAATTTCTATTTCTGCCGGTTTCTAACGTAATGGAAGCTTATTAGGATTTGATATTTATCATAATAGATTTATAAACTCTACGTTTTATCCCATTAGCTATAAAGATGGAATGACTGATAGTTTTCTGGTATCCGCATTCACTAAACAAATAGAAAAAAAAGTTAAAAACACCATAATGACAGAATTAATCAGAGCAGATATTTGGTAAAACACATCAGTTCATTGCGTATGCTTCAAATCTATAAGCTGGTTCGAGTCAAGATATGACTAATGTATTTCGTTGTCAGTTCGTAATCTAATATTTAGCAGTGTTTAAATAAAGCCACTCACTGGAGTCAAATATCATTCTGGTGTAACATTAACTAGACGAATAATCACCCAGAACAGGGACAATCGACAACTACTCCCCATTGATACACTGTCTACGAAATTGAACCAAGTGACTTGTTTCTGAAACTCAAGTTTGTCCTTGTTTTAATGTCCGTTCGTGTAAAATAAGTTAGATATCTCAATAGTATAAATTACAGTAATTGTAAGAAGAGACGTATATTGAAGGGCCGTGATCGTATGCTAGTTGGATTTACAACTACCTATGCAATCAGTGCCTATCACCACTGAAGTTTGGAGTTCCAACCCGTTCACGGCGAGGTATACTCGATACAACATTATATGATAAAGTTTGTCGGTGACTTGCGACAGGTCGGTGGTTTTCTCTGGGTACTCTGGTTTCCTCCACCAATAAAACTGACAGTCATGATATAGCTGAAATATTGTTGAAAATGGCGATAAACATAATAACCCTACACCTAAACCCATACACATTGTATTGAATTACGGATAGAAGATCTATTTATCACAAAAATATTATATTGGGATATCGACAGATGTGCTATGTTTCATAAACAATACTTTAATCGTTGAAAATGGTCATATCAAGTGTATGTATTTGAGTATATTAGTGCAAAAATGTTGTATATATTTTCAAAGTCTCTATTTTCAGATTCATTAAGTTAATATACAATTTCAACACAACAACGCTTATGTTAAATACCCAAATCTCAATAGAATGAAATCAGAGATATTTCTATAAGCAGCTGTCAAATCTACAATGTATTTATTGGATAATTAAATCTGTTTCTGAAGATATCATATGGTACAATGTTGGTGGTTTATTACAGCCTTATTATGTGTTATAAATATTGATGTAACTTAATAAAGAATAGATTTCCCAACCTCATCAAGGCTGGCCCCGGTCACAGCTGCTGGAGATAGCTTTGTGTGTTTTAAAATGAAGGATTTCCATGTAATATATCACATAATTTGATATCCAATTTCTTCGTTTGAAGTATGAAATAGTCAATAATCCAAACCGTCTCTCAAGATCTCAAAATCTAGAGAAGCTCCCAAGAACATATTCCGCCCATCTGACTGAACATTTCAAAGGTTCACCAAAATGATCAATTTCCAGTTTGCCTCTCTCTCTCTCTCTCTCTCTCTCTCTCTCTCTCTTAAACATATCAGTGATTTTTGAGGAGATACATATTTTTCTTTATGAACCTACATCCTGGATCTGTGACGGAAAGTATATTGGTGTTGAATTTTTAGATCGGCTTCGAAAACACATTATTTGATGACCATCCAGCGCGAACTTTCTAATACATTGCTATATAACAAGGCTACCATGTACACGGGATCCTCGACTCGTGAGGAGATGGACATTCATGCCATGTTTAATTGTTAATCGTTAGGTGGTTGTAGAGAAGAAATTTAAAACATGTTACAATATAGGCTCATGTTAATAAGTCTCTCATATAGCGAGCTATATTCGATACTTTCCGTGGATTTTCTCAGGTTTCCTCCACCAATAAAGCTGGTCACCGGGAAATAAATGATGAGATATTGTTAAAAGTGACGTCAAGCATCCATAATAAAACAATCCAACCGTAAAAAGTAAGTCTGCTACGACAATGTTGAATGTAACCAACGTAAAACATTTACTTTTAGTCATTATACTAAAAACTGCATAATTGTATCTTGCAATAACTCGTTTTATGGTTAAACACTCTTCTGTTCCATCAATATCAACACCACTGGCTTTATGGCACACATATTATCATTACTGTGTATATATATCCTGTCAATATATAACAACACGGGCTGTATTGATGCACAGATCTTATTTTGGTTGTTAAATACCACTTTTTACCGCTATATCGTGGATGTCAGTTTTATTGGTGTAAGAATCCGGAGGAAACCACAGACTTGTCGTGGCTGTCGGTTTCATTGGTGTAAGAAGCCTAGGTAAACTACAGACTTGTCGTGGCTGTCAGTTTCATTGGTGTAAGAAGCCTAGGTAAACTACAGACGTTTTTCATTGCTTCCTATTTTCAATCGGTTGTTTACTAGTCGTCGCATGGAAGATCTAAAAAGTTTTTTTAGGGGTCGCGTCTTGGGTCGACACGAATACGTTCGGTTTTTATTGGGTGAATTCCAAAACGCATATATGCTTGTCTTGTCTGTTGGATTTTGTAGAAGAGTTACTGATTGGTCAATTTATAATTATTTACATTCATGTTGACTCCGGAGCGTTTTTAGATCTCCCACGCGGCGACTAGTAAATAACCGATAGAAAACATACATCAAGTGAGATCTTATTTTAATTAGATTGGGTCTATAACATCAGGTGTTGTATGATATAAATATACCTCTTAACAATAGAAGTTGTGTGCATTTATTTTCCGTCGTATCAGGAGTCGTATAATTATAAAGAAAGACGGAAGTTCAGTCATTCTTTTATCTAATATTATTGAAAGTTGCTTTAGGCAACATTTCCATGAAAACTTTATTTTTTTTGTAATTTTCAATTTGCTTTTGGGAAAATTGTGTAGCGTAAATTAAGTTAAATGAAACGAAAAGCCTGCTAATTGATAAAAGCGCTATCATATCGCATGCCTAAACTTCCCTAATTACGAAGAATAAGAATCTCAAGTCATACTTGAAAATTATCCTGGTTTTCTAACAGATAAGAGTTAGTTTCGATGTTCATGTAATGTTCTTTTCTGAAGAACGTGTAGTTATGACACATTTATTTCTCCTGCAAAACTAATCTAGGGTGTATTCGATTACTGCAGATGTTCCAGGGTTATGTGTACATGATGAGTGCATTATACATGATGAAGTTAACGATCATTTATAATACATGTACTGTATATGCAATCACTTCTGCAGCATTTTATTTTGGTCTCAGGAACATGCTATTTTTGTTATTTTATTATATGATGGAAATATATTACTTGAGTGGTTATAACAGAATAGCTACCTTAAATAATATTATATTTTTCATATCATCATATATTTTCTTTATCTTAAATGAGTCATGGCCAAAAAAAATAAATAAAAAAAATGCATATACTGTTTTTCTCATTTGTTTTCAATTCAGCATAATGCATTATTGTATTAGTAGTTGGTTGTTGACTGTATGTAAACCATGTAACGTTACTGCGGGTAGACCCATTTTTACGGTACTGATAGAATTTTTCTTCTTCTATTGCATGATTTTCTGAGCAAAATCACTGAAGATTGTATAATCTAATTACATTTGTATATATAAAAATATAACGGATGGGGGCATAACACGGATTATTACATAATGATTCTATTTAAACAATTTTATTGGCTATCATGCTGTCACCTGACATTCCGTAAAATTTGATATTGTTTGATTAAAACTCGTATTGATTTGGTTTCACTTTCGTTTTCGTTTATTGTAATAAAACAATTACAGTCTTTTGTATCGGTCAATGCGAGTTTTTATGGATCTTAGAAATCAATATTTACCTCAGCCTAAAGGCTTTTTAAGGTCCATAAAAACTCGCATTGACCTCAACAAAAGACTATAATTGTATAATAATAAGTACGTGTACACATTAAGACACCCTTCCTCTTATTTTTACAAATGCAATAACATTTCGCAAGAAGCACCATTGGTGATATGCTGATTCAGGATTGTACAAATAAAGGTCCCATGTCCAAACTTTAAATACAGGTTTTAAAAGCAAATGCCTTTTTGTACCTGCAGTGGTATTTAGCATTAAGCATTATTGTAATGAGCCTCAATTTGAAATCTAAAATCCAACTAAGGTATGATCATAATGTCCAAAAGTGATAGGGATGTTAGTTCATGCCATTTTGTATTTACCGACGGTGAATCAGCCTGTCGCAAGTCAATGACAAATTCACATAAAGTTGTATCGAGTACACCTCATCATGGAAGGGAATCAAACAAGCACAAAATCACCATTCGATCGCGGCTACGATCACCCCTTTGTTGGAAAACGGTTATTTTATGATAGTATATTAAAAGTAATTGATCGGCCCTAATTTCAATTAATATTATATACACACTATGGGGTCAATGTGTAATGTGTAAAAATATCGCGCCAAATATATATATACATATAAAAGGGAAAATAAAGGGAAGTAACTCGTGTAAGCAAGCAAGTGACAATGCAATCAAAATCAATGATATAGATTAGGATTTTCCATAAGTAATTATAAATTTGAAAACGTGATTATTTGAAAATCTTGGGGAAAAAAATAAACCAGACATCCAGTGAACCAGTTCTAAAGTGATAAATGACCTGATACTAGTAATTAATAAAAATTCAATGTTTATGTATTGAGAAATACTAAACTCGATGGAAATGGAAAAGTCAATATTATTTTTTCACTTTTGTTTTCGATAAAATACTGAAATTTATTACTAAAATCCCGTCTTTTTACTACTTGATTATTACGGTGATAATTAAATCACGAAACCTAAACATAAAATTTATTTAAACCCCCAATAATCAGATTTGATCAAATCCTCTACACCATCTAAACAACATGGTTAATGACGGAAAATACAAGAGTTGATACTTGATCTATACCAACGAAAATCTATTTCATCTTAAATCAATTAAAGTGTAGACTTATTACAAGCTGTGGAGCCTGATCGATAATAATAATGACACATAATTGTATTGAGAAGAGAAAGCTGTTTATATTGAGCCATGTTTAATAAGAACCCACTTTAATCAGTAAAAGAATAAAAAACTTCAATTTTCTTACATAAATCATCGCTACAAAAGGAAGTAAACGAGCATCGATCGTCTCTCACACAATATGTAACTTCTGATAGGAGAGTATTACACTGGACGTTTTTCTGGCATCAAATTGATTTTCCTGGCTTATTTCTAGAGTTTTTTTTTCTTCATTGACGACCATGGAAAACAGTATTTGGAAGACGTTGACGATATATTTCTTGATTTCCGGAAATGAAAAGGTAAGCCTGATTGAACAGCTCCTTATTGTCTAACTATACATCTTGTTTCTGATATTTACAATTGTAAATCTACTGGGTTCCAGTTAAAGACGACTGGATTCGTCTCTAAATAATGTAATATTATACAGTTTCTTTACAATATTTTGTTTAGGTCGGTACAAATGGGTAAATTTCAATAAATATCACATCGTGAATATTTGACGCGATGTTTCAACTAGTATTTCAGTTTTTTTCCCCCCTAGAGTGTCTATACAAAATAATATCATAACGATCTAGATGTCAAGAATTAATATAATTTAAAATGGCTATTTTTTTTCTCAATATAATATTATGATACTATTTGTTCAGTGCTCTTATTTTGTACGACATATATACATTTGTAAATCAAAAATACTTAATTTTGTTTCCTATCAAATTCCTCTTTGTTTCGAACAAACCAACAAGAAGCATCGAGGTCATTGAATTATTTCATCTTCTATAATTTCTTATTATCTGTTTGTCCCTGTGTTTGTGCTTGTTATCGTGTAAAGTCATACAATACATATTGGTGACCGTATTTGTAGGATTTCTTGTGTTTGTACTTGTTATCGTGTAAAGTCATACAATACATATTGGTGACCGTATTTGTAGGATTTCTTGTGTTTGTACTTGTTATCATGTAAAGTCATACAATACACATTGGTGACCGTATTTGTAGGATTTCTTGTGTTTGTACTTGTTATCGTGTAAAGTCATACAATACATATTGGTGACGTATTTGTAGGATTTCTTGTGTTTGTACTTGTTATCGTGTAAAGTCATACAATACATATTGGTGACCGTATTTGTAGGATTTCTTGTGTTTGTACTTGTTATCATGTAAAGTCATACAATACACATTGGTGACCGTATTTGTAGGATTTCTTGTGTTTGTACTTGTTATCGTGTAAAGTCATACAATACATATTGGTGACGTATTTGTAGGATTTCTTGTGTTTGTACTTGTTATCGTGTAAAGTCATACAATACACATTGGTGACCGTATTTGTAGGATTTCTTGTGTTTGTACTTGTTATCGTGTAAAGTCATACAATACACATTGGTGACGTATTTGTAGGATTTCTTGTGTTTGTACTTGTTATCGTGTAAAGTCATACAATACACATTGGTGACCGTATTTGTAGGATTTCTTGTGTTTGTACTTGTTATCATGTAAAGTCATACAATACACATTGGTGACGTATTTGTAGGATTTCTTGTGTTTGTACTTGTTATCGTGTAAAGTCATACAATACACATTGGTGACGTATTTGTAGGATTTCTTGTGTTTGTACTTGTTATCGTGTAAAGTCATACAATACATATTGGTGACGTATTTGTAGGATTTCTTGTGTTTGTACTTGTTATCGTGTAAAGTCATACAATACACATTGGTGACCGTATTTGTAGGATTTCTTGTGTTTGTACTTGTTATCGTGTAAAGTCATACAATACACATTGGTGACGTATTTGTAGGATTTCTTGTGTTTGTACTTGTTATCGTGTAAAGTCATACAATACACATTGGTGACCGTATTTGTAGGATTTCTTGTGTTTGTACTTGTTATCATGTAAAGTCATACAATACACATTGGTGACGTATTTGTAGGATTTCTTGTGTTTGTACTTGTTATCGTGTAAAGTCATACAATACACATTGGTGACGTATTTGTAGGATTTCTTGTGTTTGTACTTGTTATCGTGTAAAGTCATACAATACATATTGGTGACGTATTTGTAGGATTTCTTGTGTTTGTACTTGTTATCGTGTAAAGTCATACAATACACATTGGTGACCGTATTTGTAGGATTTCTTGTGTTTGTACTTGTTATCATGTAAAGTCATACAATACACATTGGTGACGTATTTGTAGGATTTCTTGTGTTTGTACTTGTTATCGTGTAAAGTCATACAATACACATTGGTGACGTATTTGTAGGATTTCTTGTGTTTGTACTTGTTATCGTGTAAAGTCATACAATACACATTGGTGACGTATTTGTAGGATTTCTTGTGTTTGTACTTGTTATCATGTAAAGTCATACAATACACATTGGTGACCGTATTTGTAGGATTTCTTGTGTTTGTGCTTGTTATCGTGTAAAGTCATACAATACACATTGGTGACCGTATTTGTAGGATTTCTTGTGTTTGTACTTGTTATCGTGTAAAGTCATACAATACATATTGGTGACCGTATTTGTAGGATTTCTTGTGTTTGTACTTGTTATCGTGTAAAGTCATACAATACACATTGGTGACCGTATTTGTAGGATTTCTTGTGTTTGTACTTGTTATCGTGTAAAGTCATACAATACACATTGGTGACGTATTTGTAGGATTTCTTGTGTTTGTACTTGTTATCGTGTAAAGTCATACAATACACATTGGTGACGTATTTGTAGGATTTCTTGTGTTTGTACTTGTTATCGTGTAAAGTCATACAATACATATTGATGACCGTATTTGTAGGATTTCTTGTGTTTGTGCTTGTTATCGTGTAAAGTCATACAATACACATTGGTGACCGTATTTGTAGGATTTCTTGTGTTTGTACTTGTTATCGTGTAAAGTCATACAATACACATTGGTGACCGTATTTGTAGGATTTCTTGTGTTTGTACTTGTTATCGTGTAAAGTCATACAATACACATTGGTGACCGTATTTGTAGGATTTCTTGTGTTTGTACTTGTTATCGTGTAAAGTCATACAATACACATTGGTGACGTATTTGTAGGATTTCTTGTGCTTGTTATCGTGTAAAGTCATACAATACACATTGGTGACCGTATTTGTAGGATTTCTTGTGTTTGTACTTGTTATCGTGTAAAGTCATACAATACACATTGGTGACCGTATTTGTAGGATTTCTTGTGCTTGTTATCGTGTAAAGTCATACAATACACATTGGTGACCGTATTTGTAGGATTTCTTGTGTTTGTACTTGTTATCGTGTAAAGTCATACAATACACATTGGTGACGTATTTGTAGGATTTCTTGTGCTTGTTATCATGTAAAGTCATACAATACACATTGGTGACGTATTTGTAGGATTTCTTGTGTTTGTACTTGTTATCGTGTAAAGTCATACAATACACATTGGTGACCGTATTTGTAGGATTTCTTGTGTTTGTGCTTGTTATCGTGTAAAGTCATACAATACACATTGGTGACCGTATTTGTAGGATTTCTTGTGTTTGTACTTGTTATCGTGTAAAGTCATACAATACACATTGGTGACCGTATTTGTAGGATTTCTTGTGTTTGTACTTGTTATCGTGTAAAGTCATACAATACACATTGGTGACCGTATTTGTAGGATTTCTTGTGTTTGTACTTGTTATCGTGTAAAGTCATACAATACACATTGGTGACCGTATTTGTAGGATTTCTTGTGTTTGTACTTGTTATCGTGTAAAGTCATACAATACACATTGGTGACCGTATTTGTAGGATTTCTTGTGTTTGTACTTGTTATCGTGTAAAGTCATACAATACACATTGGTGACCGTATTTGTAGGATTTCTTGTGTTTGTACTTGTTATCGTGTAAAGTCATACAATACACATTGGTGACGTATTTGTAGGATTTCTTGTGCTTGTTATCGTGTAAAGTCATACAATACACATTGGTGACCGTATTTGTAGGATTTCTTGTGTTTGTACTTGTTATCGTGTAAAGTCATACAATACATATTGGTGACGTATTTGTAGGATTTCTTGTGCTTGTACTTGTTATCGTGTAAAGTCATACAATACATATTGGTGACCGTATTTGTAGGATTTCTTGTGTTTGTACTTGTTATCGTGTAAAGTCATACAATACACATTGGTGACGTATTTGTAGGATTTCTTGTGTTTGTGCTTGTTATCGTGTAAAGTCATACAATACATATTGGTGACCGTATTTGTAGGATTTCTTGTGTTTGTACTTGTTATCGTGTAAAGTCATACAATACATATTGATGACCGTATTTGTAGGATTTCTTGTGTTTGTGCTTGTTATCGTGTAAAGTCATACAATACACATTGGTGACCGTATTTGTAGGATTTCTTGTGTTTGTACTTGTTATCGTGTAAAGTCATACAATACACATTGGTGACGTATTTGTAGGATTTCTTGTGTTTGTACTTGTTATCGTGTAAAGTCATACAATACATATTGGTGACCGTATTTGTAGGATTTCTTGTGTTTGTGCTTGTTATCGTGTAAAGTCATACAATACACATTGGTGACCGTATTTGTAGGATTTCTTGTGTTTGTACTTGTTATCGTGTAAAGTCATACAATACACATTGGTGACGTATTTGTAGGATTTCTTGTGCTTGTTATCGTGTAAAGTCATACAATACACATTGGTGACGTATTTGTAGGATTTCTTGTGTTTGTACTTGTTATCGTGTAAAGTCATACAATACACATTGGTGACCGTATTTGTAGGATTTCTTGTGTTTGTACTTGTTATCGTGTAAAGTCATACAATACATATTGGTGACGTATTTGTAGGATTTCTTGTGCTTGTTATCGTGTAAAGTCATACAATACACATTGGTGACGTATTTGTAGGATTTCTTGTGCTTGTTATCGTGTAAAGTCATACAATACACATTGGTGACCGTATTTGTAGGATTTCTTGTGTTTGTGCTTGTTATCGTGTAAAGTCATACAATACATATTGGTGACCGTATTTGTAGGATTTCTTGTGTTTGTGCTTGTTATCGTGTAAAGTCATACAATACATATTGGTGACCGTATTTGTAGGATTTCTTGTGTTTGTACTTGTTATCGTGTAAAGTCATACAATACATATTGGTGACGTATTTGTAGGATTTCTTGTGTTTGTGCTTGTTATCGTGTAAAGTCATACAATACACATTGGTGACCGTATTTGTAGGATTTCTTGTGTTTGTACTTGTTATCATGTAAAGTCATACAATACATATTGGTGACCGTATTTGTAGGATTTCTTGTGTTTGTACTTGTTATCGTGTAAAGTCATACAATACACATTGGTGACGTATTTGTAGGATTTCTTGTGTTTGTACTTGTTATCGTGTAAAGTCATACAATACACATTGGTGACGTATTTGTAGGATTTCTTGTGTTTGTACTTGTTATCGTGTAAAGTCATACAATACATATTGGTGACCGTATTTGTAGGATTTCTTGTGTTTGTACTTGTTATCGTGTAAAGTCATACAATACATATTGGTGACGTATTTGTAGGATTTCTTGTGCTTGTTATCGTGTAAAGTCATACAATACACATTGGTGACCGTATTTGTAGGATTTCTTGTGTTTGTGCTTGTTATCGTGTAAAGTCATACAATACACATTGGTGACCGTATTTGTAGGATTTCTTGTGTTTGTACTTGTTATCGTGTAAAGTCATACAATACATATTGGTGACCGTATTTGTAGGATTTCTTGTGCTTGTTATCGTGTAAAGTCATACAATACACATTGGTGACGTATTTGTAGGATTTCTTGTGTTTGTACTTGTTATCGTGTAAAGTCATACAATACACATTGGTGACGTATTTGTAGGATTTCTTGTGTTTGTACTTGTTATCGTGTAAAGTCATACAATACATATTGGTGACCGTATTTGTAGGATTTCTTGTGTTTGTACTTGTTATCGTGTAAAGTCATACAATACACATTGGTGACCGTATTTGTAGGATTTCTTGTGTTTGTACTTGTTATCGTGTAAAGTCATACAATACACATTGGTGACGTATTTGTAGGATTTCTTGTGCTTGTTATCGTGTAAAGTCATACAATACACATTGGTGACCGTATTTGTAGGATTTCTTGTGTTTGTACTTGTTATCGTGTAAAGTCATACAATACACATTGGTGACCGTATTTGTAGGATTTCTTGTGTTTGTACTTGTTATCGTGTAAAGTCATACAATACATATTGGTGACGTATTTGTAGGATTTCTTGTGTTTGTGCTTGTTATCGTGTAAAGTCATACAATACACATTGGTGACGTATTTGTAGGATTTCTTGTGTTTGTACTTGTTATCATGTAAAGTCATACAATACACATTGGTGACGTATTTGTAGGATTTCTTGTGTTTGTGCTTGTTATCGTGTAAAGTCATACAATACACATTGGTGACGTATTTGTAGGATTTCTTGTGTTTGTACTTGTTATCGTGTAAAGTCATACAATACACATTGGTGACGTATTTGTAGGATTTCTTGTGTTTGTACTTGTTATCGTGTAAAGTCATACAATACACATTGGTGACCGTATTTGTAGGATTTCTTGTGTTTGTACTTGTTATCGTGTAAAGTCATACAATACATATTGGTGACCGTATTTGTAGGATTTCTTGTGTTTGTACTTGTTATCGTGTAAAGTCATACAATACACATTGGTGACCGTATTTGTAGGATTTCTTGTGTTTGTACTTGTTATCGTGTAAAGTCATACAATACACATTGGTGACCGTATTTGTAGGATTTCTTGTGTTTGTACTTGTTATCGTGTAAAGTCATACAATACATATTGGTGACCGTATTTGTAGGATTTCTTGTGTTTGTACTTGTTATCGTGTAAAGTCATACAATACATATTGGTGACGTATTTGTAGGATTTCTTGTGTTTGTACTTGTTATCGTGTAAAGTCATACAATACACATTGGTGACCGTATTTGTAGGATTTCTTGTGTTTGTACTTGTTATCGTGTAAAGTCATACAATACACATTGGTGACGTATTTGTAGGATTTCTTGTGCTTGTTATCGTGTAAAGTCATACAATACACATTGGTGACCGGTGACCGTATTTGTAGGATTTCTTGTGTTTGTACTTGTTATCGTGTAAAGTCATACAATACACATTGGTGACCGTATTTGTAGGATTTCTTGTGTTTGTACTTGTTATCGTGTAAAGTCATACAATACACATTGGTGACCGTATTTGTAGGATTTCTTGTGTTTGTACTTGTTATCGTGTAAAGTCATACAATACACATTGGTGACCGTATTTGTAGGATTTCTTGTGTTTGTACTTGTTATCGTGTAAAGTCATACAATACACATTGGTGACGTATTTGTAGGATTTCTTGTGTTTGTACTTGTTATCGTGTAAAGTCATACAATACATATTGGTGACGTATTTGTAGGATTTCTTGTGTTTGTACTTGTTATCGTGTAAAGTCATACAATACATATTGGTGACCGTATTTGTAGGATTTCTTGTGTTTGTACTTGTTATCGTGTAAAGTCATACAATACACATTGGTGACGTATTTGTAGGATTTCTTGTGTTTGTACTTGTTATCGTGTAAAGTCATACAATACACATTGGTGACCGTATTTGTAGGATTTCTTGTGTTTGTACTTGTTATCGTGTAAAGTCATACAATACATATTGGTGACGTATTTGTAGGATTTCTTGTGCTTGTTATCGTGTAAAGTCATACAATACACATTGGTGACCGTATTTGTAGGATTTCTTGTGTTTGTGCTTGTTATCGTGTAAAGTCATACAATACACATTGGTGACCGTATTTGTAGGATTTCTTGTGTTTGTACTTGTTATCGTGTAAAGTCATACAATACATATTGGTGACGTATTTGTAGGATTTCTTGTGCTTGTTATCGTGTAAAGTCATACAATACACATTGGTGACCGTATTTGTAGGATTTCTTGTGTTTGTACTTGTTATCGTGTAAAGTCATACAATACACATTGGTGACCGTATTTGTAGGATTTCTTGTGTTTGTACTTGTTATCGTGTAAAGTCATACAATACATATTGGTGACCGTATTTGTAGGATTTCTTGTGCTTGTTATCGTGTAAAGTCATACAATACACATTGGTGACGTATTTGTAGGATTTCTTGTGTTTGTACTTGTTATCGTGTAAAGTCATACAATACACATTGGTGACGTATTTGTAGGATTTCTTGTGTTTGTACTTGTTATCGTGTAAAGTCATACAATACATATTGGTGACCGTATTTGTAGGATTTCTTGTGTTTGTACTTGTTATCGTGTAAAGTCATACAATACATATTGGTGACGTATTTGTAGGATTTCTTGTGTTTGTACTTGTTATCGTGTAAAGTCATACAATACACATTGGTGACCGTATTTGTAGGATTTCTTGTGTTTGTACTTGTTATCGTGTAAAGTCATACAATACACATTGGTGACGTATTTGTAGGATTTCTTGTGCTTGTTATCGTGTAAAGTCATACAATACACATTGGTGACCGTATTTGTAGGATTTCTTGTGTTTGTACTTGTTATCGTGTAAAGTCATACAATACATATTGGTGACGTATTTGTAGGATTTCTTGTGTTGTACTTGTTATCGTGTAAAGTCATACAATACACATTGGTGACCGTATTTGTAGGATTTCTTGTGTTTGTGCTTGTTATCGTGTAAAGTCATACAATACACATTGGTGACGTATTTGTAGGATTTCTTGTGTTTGTGCTTGTTATCGTGTAAAGTCATACAATACACATTGGTGACGTATTTGTAGGATTTCTTGTGTTTGTACTTGTTATCGTGTAAAGTCATACAATACATATTGGTGACCGTATTTGTAGGATTTCTTGTGTTTGTACTTGTTATCGTGTAAAGTCATACAATACATATTGGTGACGTATTTGTAGGATTTCTTGTGTTTGTACTTGTTATCGTGTAAAGTCATATAATACACATTGGTGACCGTATTTGTAGGATTTCTTGTGTTTGTGCTTGTTATCGTGTAAAGTCATACAATACACATTGGTGACCGTATTTGTAGGATTTCTTGTGTTTGTACTTGTTATCGTGTAAAGTCATACAATACATATTGGTGACGTATTTGTAGGATTTCTTGTGTTTGTACTTGTTATCGTGTAAAGTCATACAATACACATTGGTGACGTATTTGTAGGATTTCTTGTGTTTGTGCTTGTTATCGTGTAAAGTCATACAATACACATTGGTGACCGTATTTGTAGGATTTCTTGTGTTTGTACTTGTTATCGTGTAAAGTCATACAATACATATTGGTGACGTATTTGTAGGATTTCTAGTGTTTGTACTTGTTATCGTGTAAAGTCATACAATACACATTGGTGACGTATTTGTAGGATTTCTTGTGTTTGTACTTGTTATCGTGTAAAGTCATACAATACACATTGGTGACCGTATTTGTAGGATTTCTTGTGTTTGTACTTGTTATCGTGTAAAGTCATACAATACATATTGATGACCGTATTTGTAGGATTTCTTGTGTTTGTACTTGTTATCGTGTAAAGTCATACAATACATATTGGTGACGTATTTGTAGGATTTCTAGTGTTTGTACTTGTTATCGTGTAAAGTCATACAATACACATTGGTGACGTATTTGTAGGATTTCTTGTGTTTGTACTTGTTATCGTGTAAAGTCATACAATACACATTGGTGACGTATTTGTAGGATTTCTTGTGTTTGTGCTTGTTATCGTGTAAAGTCATACAATACACATTGGTGACCGTATTTGTAGGATTTCTTGTGTTTGTACTTGTTATCGTGTAAAGTCATACAATACACATTGGTGACGTATTTGTAGGATTTCTTGTGTTTGTGCTTGTTATCGTGTAAAGTCATACAATACACATTGGTGACCGTATTTGTAGGATTTCTTGTGTTTGTACTTGTTATCGTGTAAAGTCATACAATACATATTGATGACCGTATTTGTAGGATTTCTTGTGTTTGTACTTGTTATCGTGTAAAGTCATACAATACATATTGGTGACGTATTTGTAGGATTTCTAGTGTTTGTACTTGTTATCGTGTAAAGTCATACAATACACATTGGTGACGTATTTGTAGGATTTCTTGTGTTTGTACTTGTTATCGTGTAAAGTCATACAATACACATTGGTGACCGTATTTGTAGGATTTCTTGTGTTTGTGCTTGTTATCGTGTAAAGTCATACAATACACATTGGTGACCGTATTTGTAGGATTTCTTGTGTTTGTACTTGTTATCGTGTAAAGTCATACAATACACATTGGTGACCGTATTTGTAGGATTTCTTGTGTTTGTACTTGTTATCGTGTAAAGTCATACAATACACATTGGTGACGTATTTGTAGGATTTCTTGTGCTTGTGCTTGTTATCGTGTAAAGTCATACAATACACATTGGTGACCGTATTTGTAGGATTTCTTGTGTTTGTACTTGTTATCGTGTAAAGTCATACAATACACATTGGTGACCGTATTTGTAGGATTTCTTGTGTTTGTGCTTGTTATCGTGTAAAGTCATACAATACATATTGGTGACCGTATTTGTAGGATTTCTTGTGTTTGTACTTGTTATCGTGTAAAGTCATACAATACACATTGGTGACGTATTTGTAGGATTTCTTGTGTTTGTGCTTGTTATCGTGTAAAGTCATACAATACACATTGGTGACGTATTTGTAGGATTTCTTGTGTTTGTACTTGTTATCGTGTAAAGTCATACAATACATATTGGTGACCGTATTTGTAGGATTTCTTGTGTTTGTACTTGTTATCGTGTAAAGTCATACAATACATATTGGTGACCGTATTTGTAGGATTTCTTGTGCTTGTTATCGTGTAAAGTCATACAATACATATTGGTGACCGTATTTGTAGGATTTCTTGTGTTTGTACTTGTTATCGTGTAAAGTCATACGATACACATTGGTGACGTATTTGTAGGATTTCTTGTGTTTGTACTTGTTATCGTGTAAAGTCATACAATACACATTGGTGACCGTATTTGTAGGATTTCTTGTGTTTGTACTTGTTATCGTGTAAAGTCATACAATACATATTGGTGACCGTATTTGTAGGATTTCTTGTGCTTGTGCTTGTTATCGTGTAAAGTCATACAATACACATTGGTGACATATTTGTAGGATTTCTTGTGTTTGTACTTGTTATCGTGTAAAGTCATACAATACACATTGGTGACGTATTTGTAGGATTTCTTGTGTTTGTACTTGTTATCGTGTAAAGTCATACAATACACATTGGTGACCGTATTTGTAGGATTTCTTGTGTTTGTACTTGTTATCGTGTAAAGTCATACAATACATATTGGTGACCGTATTTGTAGGATTTCTTGTGCTTGTGCTTGTTATCGTGTAAAGTCATACAATACACATTGGTGACGTATTTGTAGGATTTCTTGTGTTTGTACTTGTTATCGTGTAAAGTCATACGATACACATTGGTGACGTATTTGTAGGATTTCTTGTGTTTGTACTTGTTATCGTGTAAAGTCATACAATACACATTGGTGACGTATTTGTAGGATTTCTTGTGTTTGTACTTGTTATCGTGTAAAGTCATACAATACACATTGGTGACGTATTTGTAGGATTTCTTGTGTTTGTGCTTGTTATCGTGTAAAGTCATACAATACACATTGGTGACCGTATTTGTAGGATTTCTTGTGTTTGTACTTGTTATCGTGTAAAGTCATACAATACACATTGGTGACGTATTTGTAGGATTTCTTGTGTTTGTGCTTGTTATCGTGTAAAGTCATACAATACACATTGGTGACCGTATTTGTAGGATTTCTTGTGTTTGTACTTGTTATCGTGTAAAGTCATACAATACATATTGATGACCGTATTTGTAGGATTTCTTGTGTTTGTACTTGTTATCGTGTAAAGTCATACAATACATATTGGTGACGTATTTGTAGGATTTCTAGTGTTTGTACTTGTTATCGTGTAAAGTCATACAATACACATTGGTGACGTATTTGTAGGATTTCTTGTGTTTGTACTTGTTATCGTGTAAAGTCATACAATACACATTGGTGACCGTATTTGTAGGATTTCTTGTGTTTGTGCTTGTTATCGTGTAAAGTCATACAATACACATTGGTGACCGTATTTGTAGGATTTCTTGTGTTTGTACTTGTTATCGTGTAAAGTCATACAATACACATTGGTGACCGTATTTGTAGGATTTCTTGTGTTTGTACTTGTTATCGTGTAAAGTCATACAATACACATTGGTGACGTATTTGTAGGATTTCTTGTGCTTGTGCTTGTTATCGTGTAAAGTCATACAATACACATTGGTGACCGTATTTGTAGGATTTCTTGTGTTTGTACTTGTTATCGTGTAAAGTCATACAATACACATTGGTGACCGTATTTGTAGGATTTCTTGTGTTTGTGCTTGTTATCGTGTAAAGTCATACAATACATATTGGTGACCGTATTTGTAGGATTTCTTGTGTTTGTACTTGTTATCGTGTAAAGTCATACAATACACATTGGTGACGTATTTGTAGGATTTCTTGTGTTTGTGCTTGTTATCGTGTAAAGTCATACAATACATATTGGTGACCGTATTTGTAGGATTTCTTGTGTTTGTACTTGTTATCGTGTAAAGTCATACAATACATATTGGTGACCGTATTTGTAGGATTTCTTGTGCTTGTTATCGTGTAAAGTCATACAATACATATTGGTGACCGTATTTGTAGGATTTCTTGTGTTTGTACTTGTTATCGTGTAAAGTCATACGATACACATTGGTGACGTATTTGTAGGATTTCTTGTGTTTGTACTTGTTATCGTGTAAAGTCATACAATACACATTGGTGACCGTATTTGTAGGATTTCTTGTGTTTGTACTTGTTATCGTGTAAAGTCATACAATACATATTGGTGACCGTATTTGTAGGATTTCTTGTGCTTGTGCTTGTTATCGTGTAAAGTCATACAATACACATTGGTGACGTATTTGTAGGATTTCTTGTGTTTGTACTTGTTATCGTGTAAAGTCATACAATACACATTGGTGACGTATTTGTAGGATTTCTTGTGTTTGTACTTGTTATCGTGTAAAGTCATACAATACACATTGGTGACCGTATTTGTAGGATTTCTTGTGTTTGTACTTGTTATCGTGTAAAGTCATACAATACATATTGGTGACCGTATTTGTAGGATTTCTTGTGCTTGTTATCGTGTAAAGTCATACAATACACATTGGTGACGTATTTGTAGGATTTCTTGTGTTTGTACTTGTTATCGTGTAAAGTCATACAATACACATTGGTGACCGTATTTGTAGGATTTCTTGTGTTTGTGCTTGTTATCGTGTAAAGTCATACAATACACATTGGTGACCGTATTTGTAGGATTTCTTGTGTTTGTACTTGTTATCGTGTAAAGTCATACAATACACATTGGTGACCGTATTTGTAGGATTTCTTGTGTTTGTACTTGTTATCGTGTAAAGTCATACAATACACATTGGTGACGTATTTGTAGGATTTCTTGTGCTTGTGCTTGTTATCGTGTAAAGTCATACAATACACATTGGTGACCGTATTTGTAGGATTTCTTGTGTTTGTACTTGTTATCGTGTAAAGTCATACAATACACATTGGTGACCGTATTTGTAGGATTTCTTGTGTTTGTGCTTGTTATCGTGTAAAGTCATACAATACATATTGGTGACCGTATTTGTAGGATTTCTTGTGTTTGTACTTGTTATCGTGTAAAGTCATACAATACACATTGGTGACGTATTTGTAGGATTTCTTGTGTTTGTGCTTGTTATCGTGTAAAGTCATACAATACATATTGGTGACCGTATTTGTAGGATTTCTTGTGTTTGTACTTGTTATCGTGTAAAGTCATACAATACATATTGGTGACCGTATTTGTAGGATTTCTTGTGCTTGTTATCGTGTAAAGTCATACAATACATATTGGTGACCGTATTTGTAGGATTTCTTGTGTTTGTACTTGTTATCGTGTAAAGTCATACGATACACATTGGTGACGTATTTGTAGGATTTCTTGTGTTTGTACTTGTTATCGTGTAAAGTCATACAATACACATTGGTGACCGTATTTGTAGGATTTCTTGTGTTTGTACTTGTTATCGTGTAAAGTCATACAATACATATTGGTGACCGTATTTGTAGGATTTCTTGTGCTTGTGCTTGTTATCGTGTAAAGTCATACAATACACATTGGTGACGTATTTGTAGGATTTCTTGTGTTTGTACTTGTTATCGTGTAAAGTCATACAATACACATTGGTGACGTATTTGTAGGATTTCTTGTGTTTGTACTTGTTATCGTGTAAAGTCATACAATACACATTGGTGACCGTATTTGTAGGATTTCTTGTGTTTGTACTTGTTATCGTGTAAAGTCATACAATACATATTGGTGACCGTATTTGTAGGATTTCTTGTGCTTGTTATCGTGTAAAGTCATACAATACACATTGGTGACGTATTTGTAGGATTTCTTGTGTTTGTACTTGTTATCGTGTAAAGTCATACAATACACATTGGTGACCGTATTTGTAGGATTTCTTGTGTTTGTACTTGTTATCGTGTAAAGTCATACAATACACATTGGTGACGTATTTGTAGGATTTCTTGTGTTTGTACTTGTTATCGTGTAAAGTCATACAATACATATTGGTGACGTATTTGTAGGATTTCTTGTGTTTGTACTTGTTATCGTGTAAAGTCATACAATACATATTGGTGACGTATTTGTAGGATTTCTTGTGTTTGTACTTGTTATCATGTAAAGTCATACAATACACATTGGTGACCGTATTTGTAGGATTTCTTGTGTTTGTACTTGTTATCGTGTAAAGTCATACAATACACATTGGTGACCGTATTTGTAGGATTTCTTGTGTTTGTACTTGTTATCGTGTAAAGTCATACAATACACATTGGTGACCGTATTTGTAGGATTTCTTGTGTTTGTGCTTGTTATCGTGTAAAGTCATACAATACACATTGGTGACCGTATTTGTAGGATTTCTTGTGTTTGTACTTGTTATCGTGTAAAGTCATACAATACACATTGGTGACCGTATTTGTAGGATTTCTTGTGTTTGTGCTTGTTATCGTGTAAAGTCATACAATACACATTGGTGACCGTATTTGTAGGATTTCTTGTGTTTGTACTTGTTATCGTGTAAAGTCATACAATACATATTGGTGACGTATTTGTAGGATTTCTTGTGTTTGTACTTGTTATCGTGTAAAGTCATACAATACACATTGGTGACCGTATTTGTAGGATTTCTTGTGTTTGTACTTGTTATCGTGTAAAGTCATACAATACACATTGGTGACCGTATTTGTAGGATTTCTTGTGTTTGTACTTGTTATCGTGTAAAGTCATACAATACACATTGGTGACCGTATTTGTAGGATTTCTTGTGTTTGTACTTGTTATCGTGTAAAGTCATACAATACACATTGGTGACGTATTTGTAGGATTTCTTGTGCTTGTTATCGTGTAAAGTCATACAATACACATTGGTGACGTATTTGTAGGATTTCTTGTGTTTGTACTTGTTATCGTGTAAAGTCATACAATACACATTGGTGACCGTATTTGTAGGATTTCTTGTGTTTGTACTTGTTATCGTGTAAAGTCATACAATACACATTGGTGACCGTATTTGTAGGATTTCTTGTGTTTGTTATCGTGTAAAGTCATACAATACACATTGGTGACGTATTTGTAGGATTTCTTGTGTTTGTGCTTGTTATCGTGTAAAGTCATACAATACACATTGGTGACGTATTTGTAGGATTTCTTGTGTTTGTACTTGTTATCGTGTAAAGTCATACAATACACATTGGTGACGTATTTGTAGGATTTCTTGTGCTTGTTATCGTGTAAAGTCATACAATACATATTGGTGACGTATTTGTAGGATTTCTTGTGTTTGTACTTGTTATCGTGTAAAGTCATACAATACACATTGGTGACGTATTTGTAGGATTTCTTGTGTTTGTACTTGTTATCGTGTAAAGTCATACAATACATATTGGTGACGTATTTGTAGGATTTCTTGTGTTTGTACTTGTTATCGTGTAAAGTCATACAATACACATTGGTGACGTATTTGTAGGATTTCTTGTGTTTGTGCTTGTTATCGTGTAAAGTCATACAATACATATTGGTGACCGTATTTGTAGGATTTCTTGTGTTTGTACTTGTTATCGTGTAAAGTCATACAATACACATTGGTGACGTATTTGTAGGATTTCTTGTGTTTGTGCTTGTTATCGTGTAAAGTCATACAATACATATTGGTGACCGTATTTGTAGGATTTCTTGTGTTTGTACTTGTTATCGTGTAAAGTCATACAATACATATTGGTGACGTATTTGTAGGATTTCTTGTGCTTGTTATCGTGTAAAGTCATACAATACACATTGGTGACCGTATTTGTAGGATTTCTTGTGTTTGTTATCGTGTAAAGTCATACAATACACATTGATGACCGTATTTGTAGGATTTCTTGTGTTTGTACTTGTTATCGTGTATAGTCATACAATACATATTGGTGACCGTATTTGTAGGATTTCTTGTGCTTGTTATCGTGTAAAGTCATACAATACATATTGGTGACGTATTTGTAGGATTTCTTGTGTTTGTACTTGTTATCGTGTAAAGTCATACAATACATATTGGTGACGTATTTGTAGGATTTCTTGTGTTTGTGCTTGTTATCGTGTAAAGTCATACAATACATATTGGTGACCGTATTTGTAGGATTTCTTGTGTTTGTGCTTGTTATCGTGTAAAGTCATACAATACACATTGGTGACGTATTTGTAGGATTTCTTGTGTTTGTACTTGTTATCGTGTAAAGTCATACAATACACATTGGTGACCGTATTTGTAGGATTTCTTGTGTTTGTGCTTGTTATCGTGTAAAGTCATACAATACACATTGGTGACCGTATTTGTAGGATTTCTTGTGTTTGTACTTGTTATCGTGTAAAGTCATACAATACACATTGGTGACCGTATTTGTAGGATTTCTTGTGCTTGTTATCGTGTAAAGTCATACAATACACATTGGTGACGTATTTGTAGGATTTCTTGTGTTTGTACTTGTTATCGTGTAAAGTCATACAATACACATTGGTGACCGTATTTGTAGGATTTCTTGTGTTTGTACTTGTTATCGTGTAAAGTCATACAATACATATTGGTGACCGTATTTGTAGGATTTCTTGTGTTTGTACTTGTTATCGTGTAAAGTCATACAATACACATTGGTGACGTATTTGTAGGATTTCTTGTGTTTGTACTTGTTATCGTGTAAAGTCATACAATACACATTGGTGACCGTATTTGTAGGATTTCTTGTGTTTGTACTTGTTATCGTGTAAAGTCATACAATACATATTGGTGACGTATTTGTAGGATTTCTTGTGTTTGTGCTTGTTATCGTGTAAAGTCATACAATACACATTGGTGACGTATTTGTAGGATTTCTTGTGTTTGTGCTTGTTATCGTGTAAAGTCATACAATACACATTGGTGACCGTATTTGTAGGATTTCTTGTGTTTGTACTTGTTATCGTGTAAAGTCATACAATACACATTGGTGACCGTATTTGTAGGATTTCTTGTGTTTGTGCTTGTTATCGTGTAAAGTCATACAATACACATTGGTGACCGTATTTGTAGGATTTCTTGTGTTTGTACTTGTTATCGTGTAAAGTCATACAATACACATTGGTGACCGTATTTGTAGGATTTCTTGTGTTTGTACTTGTTATCGTGTAAAGTCATACAATACACATTGGTGACCGTATTTGTAGGATTTCTTGTGTTTGTACTTGTTATCGTGTAAAGTCATACAATACATATTGGTGACCGTATTTGTAGGATTTCTTGTGTTTGTACTTGTTATCGTGTAAAGTCATACAATACACATTGGTGACGTATTTGTAGGATTTCTTGTGTTTGTACTTGTTATCGTGTAAAGTCATACAATACATATTGGTGACGTATTTGTAGGATTTCTTGTGTTTGTGCTTGTTATCGTGTAAAGTCATACAATACACATTGGTGACGTATTTGTAGGATTTCTTGTGTTTGTGCTTGTTATCATGTAAAGTCATACAATACACATTGGTGACGTATTTGTAGGATTTCTTGTGTTTGTGCTTGTTATCGTGTAAAGTCATACAATACACATTGGTGACCGTATTTGTAGGATTTCTTGTGTTTGTACTTGTTATCGTGTAAAGTCATACAATACACATTGGTGACCGTATTTGTAGGATTTCTTGTGTTTGTACTTGTTATCGTGTAAAGTCATACAATACACATTGGTGACGTATTTGTAGGATTTCTTGTGTTTGTGCTTGTTATCGTGTAAAGTCATACAATACACATTGGTGACCGTATTTGTAGGATTTCTTGTGCTTGTACTTGTTATCGTGTAAAGTCATACAATACACATTGGTGACCGTATTTGTAGGATTTCTTGTGTTTGTACTTGTTATCGTGTAAAGTCATACAATACACATTGGTGACGTATTTGTAGGATTTCTTGTGTTTGTACTTGTTATCGTGTAAAGTCATACAATACATATTGGTGACGTATTTGTAGGATTTCTTGTGTTTGTACTTGTTATCGTGTAAAGTCATACAATACACATTGGTGACCGTATTTGTAGGATTTCTTGTGTTTGTACTTGTTATCGTGTAAAGTCATACAATACACATTGGTGACCGTATTTGTAGGATTTCTTGTGTTTGTACTTGTTATCGTGTAAAGTCATACAATACACATTGGTGACGTATTTGTAGGATTTCTTGTGTTTGTACTTGTTATCGTGTAAAGTCATACAATACACATTGGTGACGTATTTGTAGGATTTCTTGTGTTTGTACTTGTTATCATGTAAAGTCATACAATACACATTGGTGACGTATTTGTAGGATTTCTTGTGTTTGTACTTGTTATCGTGTAAAGTCATACAATACACATTGGTGACCGTATTTGTAGGATTTCTTGTGTTTGTGCTTGTTATCATGTAAAGTCATACAATACACATTGGTGACGTATTTGTAGGATTTCTTGTGTTTGTACTTGTTATCGTGTAAAGTCATACAATACACATTGGTGACCGTATTTGTAGGATTTCTTGTGTTTGTACTTGTTATCGTGTAAAGTCATACAATACACATTGGTGACCGTATTTGTAGGATTTCTTGTGTTTGTACTTGTTATCGTGTAAAGTCATACAATACACATTGGTGACGTATTTGTAGGATTTCTTGTGTTTGTACTTGTTATCGTGTAAAGTCATACAATACACATTGGTGACCGTATTTGTAGGATTTCTTGTGTTTGTGCTTGTTATCATGTAAAGTCATACAATACACATTGGTGACGTATTTGTAGGATTTCTTGTGTTTGTACTTGTTATCGTGTAAAGTCATACAATACATATTGGTGACCGTATTTGTAGGATTTCTTGTGTTTGTACTTGTTATCGTGTAAAGTCATACAATACACATTGGTGACGTATTTGTAGGATTTCTTGTGTTTGTACTTGTTATCGTGTAAAGTCATACAATACACATTGGTGACCGTATTTGTAGGATTTCTTGTGCTTGTTATCGTGTAAAGTCATACAATACACATTGGTGACCGTATTTGTAGGATTTCTTGTGTTTGTACTTGTTATCGTGTAAAGTCATACAATACATATTGGTGACGTATTTGTAGGATTTCTTGTGCTTGTGCTTGTTATCGTGTAAAGTCATACAATACATATTGGTGACGTATTTGTAGGATTTCTTGTGCTTGTGCTTGTTATCGTGTAAAGTCATACAATACACATTGGTGACCGTATTTGTAGGATTTCTTGTGTTTGTGCTTGTTATCATGTAAAGTCATACAATACACATTGGTGACGTATTTGTAGGATTTCTTGTGTTTGTACTTGTTATCGTGTAAAGTCATACAATACATATTGGTGACCGTATTTGTAGGATTTCTTGTGTTTGTACTTGTTATCGTGTAAAGTCATACAATACATATTGGTGACGTATTTGTAGGATTTCTTGTGTTTGTACTTGTTATCGTGTAAAGTCATACAATACACATTGGTGACCGTATTTGTAGGATTTCTTGTGTTTGTGCTTGTTATCGTGTAAAGTCATACAATACACATTGGTGACGTATTTGTAGGATTTCTTGTGTTTGTACTTGTTATCGTGTAAAGTCATACAATACACATTGGTGACCGTATTTGTAGGATTTCTTGTGTTTGTACTTGTTATCGTGTAAAGTCATACAATACATATTGGTGACCGTATTTGTAGGATTTCTTGTGTTTGTACTTGTTATCGTGTAAAGTCATACAATACATATTGGTGACCGTATTTGTAGGATTTCTTGTGTTTGTACTTGTTATCGTGTAAAGTCATACAATACACATTGGTGACCGTATTTGTAGGATTTCTTGTGTTTGTGCTTGTTATCGTGTAAAGTCATACAATACACATTGGTGACGTATTTGTAGGATTTCTTGTGTTTGTACTTGTTATCGTGTAAAGTCATACAATACACATTGGTGACGTATTTGTAGGATTTCTTGTGTTTGTACTTGTTATCGTGTAAAGTCATACAATACATATTGGTGACCGTATTTGTAGGATTTCTTGTGTTTGTACTTGTTATCGTGTAAAGTCATACAATACATATTGGTGACCGTATTTGTAGGATTTCTTGTGTTTGTACTTGTTATCGTGTAAAGTCATACAATACACATTGGTGACGTATTTGTAGGATTTCTTGTGTTTGTACTTGTTATCGTGTAAAGTCATACAATACATATTGGTGACGTATTTGTAGGATTTCTTGTGTTTGTACTTGTTATCGTGTAAAGTCATACAATACACATTGGTGACCGTATTTGTAGGATTTCTTGTGTTTGTACTTGTTATCGTGTAAAGTCATACAATACACATTGGTGACGTATTTGTAGGATTTCTTGTGTTTGTACTTGTTATCGTGTAAAGTCATACAATACACATTGGTGACGTATTTGTAGGATTTCTTGTGTTTGTGCTTGTTATCATGTAAAGTCATACAATACACATTGGTGACCGTATTTGTAGGATTTCTTGTGCTTGTTATCGTGTAAAGTCATACAATACACATTGGTGACGTATTTGTAGGATTTCTTGTGTTTGTACTTGTTATCATGTAAAGTCATACAATACACATTGGTGACCGTATTTGTAGGATTTCTTGTGCTTGTTATCGTGTAAAGTCATACAATACACATTGGTGACGTATTTGTAGGATTTCTTGTGTTTGTACTTGTTATCATGTAAAGTCATACAATACATATTGGTGACGTATTTGTAGGATTTCTTGTGCTTGTGCTTGTTATCGTGTAAAGTCATACAATACATATTGGTGACGTATTTGTAGGATTTCTTGTGCTTGTGCTTGTTATCGTGTAAAGTCATACAATACACATTGGTGACCGTATTTGTAGGATTTCTTGTGTTTGTGCTTGTTATCATGTAAAGTCATACAATACACATTGGTGACGTATTTGTAGGATTTCTTGTGTTTGTACTTGTTATCGTGTAAAGTCATACAATACATATTGGTGACCGTATTTGTAGGATTTCTTGTGTTTGTACTTGTTATCGTGTAAAGTCATACAATACATATTGGTGACGTATTTGTAGGATTTCTTGTGTTTGTACTTGTTATCGTGTAAAGTCATACAATACACATTGGTGACCGTATTTGTAGGATTTCTTGTGTTTGTGCTTGTTATCGTGTAAAGTCATACAATACACATTGGTGACGTATTTGTAGGATTTCTTGTGTTTGTACTTGTTATCGTGTAAAGTCATACAATACACATTGGTGACCGTATTTGTAGGATTTCTTGTGTTTGTACTTGTTATCGTGTAAAGTCATACAATACATATTGGTGACCGTATTTGTAGGATTTCTTGTGTTTGTACTTGTTATCGTGTAAAGTCATACAATACATATTGGTGACCGTATTTGTAGGATTTCTTGTGTTTGTACTTGTTATCGTGTAAAGTCATACAATACACATTGGTGACCGTATTTGTAGGATTTCTTGTGTTTGTGCTTGTTATCGTGTAAAGTCATACAATACACATTGGTGACGTATTTGTAGGATTTCTTGTGTTTGTACTTGTTATCGTGTAAAGTCATACAATACACATTGGTGACGTATTTGTAGGATTTCTTGTGTTTGTACTTGTTATCGTGTAAAGTCATACAATACATATTGGTGACCGTATTTGTAGGATTTCTTGTGTTTGTACTTGTTATCGTGTAAAGTCATACAATACATATTGGTGACCGTATTTGTAGGATTTCTTGTGTTTGTACTTGTTATCGTGTAAAGTCATACAATACACATTGGTGACGTATTTGTAGGATTTCTTGTGTTTGTACTTGTTATCGTGTAAAGTCATACAATACATATTGGTGACGTATTTGTAGGATTTCTTGTGTTTGTACTTGTTATCGTGTAAAGTCATACAATACACATTGGTGACCGTATTTGTAGGATTTCTTGTGTTTGTACTTGTTATCGTGTAAAGTCATACAATACACATTGGTGACGTATTTGTAGGATTTCTTGTGTTTGTACTTGTTATCGTGTAAAGTCATACAATACACATTGGTGACGTATTTGTAGGATTTCTTGTGTTTGTGCTTGTTATCATGTAAAGTCATACAATACACATTGGTGACCGTATTTGTAGGATTTCTTGTGCTTGTTATCGTGTAAAGTCATACAATACACATTGGTGACGTATTTGTAGGATTTCTTGTGTTTGTACTTGTTATCATGTAAAGTCATACAATACACATTGGTGACCGTATTTGTAGGATTTCTTGTGCTTGTTATCGTGTAAAGTCATACAATACACATTGGTGACGTATTTGTAGGATTTCTTGTGTTTGTACTTGTTATCATGTAAAGTCATACAATACACATTGGTGACCGTATTTGTAGGATTTCTTGTGCTTGTTATCGTGTAAAGTCATACAATACATATTGGTGACCGTATTTGTAGGATTTCTTGTGTTTGTGCTTGTTATCGTGTAAAGTCATACAATACACATTGGTGACGTATTTGTAGGATTTCTTGTGCTTGTTATCATGTAAAGTCATACAATACATATTGGTGACCGTATTTGTAGGATTTCTTGTGCTTGTTATCGTGTAAAGTCATACAATACACATTGGTGACGTATTTGTAGGATTTCTTGTGTTTGTGCTTGTTATCGTGTAAAGTCATACAATACACATTGGTGACCGTATTTGTAGGATTTCTTGTGTTTGTGCTTGTTATCGTGTAAAGTCATACAATACACATTGGTGACCGTATTTGTAGGATTTCTTGTGTTTGTACTTGTTATCGTGTAAAGTCATACAATACACATTGGTGACCGTATTTGTAGGATTTCTTGTGTTTGTACTTGTTATCGTGTAAAGTCATACAATACACATTGATGACCGTATTTGTAGGATTTCTTGTGTTTGTACTTGTTATCATGTAAAGTCATACAATACATATTGGTGACGTATTTGTAGGATTTCTTGTGTTTGTACTTGTTATCATGTAAAGTCATACAATACATATTGGTGACCGTATTTGTAGGATTTCTTGTGTTTGTACTTGTTATCGTGTAAAGTCATACAATACACATTGGTGACGTATTTGTAGGATTTCTTGTGTTTGTACTTGTTATCGTGTAAAGTCATACAATACACATTGGTGACCGTATTTGTAGGATTTCTTGTGCTTGTTATCGTGTAAAGTCATACAATACATATTGGTGACGTATTTGTAGGATTTCTTGTGTTTGTACTTGTTATCGTGTAAAGTCATACAATACACATTGGTGACCGTATTTGTAGGATTTCTTGTGCTTGTGCTTGTTATCGTGTAAAGTCATACAATACACATTGGTGACCGTATTTGTAGGATTTCTTGTGTTTGTACTTGTTATCATGTAAAGTCATACAATACACATTGGTGACCGTATTTGTAGGATTTCTTGTGCTTGTTATCGTGTAAAGTCATACAATACATATTGGTGACCGTATTTGTAGGATTTCTTGTGTTTGTACTTGTTATCGTGTAAAGTCATACAATACACATTGGTGACGTATTTGTAGGATTTCTTGTGTTTGTGCTTGTTATCGTGTAAAGTCATACAATACACATTGGTGACCGTATTTGTAGGATTTCTTGTGTTTGTACTTGTTATCGTGTAAAGTCATACAATACACATTGGTGACCGTATTTGTAGGATTTCTTGTGTTTGTGCTTGTTATCGTGTAAAGTCATACAATACATATTGGTGACCGTATTTGTAGGATTTCTTGTGCTTGTTATCGTGTAAAGTCATACAATACACATTGGTGACGTATTTGTAGGATTTCTTGTGTTTGTACTTGTTATCGTGTAAAGTCATACAATACATATTGGTGACCGTATTTGTAGGATTTCTTGTGTTTGTGCTTGTTATCATGTAAAGTCATACAATACACATTGGTGACGTATTTGTAGGATTTCTTGTGTTTGTACTTGTTATCGTGTAAAGTCATACAATACATATTGGTGACGTATTTGTAGGATTTCTTGTGTTTGTACTTGTTATCGTGTAAAGTCATACAATACACATTGGTGACCGTATTTGTAGGATTTCTTGTGTTTGTGCTTGTTATCGTGTAAAGTCATACAATACATATTGGTGACCGTATTTGTAGGATTTCTTGTGCTTGTTATCGTGTAAAGTCATACAATACACATTGGTGACGTATTTGTAGGATTTCTTGTGTTTGTACTTGTTATCGTGTAAAGTCATACAATACATATTGGTGACCGTATTTGTAGGATTTCTTGTGTTTGTGCTTGTTATCATGTAAAGTCATACAATACACATTGGTGACGTATTTGTAGGATTTCTTGTGTTTGTACTTGTTATCGTGTAAAGTCATACAATACATATTGGTGACGTATTTGTAGGATTTCTTGTGTTTGTACTTGTTATCGTGTAAAGTCATACAATACATATTGGTGACGTATTTGTAGGATTTCTTGTGTTTGTACTTGTTATCGTGTAAAGTCATACAATACATATTGGTGACGTATTTGTAGGATTTCTTGTGTTTGTACTTGTTATCGTGTAAAGTCATACAATACACATTGGTGACCGTATTTGTAGGATTTCTTGTGTTTGTACTTGTTATCGTGTAAAGTCATACAATACACATTGGTGACCGTATTTGTAGGATTTCTTGTGTTTGTACTTGTTATCGTGTAAAGTCATACAATACATATTGGTGACGTATTTGTAGGATTTCTTGTGTTTGTACTTGTTATCGTGTAAAGTCATACAATACATATTGGTGACGTATTTGTAGGATTTCTTGTGTTTGTACTTGTTATCGTGTAAAGTCATACAATACACATTGGTGACGTATTTGTAGGATTTCTTGTGTTTGTACTTGTTATCGTGTAAAGTCATACAATACATATTGGTGACCGTATTTGTAGGATTTCTTGTGTTTGTACTTGTTATCGTGTAAAGTCATACAATACACATTGGTGACCGTATTTGTAGGATTTCTTGTGTTTGTACTTGTTATCGTGTAAAGTCATACAATACATATTGATGACCGTATTTGTAGGATTTCTTGTGCTTGTTATCGTGTAAAGTCATACAATACACATTGGTGACCGTATTTGTAGGATTTCTTGTGTTTGTACTTGTTATCGTGTAAAGTCATACAATACATATTGGTGACCGTATTTGTAGGATTTCTTGTGCTTGTTATCGTGTAAAGTCATACAATACACATTGGTGACCGTATTTGTAGGATTTCTTGTGTTTGTACTTGTTATCGTGTAAAGTCATACAATACATATTGGTGACCGTATTTGTAGGATTTCTTGTGTTTGTACTTGTTATCGTGTAAAGTCATACAATACACATTGGTGACCGTATTTGTAGGATTTCTTGTGTTTGTACTTGTTATCGTGTAAAGTCATACAATACATATTGGTGACGTATTTGTAGGATTTCTTGTGTTTGTACTTGTTATCGTGTAAAGTCATACAATACACATTGGTGACGTATTTGTAGGATTTCTTGTGTTTGTACTTGTTATCGTGTAAAGTCATACAATACACATTGGTGACGTATTTGTAGGATTTCTTGTGTTTGTACTTGTTATCGTGTAAAGTCATACAATACATATTGGTGACCGTATTTGTAGGATTTCTTGTGTTTGTACTTGTTATCGTGTAAAGTCATACAATACATATTGGTGACCGTATTTGTAGGATTTCTTGTGTTTGTACTTGTTATCGTGTAAAGTCATACAATACACATTGGTGACCGTATTTGTAGGATTTCTTGTGTTTGTACTTGTTATCGTGTAAAGTCATACAATACATATTGGTGACGTATTTGTAGGATTTCTTGTGCTTGTTATCGTGTAAAGTCATACAATACACATTGGTGACGTATTTGTAGGATTTCTTGTGTTTGTACTTGTTATCGTGTAAAGTCATACAATACACATTGGTGACCGTATTTGTAGGATTTCTTGTGTTTGTACTTGTTATCGTGTAAAGTCATACAATACACATTGGTGACGTATTTGTAGGATTTCTTGTGTTTGTGCTTGTTATCGTGTAAAGTCATACAATACACATTGGTGACGTATTTGTAGGATTTCTTGTGTTTGTACTTGTTATCGTGTAAAGTCATACAATACATATTGGTGACCGTATTTGTAGGATTTCTTGTGTTTGTACTTGTTATCGTGTAAAGTCATACAATACATATTGGTGACCGTATTTGTAGGATTTCTTGTGTTTGTACTTGTTATCGTGTAAAGTCATACAATACACATTGGTGACCGTATTTGTAGGATTTCTTGTGTTTGTACTTGTTATCGTGTAAAGTCATACAATACATATTGGTGACGTATTTGTAGGATTTCTTGTGCTTGTTATCGTGTAAAGTCATACAATACACATTGGTGACGTATTTGTAGGATTTCTTGTGTTTGTACTTGTTATCGTGTAAAGTCATACAATACACATTGGTGACCGTATTTGTAGGATTTCTTGTGTTTGTACTTGTTATCGTGTAAAGTCATACAATACACATTGGTGACGTATTTGTAGGATTTCTTGTGTTTGTGCTTGTTATCGTGTAAAGTCATACAATACATATTGGTGACCGTATTTGTAGGATTTCTTGTGTTTGTACTTGTTATCGTGTAAAGTCATACAATACATATTGGTGACCGTATTTGTAGGATTTCTTGTGTTTGTACTTGTTATCGTGTAAAGTCATACAATACACATTGGTGACCGTATTTGTAGGATTTCTTGTGTTTGTACTTGTTATCGTGTAAAGTCATACAATACATATTGGTGACGTATTTGTAGGATTTCTTGTGCTTGTTATCGTGTAAAGTCATACAATACACATTGGTGACGTATTTGTAGGATTTCTTGTGTTTGTACTTGTTATCGTGTAAAGTCATACAATACACATTGGTGACCGTATTTGTAGGATTTCTTGTGTTTGTACTTGTTATCGTGTAAAGTCATACAATACACATTGGTGACGTATTTGTAGGATTTCTTGTGTTTGTGCTTGTTATCGTGTAAAGTCATACAATACACATTGGTGACGTATTTGTAGGATTTCTTGTGTTTGTACTTGTTATCGTGTAAAGTCATACAATACATATTGGTGACGTATTTGTAGGATTTCTTGTGTTTGTACTTGTTATCGTGTAAAGTCATACAATACATATTGATGACCGTATTTGTAGGATTTCTTGTGTTTGTACTTGTTATCGTGTAAAGTCATACAATACACATTGGTGACCGTATTTGTAGGATTTCTTGTGTTTGTACTTGTTATCGTGTAAAGTCATACAATACATATTGGTGACGTATTTGTAGGATTTCTTGTGTTTGTACTTGTTATCGTGTAAAGTCATACAATACACATTGGTGACCGTATTTGTAGGATTTCTTGTGTTTGTACTTGTTATCGTGTAAAGTCATACAATACATATTGGTGACGTATTTGTAGGATTTCTTGTGTTTGTACTTGTTATCGTGTAAAGTCATACAATACACATTGGTGACCGTATTTGTAGGATTTCTTGTGTTTGTACTTGTTATCATGTAAAGTCATACAATACACATTGGTGACCGTATTTGTAGGATTTCTTGTGTTTGTACTTGTTATCGTGTAAAGTCATACAATACACATTGGTGACCGTATTTGTAGGATTTCTTGTGTTTGTACTTGTTATCGTGTAAAGTCATACAATACACATTGGTGACGTATTTGTAGGATTTCTTGTGTTTGTACTTGTTATCGTGTAAAGTCATACAATACATATTGATGACCGTATTTGTAGGATTTCTTGTGTTTGTACTTGTTATCGTGTAAAGTCATACAATACACATTGGTGACGTATTTGTAGGATTTCTTGTGTTTGTACTTGTTATCGTGTAAAGTCATACAATACATATTGATGACCGTATTTGTAGGATTTCTTGTGTTTGTGCTTGTTATCGTGTAAAGTCATACAATACATATTGGTGACCGTATTTGTAGGATTTCTTGTGTTTGTACTTGTTATCGTGTAAAGTCATACAATACACATTGGTGACGTATTTGTAGGATTTCTTGTGTTTGTACTTGTTATCGTGTAAAGTCATACAATACACATTGGTGACCGTATTTGTAGGATTTCTTGTGTTTGTACTTGTTATCGTGTAAAGTCATACAATACATATTGGTGACCGTATTTGTAGGATTTCTTGTGTTTGTACTTGTTATCGTGTAAAGTCATACAATACACATTGGTGACCGTATTTGTAGGATTTCTTGTGTTTGTACTTGTTATCGTGTAAAGTCATACAATACATATTGGTGACGTATTTGTAGGATTTCTTGTGTTTGTACTTGTTATCGTGTAAAGTCATACAATACACATTGGTGACCGTATTTGTAGGATTTCTTGTGCTTGTTATCGTGTAAAGTCATACAATACACATTGGTGACCGTATTTGTAGGATTTCTTGTGCTTGTTATCGTGTAAAGTCATACAATACACATTGGTGACCGTATTTGTAGGATTTCTTGTGCTTGTGCTTGTTATCGTGTAAAGTCATACAATACACATTGGTGACCGTATTTGTAGGATTTCTTGTGTTTGTACTTGTTATCGTGTAAAGTCATACAATACACATTGGTGACGTATTTGTAGGATTTCTTGTGTTTGTACTTGTTATCGTGTAAAGTCATACAATACACATTGGTGACGTATTTGTAGGATTTCTTGTGTTTGTACTTGTTATCGTGTAAAGTCATACAATACACATTGGTGACCGTATTTGTAGGATTTCTAGTGTTTGTACTTGTTATCGTGTAAAGTCATACAATACACATTGGTGACGTATTTGTAGGATTTCTTGTGTTTGTACTTGTTATCGTGTAAAGTCATACAATACACATTGGTGACCGTATTTGTAGGATTTCTTGTGCTTGTGCTTGTTATCGTGTAAAGTCATACAATACACATTGGTGACCGTATTTGTAGGATTTCTTGTGTTTGTACTTGTTATCGTGTAAAGTCATACAATACATATTGATGACCGTATTTGTAGGATTTCTTGTGCTTGTGCTTGTTATCATGTAAAGTCATACAATACATATTGATGACCGTATTTGTAGGATTTCTTGTGTTTGTACTTGTTATCGTGTAAAGTCATACAATACATATTGGTGACGTATTTGTAGGATTTCTTGTGTTTGTACTTGTTATCGTGTAAAGTCATACAATACACATTGGTGACCGTATTTGTAGGATTTCTTGTGCTTGTTATCGTGTAAAGTCATACAATACACATTGGTGACCGTATTTGTAGGATTTCTTGTGCTTGTTATCGTGTAAAGTCATACAATACACATTGGTGACCGTATTTGTAGGATTTCTTGTGCTTGTTATCGTGTAAAGTCATACAATACACATTGGTGACGTATTTGTAGGATTTCTTGTGTTTGTGCTTGTTATCGTGTAAAGTCATACAATACACATTGGTGACCGTATTTGTAGGATTTCTTGTGTTTGTACTTGTTATCGTGTAAAGTCATACAATACACATTGGTGACGTATTTGTAGGATTTCTTGTGTTTGTACTTGTTATCGTGTAAAGTCATACAATACACATTGGTGACCGTATTTGTAGGATTTCTTGTGTTTGTACTTGTTATCGTGTAAAGTCATACAATACACATTGGTGACCGTATTTGTAGGATTTCTTGTGTTTGTGCTTGTTATCATGTAAAGTCATACAATACACATTGGTGACGTATTTGTAGGATTTCTTGTGTTTGTACTTGTTATCGTGTAAAGTCATACAATACATATTGGTGACCGTATTTGTAGGATTTCTTGTGTTTGTGCTTGTTATCATGTAAAGTCATACAATACACATTGGTGACCGTATTTGTAGGATTTCTTGTGTTTGTACTTGTTATCGTGTAAAGTCATACAATACACATTGGTGACCGTATTTGTAGGATTTCTTGTGTTTGTACTTGTTATCGTGTAAAGTCATACAATACACATTGGTGACCGTATTTGTAGGATTTCTTGTGCTTGTTATCGTGTAAAGTCATACAATACACATTGGTGACCGTATTTGTAGGATTTCTTGTGCTTGTTATCGTGTAAAGTCATACAATACACATTGGTGACCGTATTTGTAGGATTTCTTGTGCTTGTTATCGTGTAAAGTCATACAATACACATTGGTGACGTATTTGTAGGATTTCTTGTGTTTGTACTTGTTATCGTGTAAAGTCATACAATACACATTGGTGACCGTATTTGTAGGATTTCTTGTGTTTGTACTTGTTATCGTGTAAAGTCATACAATACACATTGGTGACGTATTTGTAGGATTTCTTGTGTTTGTGCTTGTTATCGTGTAAAGTCATACAATACACATTGGTGACCGGATTTGTAGGATTTCTTGTGTTTGTACTTGTTATCGTGTGAAGTCATACAATACACATTGGTGACCGTATTTGTAGGATTTCTTGTGCTTGTTATCGTGTAAAGTCATACAATACATATTGGTGACCGTATTTGTAGGATTTCTTGTGCTTGTGCTTGTTATCGTGTAAAGTCATACAATACACATTGGTGACGTATTTGTAGGATTTCTTGTGTTTGTACTTGTTATCGTGTAAAGTCATACAATACACATTGGTGACCGTATTTGTAGGATTTCTTGTGTTTGTTATCGTGTAAAGTCATACAATACACATTGGTGACCGTATTTGTAGGATTTCTTGTGTTTGTACTTGTTATCGTGTAAAGTCATACAATACACATTGGTGACCGTATTTGTAGGATTTCTTGTGCTTGTTATCATGTAAAGTCATACAATACATATTGGTGACCGTATTTGTAGGATTTCTTGTGCTTGTGCTTGTTATCGTGTAAAGTCATACAATACACATTGGTGACGTATTTGTAGGATTTCTTGTGTTTGTACTTGTTATCGTGTAAAGTCATACAATACATATTGGTGACGTATTTGTAGGATTTCTTGTGTTTGTACTTGTTATCGTGTAAAGTCATACAATACACATTGGTGACCGTATTTGTAGGATTTCTTGTGTTTGTACTTGTTATCGTGTAAAGTCATACAATACACATTGGTGACCGTATTTGTAGGATTTCTTGTGTTTGTGCTTGTTATCGTGTAAAGTCATACAATACACATTGGTGACCGTATTTGTAGGATTTCTTGTGTTTGTGCTTGTTATCGTGTAAAGTCATACAATACACATTGGTGACCGTATTTGTAGGATTTCTTGTGTTTGTACTTGTTATCATGTAAAGTCATACAATACACATTGGTGACCGTATTTGTAGGATTTCTTGTGCTTGTTATCATGTAAAGTCATACAATACATATTGGTGACCGTATTTGTAGGATTTCTTGTGCTTGTGCTTGTTATCGTGTAAAGTCATACAATACACATTGGTGACCGTATTTGTAGGATTTCTTGTGTTTGTACTTGTTATCGTGTAAAGTCATACAATACACATTGGTGACGTATTTGTAGGATTTCTTGTGTTTGTACTTGTTATCGTGTAAAGTCATACAATACACATTGGTGACCGTATTTGTAGGATTTCTTGTGTTTGTACTTGTTATCGTGTAAAGTCATACAATACACATTGGTGACCGTATTTGTAGGATTTCTTGTGTTTGTGCTTGTTATCGTGTAAAGTCATACAATACACATTGGTGACCGTATTTGTAGGATTTCTTGTGCTTGTTATCGTGTAAAGTCATACAATACACATTGGTGACGTATTTGTAGGATTTCTTGTGTTTGTGCTTGTTATCGTGTAAAGTCATACAATACACATTGGTGACGTATTTGTAGGATTTCTTGTGTTTGTACTTGTTATCGTGTAAAGTCATACAATACACATTGGTGACCGTATTTGTAGGATTTCTTGTGTTTGTACTTGTTATCGTGTAAAGTCATACAATACATATTGGTGACGTATTTGTAGGATTTCTTGTGTTTGTACTTGTTATCGTGTAAAGTCATACAATACACATTGGTGACGTATTTGTAGGATTTCTTGTGTTTGTACTTGTTATCGTGTAAAGTCATACAATACACATTGGTGACCGTATTTGTAGGATTTCTTGTGTTTGTACTTGTTATCGTGTAAAGTCATACAATACACATTGGTGACGTATTTGTAGGATTTCTTGTGTTTGTACTTGTTATCGTGTAAAGTCATACAATACACATTGGTGACCGTATTTGTAGGATTTCTTGTGTTTGTACTTGTTATCGTGTAAAGTCATACAATACACATTGGTGACGTATTTGTAGGATTTCTTGTGTTTGTACTTGTTATCGTGTAAAGTCATACAATACACATTGGTGACGTATTTGTAGGATTTCTTGTGTTTGTACTTGTTATCGTGTAAAGTCATACAATACACATTGGTGACCGTATTTGTAGGATTTCTTGTGTTTGTGCTTGTTATCGTGTAAAGTCATACAATACACATTGGTGACCGTATTTGTAGGATTTCTTGTGTTTGTGCTTGTTATCGTGTAAAGTCATACAATACACATTGGTGACGTATTTGTAGGATTTCTTGTGTTTGTACTTGTTATCGTGTAAAGTCATACAATACACATTGGTGACCGTATTTGTAGGATTTCTTGTGTTTGTACTTGTTATCATGTAAAGTCATACAATACACATTGGTGACCGTATTTGTAGGATTTCTTGTGCTTGTTATCATGTAAAGTCATACAATACATATTGGTGACCGTATTTGTAGGATTTCTTGTGCTTGTGCTTGTTATCGTGTAAAGTCATACAATACACATTGATGACCGTATTTGTAGGATTTCTTGTGTTTGTACTTGTTATCGTGTAAAGTCATACAATACACATTGGTGACCGTATTTGTAGGATTTCTTGTGTTTGTGCTTGTTATCGTGTAAAGTCATACAATACACATTGGTGACCGTATTTGTAGGATTTCTTGTGCTTGTTATCGTGTAAAGTCATACAATACATATTGGTGACGTATTTGTAGGATTTCTTGTGTTTGTGCTTGTTATCGTGTAAAGTCATACAATACATATTGGTGACGTATTTGTAGGATTTCTTGTGTTTGTGCTTGTTATCGTGTAAAGTCATACAATACACATTGGTGACCGTATTTGTAGGATTTCTTGTGTTTGTACTTGTTATCGTGTAAAGTCATACAATACACATTGGTGACCGTATTTGTAGGATTTCTTGTGTTTGTACTTGTTATCGTGTAAAGTCATACAATACATATTGGTGACCGTATTTGTAGGATTTCTTGTGTTTGTACTTGTTATCGTGTAGAGTCATACAATACACATTGGTGACCGTATTTGTAGGATTTCTTGTGTTTGTGCTTGTTATCGTGTAAAGTCATACAATACACATTGGTGACCGTATTTGTAGGATTTCTTGTGTTTGTACTTGTTATCATGTAAAGTCATACAATACACATTGGTGACCGTATTTGTAGGATTTCTTGTGTTTGTACTTGTTATCGTGTAAAGTCATACAATACATATTGGTGACGTATTTGTAGGATTTCTTGTGTTTGTGCTTGTTATCGTGTAAAGTCATACAATACACATTGGTGACCGTATTTGTAGGATTTCTTGTGTTTGTACTTGTTATCGTGTAAAGTCATACAATACACATTGGTGACCGTATTTGTAGGATTTCTTGTGTTTGTACTTGTTATCATGTAAAGTCATACAATACACATTGGTGACCGTATTTGTAGGATTTCTTGTGTTTGTGCTTGTTATCGTGTAAAGTCATACAATACATATTGGTGACGTATTTGTAGGATTTCTTGTGCTTGTTATCATGTAAAGTCATACAATACATATTGGTGACCGTATTTGTAGGATTTCTTGTGTTTGTGCTTGTTATCGTGTAAAGTCATACAATACACATTGATGACCGTATTTGTAGGATTTCTTCACTTATTTTAAGCTTAGAGACGATTTTCACTATTGTTTTAATTTCTAAATGATCAGGATAGCAAGATGTTCATCCACCCCGAGCAGCAGCACATTTGCAGGTTAGGGGTCGTTTTGGACACACTTTAGGGTTAGGGTGTTTAATGCCACTTTCAGCAATATTTCAGTTATATCGTGGCGGTCAGATTTATTGGTGGAGGAAACCGGAGAAACCACCGACCTGCTGCAAGTCACTGACAAACTCTATCACATAGAGTATCGAGTACACCTCGTCTGTGCGGGATTCGAACTCACAACATTATTGGGGATATGCACTGATTGCATAGGTAGTTGTAAATCCAACTACCATACGACCACGACCACGACGGCCCCTTGGACCCACTTTAGGCTACTATTTATGTTCGTAATTTATTGAAGATAAAACCACCACGTTCAAATTGTCATAGTAGTCCGGAAGTGGGAAAACCCGATAACTGCGCATGTCTCCGAATAACGCTATGAATAATACAGAAAAGTACATGTATTATACAGTATTTTTCTTGTCGCAAAATTTTTAAACGCTGAATACTGTGGAAATACTCTGACTTTTCGACGAAAAGTTGGAACATACCAAAGGGGTAATCGGAAGCCGTAAATCGTGGAAGGACAGACAAATAATGACCCAAAGAAAAAGGGGGAAAAAAAGATCTACAAAATACTACATAGAAAACTAAAGATTGAGCAACAGGAACACCACTAAAAGTCGGGTGAAATTAGGTGCTCCACAAGAGTGAGCAGTTCCTGTTCCACCAATGGCATCATTCGTGTTACTGTTAAATGACACGAACATACTATCACACCATAAGGAATGTCATGCATAGTTGTCCTTTCTTCTACTTTCGGACTATTATGACAAATGGATCTGTAAACTAGGTTCAATTAATTAGAAATAACTAATCAATAGTTTTTGAGAAAGTAAGAAATTAATTGCTGTAGTAAAAGCCATAGCGTTTTTAATGTAGAGGGAAAATTTAATGGGGATGATAAACGTATACTAGTATCAAAGTACTACAAATTAAATGAAAAAAAATAGAAGAAATTACAGAGAGGGAGAGGGGAGACATTTCATCAAGTGCCTGTGTTTCGGGGGTGGGGGGGGGGGGGTGGGGAGGGTTGCACTTAACATCTTTAAATGTACAAATTTACAGTGAAGAAGCAATATGGCAGTTTACTAGACCAAAAAGTAAATAAACACACATGTATATGTAAGGATCCTATTTTTATGAGTTTACCATGCAGCTTATTATGTTAAGTAGAACACCAATTAACATAACAAAGTTTAGACAATGGAACTGAGAACCATTATCTTATAATGAATCTGCATCACTCCCTTATCTTAAAATTTGTGAATGTCGGTATAGTTTGATTCAATGTCACTCTCCAACATATCGCTACAAAAATCCATCTTTTTTTCAACAACACAGAAGAAAGTAATAATATTAGTTAACAACAGAAATCACTCGGTCAGGTATGTTTAGTTATTGCATGGATGCACGATCATTCAAACTTCTCCGGCAAATTAATTTTGTGATCAAAAGCGTAATGTTTGGTTAACACGGCCGATGGATGTGTTTTAATTAGTATTACAACTCTACGAGGTATTTTAATTAAGCTTTACAATTATTAGCAGACGATGTGAAATATAAATGTCTTTGGATAAATATATACTATTATATCAAAATGGCTGATGAGGTTTTTAACACTATTCGAAGATTTTTTTCAAGGGGATCAATGAAGATGAGAATCCTAGATAAATCTAAAGGAAAACTTAAATAAAATGAAGAGGGGATGAACTTTCTTGAAATGGTCGATAAAACAGCAAAGTTTATTTAATATACTACAAATGTATATAGGTCTACAATGTATTAATGATAACTCTTTGTACGTTCACTAAAACGTTCTTTAAGAATGTTCATGAACCAAGAAAGATAGATTTGAACACAGTGAACCTCTTTCTTGTGAAAAGGCATTGACTCTGTAAACTTTAACAAGGTTAAAGGTCAAAAATGTTTTTACTCTTATTTATCATACTGAGTTAGTTGTTTTCAATGGGTACAAAGACCAAAACCACACTTAATATAATTACTGTACAAAACATTTTATCGGCGAATGAATGGTGTTGACCAATTTATTGACCAATCTGTTCTTAGGTGCACAAGATCATTTGTATCTTTCAATATGTTCTGGATACTGGTGAGAGTTGGCGGGGTACACAGACATTGTCTATCATGATTTCATAACCACTACCAGAGGCATATGTTGGTTTATATGTCTTTATCAGTACCCAGCAATGATTACATTATGTGTTCATTTCATTCAGAAACCACTAAGTGATTGGTCAAAAGGTTGACACATGACTTCGAAATTGAAACGTCATCAGTCAATGAAGCACACAACCATTCAACCACATCCACTTCCGGGAACTCTTTTCGACCGTCATGAAAACTAATACCAACAAACAATAACAAAAGTTGAAAATGTGAAATATTAGAACAAATGATAACAATTTCAGTTGTAACAATGTAATTATAAGTATTGAATGCAGTATTTTGCAGTTTTACAGGGGCGTAAAAGCGTTGACTGGAGTACATTTTTATATGAAGTGCCACCGCGCAGATGAACTTAGGTCAATGTTTTCACTCGTCAATAAAACTACAAAAGATTGCATTCAATTTTTAAATGAAGTGGGAACACTGACTGATAGAGAAGCCCTTTGTCTCTGGGTGTCTTTCTAGCGAAGTTCCGGTAAAACTGATTCCCCATTGCTGGGTAGTGGTTAGGTGGTAAATGACAAATTTCTTGGAAAATGTATTAAAAACGTCATTCGATCAACAATACCGTTATTCAATGGGAAGCCTATACAATGTTTTTACACTTTCTAATCTAATTAAAATCACTCGTATGTTGGGTGGTGTTCAATATTTTTGTCTGGCGATCCTCAAATCTAATTACATCTCGTATAGGGTCACGTCATGTGACCTTTCATCAACATATTCGGTGGCCCTCTACCTCTTTACAGATCAGGTACTGATCAATACCTAAAGGTTTTGTAGGATCATCGCCACCGATTGATTGTGCAGCGTTTGAAATGCGATGCTGACGTAACCAAATACGGGATATTGTTCAGTGTTAGTGGATCGACGGATAAAAAAGGCTCAACTTCTTTTTAATAATTAAATTGATAAATTAAATTGTAGAACATTTTTTACTATAATTGTAAACGTGACAAACAAAAGGTTTCGTGTATCTGAAAATATCCTTCTAGATAATTGGTCCCATTCATGTTGTAACCCGACAATATCTTTAATTCGGTGCCATTTTTTTTTTATTGCAAGCGAATTGATCGATTTCGTCAATATTGTTTGCCAATTATATTATTTTTTGCATTGAAAGAGTGTTTTAAAGTTGCAACTGTAAAGAAACAAGAAAAGGTTTATTTGGGATCAATAAATCTCATTTCATTGGCAATGTTAAGAGTCTGTAACAACCACTCGCTGGTCTAGAAGTTTTATATTGGTTTTAGGTAATTTACATGAAAAGTAGTCGAATATGTATAAAAAAAGACTGAAAACACGTGAACAGGTAATTATCAGAATTTCCCGTCATAGATATTTGCAACATTTTCTGCTCATATCGTGATGAGACGCATTTGTTTATATAATAAAATTTGATGGGCTTTTTTTTCGTTGAATTTGAGATTGTTGAATACGGTCAGCAATGTTATGACATAATCTTAAACATTTTGAAAACGGCCAGTATTCGGTAAGAGAGGGGTTGGACTGTAGGGGATATGTAACCCTAGCCGGTCATGTGATGCAGGAGACATTTTTTAACACAAAAGTAAATTTCGTCCATTTTATACAGATATTTTATCAATATATTGGTTATTACATTTATATCTACATACATTTATATCTACATATATTTATATCTACATACATTTATATCTACATACATTTATATCTACATACATTTATATCTACATATATTTATATCTACATACATTTATATCTACATACATTTATATCTACATACATTTATATCTGCATATATTTATATCTACATACATTTATATCTACATATATTTATATCTACATATATTTATATCTACATACATTTATATCTACATATATTTATATCTACATATATTTATATCTACATATGCGACCACTGTTCATCACCAATAAAGTAGTCGTCATCACAAATTAGTTATCTCAAAGATGACCGGAGGTTTGTCTCCATTGTAAAATTATCTCCACCCTCTTACTTGATTGCGATTATTCAATATATTTTGACAATGGGTAATATGATCGGTGGTACAAGTGGAGTAGGAGCTGCTTAAGACTTCCGGATCAAATGAGTACAACCCTTTTCTTCATGGTTTAAGGCGTTTTCCATTAATTACCCATGAGTCTACTCTTTTTCGAAATCTATAAAATAGTTCTTCACCGTACATGGAGCATACCACTCCCCACATACGTTACCCAGTATGGGCTAGGGTCAGTGTTTCCGTATTATAACCTAACAACAATACTATCCGCCACCTGGGAACGCCATAGACAGCTTTGTGGGTTGTGCTCTATGAACCATTTACCAGTACACAGAGTTTATTAACAATACACTCTAATGACAAATACCCATAAACTTTAAAAGGTTACTATTTTCAACGTTATTACAAATAAAAACATTGATTAAGCAAATTGTCGTTAATCATTTTATATATTGCTCTTATGTGTGTAAGTCAGTGGTGCGTGCACTCGTGCCTGGGAATAAAACATGCAAGTGTCATGCGATTTCTTTAATATTTTACTCTTAATTATGTTAAGAACATATTTCAATATAATGCACAATTGATGATATCTACATGGAAATCATCATTTTATTTTGATAACTAGCAACGATAGATTTGGGAGGACAGATTATTACGTCAGTAGTAGCATGATAACATATATATATTCATTATTGTAAATCTTGATTTTATTTATTACATTTTTTGAAGGGATATATCAAAATTAAATAAATTAAAAAAAAAACAACTTAAACATGAAAAAGACCAACAGGAACCTCGGGGTATAAAATGTTATCTATCTAGTTTCTCAACTGCAATCCCACCGAAGAAAGTGTCTACCGAGTTGAGTTGAATTGATGTAAATGATTCTCGCGTGTATTTAGAATGTTATGCACTTTAACAGTAATGTATCCTCTTTTCACCTGCTGTCCATATAGGTCCGTTGCATAGCCAAATTATTACCTACAGAATTTTTGTTGTTGTAAACTTGTTTTCACGATGATTATAGCTGAAATACAGCTGGGACCGTCTTGGTCGTAATTGCATGGTAGTTGGATTTACAACTACCTGTGCCATCAGTGCCTATCACCACAAACGTTGTGAGTTCAAATCCCGATCACGACGAGGTGTACTCGATACAACATTATGTGATAAAGTTTGTCGGTGCCTTGCTACAGGTCAGTGGTTTTCTCCGTGTACTCCGGTTTCCTCCACCAATAAAACAGACAGCCACGATATAACTGAAATATTGTTGAAAGTAGCGTTAAACACCATAAATCTAACCCCTAACCCCTGACTTTACAGTAAACAACAATCAGTCAATCAATACACAAGACAACAACCATTCAATAACTGACTATGTGGTATATTTAAGTACAGAGAGACATTTAAAATTGTCAGTAGATTGTTTTATTTATTGCAAAAAAGAAATGCCGACATTTTCTTTTTTGTTGTTGTTGAAATAAATCATTCATTATATGTTAGTTTCAAATACGCTGCTAAGAGATAAAATTGCTTTCAATTGAAGTTCTATACTTGAACAAAAAGGCGTCTGTGCCGAAATCAAATTGAGAATAAAAACAAATCATGTTAACTACTTCATTTACTCATATTTGAACGACGGAGAAAAAGTCGATAAATCTTATAAAAACAGATAGAACAAGTATGTAGATTTTTTTCCTCCGTGTAGATTTACATCTTTATTTTTTTGTCTAGTCGAACTCTTTATTAGAAATGAAATTGAAAATTTATTGAATATTTCTTGTCTATTAATACTTAAACACGAAATTCAAACAGAATTAGGGATTTAACAGACTCCATTCTTATATTAGAGTTACGAAAGTACATGTGCTACCATTCGAATGATTGAGTGATTGTTGTTTAACGTCAAATGAACAGTATTTCAGCTATATTCAAGATTAGCAAGTTGACAAACAATACATTATGCATAGATAAACAGATAGCGCTGTGATTAGTTATGGACGGATGTTTTGATTGCTACAAGGAAAACGGAAGATGTCGGATAGGGAAGTAAATGGCCTTGTAACGGGTCACGAACGGCCACGGGCCACAACCGACCACTCCAAAATAACTGTTCCTCATTAGGAACTGCTGCGATGTGTCTTTTACGTACATGGAGCGTGGCCTTTTCCAAACATGAGGCACACATTTACTCCAATAGTCACTCATTTATTCCAATAGTCACTCATTTACTCCAATAGTCACTCATTTACTCCAGTAGTCACTTATTTACTCCAATAGGCACTCATTTAGTCCAATAGTAACTTATTTACTCCAATAGTCACTTATTTACTCCAATAGGCACTCATTTACTCCAATAGTCACTCATTTACTCCAATAGTGACTCATTTACTCCAATAGTGACTCATTTATTCCAATAGTCGCTCATTTGCTCCAATAGTCACTTATTTACTCCAATAGTCACTCATTTACTCCAATAGTCACTCATTTACTCCAATAGTCACTCATTTATTCCAATAGTCACTCATTTATTCCAATAGTCACTCATTTACTTCAATAGTCACTCATTTACTCCAATAGTCACTCATTGACTTCAATAGTGACTCATTTATTCCAATAGTCGCTCATTTGCTCCAATAGTCACTTATTTACTCCAATAGTCACTCATTTACTCCAATAGTCACCCATTTACTCCAATAGTCACTCATTTACTCCAATAGTTACTCATTTACTCCAATAGTTACTCATTTACTCCAATAATCACTCATTTACTCCAATTGTCGGGTTGTGTATTTGATTCGTCCTGTAAAACAAGCGACGGTCTATTTCGGAGCGGTTTTATCCTGCAGTTAAGAACTATTTGTCCTACTTTCGTTTTCTGTGGTTCACATGGGTGTAATATTTAATTGAAATATTAACCATCAATATCATATATATGTCATGACCTTGTGGAAGTAACAAAATATTCCGTTAACTCCGAAAGAAAAAAAAAATGAAATTTAAATCTGGTTACTCATTTCAGGACCTTAAAGACTTGAATCCGATCAAAATGTAATCATCAGTAATGATCCATGTACTACATAACCAACAACTGAAATTCAAAGTGAACAAAATTAAAACGATCATTTTTGTGCCTGTCCCAATCCAGGACTTGGATTTCCAACATCATATGTCGTAATCTTTTTTGTGTTCAGTGAGATGAGGTGAGAGGTGATTGGTCGTTTTGTTGATATTGCTGAAATTGTCACTCTATAAACTTTATTTTTATAAGTTAAGGAATAACCCATAACATTGAAACAGGAAATAAGACATACGTCATTGAATCAACAACAATGACCATATATAGACTATAAAATACAACACTGACTATATATAAAATAAGTTAATAATCTAATAAATAGAAACATCGAGAGGGAAAAAACTTTGATGAATAAAACAAATATTTTGTGTATAACAATACCCCTTTTTCATTATTTAATACTTAATTATTTATATCCGATATATCATTCCATATTGCATTTCTCTTTATAGGCTGGTTTTGGACATCACGCTATGGCGTCTAATTAATTTCATATCCGTGATGAAATGAATCATTTATTTGAGAATTTTCAGTTTCATTGTAAAACTGGTGACAAAGAACTCAATACTTGATCTATAGTTATTAAATTTGTTGATTGCATATTTCTTCAATATTTGTTTTTTTCCAGAATTGCAAATTACATCAGAAAGAAACTACACCAGTGCTTGCTTGGGTTAATTAAATTGACACTAGGTCGATAAGAGAGAAAACAGAAGTTAATTTCTGTGGGCAAATAAAGACTGACGTATTATTAATTTATTGTTATCCAATTTTACAGTATGCGTCCAAGTAAAAACATTACACTCAATAACTACTTCGGAAAACAACACTGCCGTGTAAAAACCGAATTTCTATTGCTGCAAAAACTCCCTTGATACCAATTTGAATGCGTAATGAATGCTATAAAATACGGAAACCGTATATCACGGCTACGGATCGACAAATGGGGAACCATATTTTTGTGAGCGTTGTCGGTCATGCAATGTTGAAGAGAACTATTGCCTTCCTCATTTGATATGCTCTCAAAGATAAGTGTGAAATATTGTGTCAAAAATAGCAGAGGTAAAAAGAAACCGTTAAAACATGGCATCGCCATGGTTTTTAAATTAAGTGATGGATACTTTACAAGCATAGGAGGAATTTTAAAACGGTAGAAGTGATAAGGACGTTAATTACTACTGGCGTACAATAATTAAGAAGATTGTATTTAAATATGTGTGAAGAGTGTGTTACTTTAATTAACTGTGAGAAGATACTATACTGGCGGAAGTAAGACTTGAATCATTTTTGTTTATTTACAGCAGTGGAAGTTTGCACCTGTGATGTGAGGGTGATATGGTATCACAGAAGACCATGGTAATTTGGTCATGTCGATTAAGTAAGTATCAAGTTTTCTCATATATATTGATTTTGTGTAGTTACAGATGTAAATATTTAATGGAGGTTGTTTTTCCCTGAAGTAAAATGTTTTTTTCTTCCTGCAACTGACATGTTCTGTTTATTTAGTTGATCTATAATCAAACAACGAGAACAAAACAAGCTACACATGTACAATCAGATATCAAGTTAACAGAAGTGTGGTGATGTATAGTAATTATCAAACAACACACCATCAGTCATTCATATCAAGTATTTTTATTTTGTAGAGATAAATAACACTTCACCTCTAATATACACCCATGTGTAACTCGGCGACAAAACTTGCATAGCAATAATATATTGTATTGTAAATTTTTCATTGGCTTTAAGTAGTCCTAAACATTATGATTACAGTGTATCTTATTTTTGTTTGTTTTATTCTTGTGGCTACAAAATAAATGATAAAAATAAGATAGATTGGCGGTGTATTGTTCAAAGAATCTGTTGTAGCTGTTACAAAGGGCATTTTTGCGTCCCTTCCCAGCTCTCCATACTTTTCGAGGAGCAGTTTTAAATCGTTGGTCATGTTGTCCCATCCCTACTCATTTCAATAAAATGTTTATATATTGTTGAACTCATTCTAGTCCTAAAGCGAAGTTAAAACAACCAAAGATCGTCGATCAATAAAACAGTGTTCCAGCTAGACTTTGAAATATTCAGGACAATTGCCAGTTTATCAAATTTCTTCAGGACATCTATAATAATTAAACTAATTTCTATAAAGTTCTTCAGGACAATTTGAGTAATAAGTTGGCAAATGTCCTGAGTCCGGTGATTCAAACCACATTAAACTTCAAATTGTCCTGCTTGTTTAATGTTGTTTGAATCTGAACGGTATTTTCCTTACCTCAAAGCTAAAACCCCGAGAGTTCCGAACTTCCGTTTTTTTATAGGTGGCGCTGTTACTTTCACTTTGGGTCCATGGAGTTGCGTACTCGGGCGAATTCCTGACAAAAACGAGGGTAGATATTTTTTGAAAAGGATAAGGTCTTGGGAGTTGAACCAAACAGGGTTTTGAATATATTAGAAGGAATTTAAAAAACAAACACGACTTGAAGTTTTATTCAAAGTCGGCATGGTTAAAAACAACAAGCATACAAACATAAGCTCTAATGAGCTTTTGACCGACATGTTTGTGTTTATGCATTGATAGTATCTTTACGTGGATAGTGACGGCCCTGTGCTCTGACCCTTCAATCTATCTTCAAATATATCAATACAGAAACTTCAGCCGTTTTTAATCGGATATTTACTCCTTGGCTTGGGAATCCCGAGAGGTAGAAGCAGGACATCATGTTCACACTGTGTGGTACAACCTCTCTGTTAGGGATACGCGCTAGTTGTGAGAGGCTATCCGACCTTAGGACGGGTCATAATTGAGTACCAGTTGCAGCATTTCTTAATGAGCAAGGGCTTGTAGTGGGTGAGCGTTGGTGACCTGTTGTCAATCATCCCCGTTTTCCAGTGACCAAAATAATTTAGAAAAACTGTTGGAATGGCCCTTCCAATCTTCCATAAATATCTCACATAATATTGAAAACTGTTTTAAAGGGAACGCCAATTTTGATGGGATTAATTGTTCAACCGCCATGATATCTGGATGTTTGATGACTTAACGAAAGTTATCACCACGATCTGAGTTTAACAAAACACATTTTCTTCAATGTGATTCACTGATGTTGTTGCACTTTATTAATTTTTATATAACAAGGGTGTCAAAATTAATTTCAAATATTAACAGGATATCATTCAAATGTGTAATTGTACATGTTAAGCACACATAATGTGTCTCATTCTTGTCCTTAACAATAACTTAACCTGAATAAGGTACAAAATGATTATATTCTTAAATTACATGAATTCGCATAAGGTTAAATACAAATTTTCTTACGCTGCTTTGTGTAATGTTCGAATATAAAGCACTGATAACAAATGATAAAGGTTTCTGTTGGTTAATATCAATTAAGAATGTCACCCAGTCTAGTGAAAAACTTCTTCCCGAGGCAAGAGGTCTGCCCCTACAAAGTGTACGACACACAACCATTGCCTCGGTAGATGAATGGTACATGTTGTGGACACAGATCACTTACCTCGGGAAGATGAGTGGCTCACGTGTGCTACTCTGTGAATATAGAACTCTTGCCTCTGGGAAGATGAGTGACACACTTAGTTGACACTAACCCTTGCCTCTTGGAAGATGAATGACACACTTTGTTGACACTGAACGCTTGCCTCTGAGAAGATGAGTGACACGCTCTGTTGACACTGAACCCTTGCCTATTGGAAGATGAGTGATACACTTGTCTTTGTTGACACTGAACCCTTGCCTCTGGGAAGATGAGTGACACACTTTGTTGACATTGAACCCTTGCCTCTGGGAAGATGAGTGACACACTTAGTTGACACTGAACCTTTGCCTCTGGGAAGATGAGTGACACACTTTGTTGACACTGAACTCTTGTCTCATGGAAGATGAGCGACACACTTTGTTGACATTGAACCCTTGCCTCTTGGAAGATGAGTGACACACTTAGTTGACACTGAACCTTTGCCTCTGGGAAGATGAGTGACACACTTAGTTGACACTGAACCTTTGCCTCTGGGAAGATGAGTGACACACTTTGTTGACACTGAACTCTTGTCTCATGGAAGATGAGCGACACACTTTGTTGACATTGAACCTTTGCCTCTGGGAAGATGAGTGACACACTTAGTTGACACTGAACCTTTGCCTCTGGGAAGATGAGTGACACACTTTGTTAACACTGAACCCTTGCCTCATGGTAGATGCATGAGCGACGATACACGACACACTTTGTTGACACTGAACCTTTACCTCTGGGAAGATGAGTGCTACACTTTGTGGCAATATAACTTTTTCCTCTGGAAGATGAGTTTTACACTTTGTGGACATAACTCTTGCATCGGGATGATGAGTGGTACACTTTGTGAACAAATAACTCTTGCCTCGGGAAGATGAGTGGTACACTTTGTGAACATATAACTCTTGCCTCGGCAAGATGAATGGTACATTTTGTGGACACAGAACCCTTTCCTCGGCAAGATGAATGGTACATTTTGTGGACACAGAACCCTTTCCTCGGTAAGATGAGTGGTACACTTTGTGGAAACAGAACCCTTGCCTCGGGAAGATGAGTGGTGTACTATGTGGACCGAACACTTTCCTCGGTAAGACGAGTGGTACACTTTGTGGAAACAAAACTCTTTCCTCGTGAAGATGAATGGTGCGCTTTGTGGAACCTTACCCCGGGAAGAATAGTGGTACACTTTGGTGGACACAAAACTCTTACCTCAAAAGAGATGAGTGGTACACTTTCGGGACATAGAACTCTCATGCCTGGGGAAGATGAGTGGTACATTTTGTGGACACAGAACTTTGCCACGGGAAGGCGAGTGGTACATTTTGTGGACACAGAGCTCTTATCTCGGACAGACAAGTAGGACACATAACATTTGCCTCGGGAAGATCAGTGGCACATTTTGTGGACACAGAACTCTTACCTCGGACAGACAGGTGGTACACTTTATGGAAACATAACTCTTGCCTCGGGAAGATGAGTAGCACACTTTGTGGAAACATAACTCTTGCATTGGTAAGATGAGTGGCACACTTTTTAGACACATAACCCTTGGGTGGGGAAAGTGATGAGGAGACAGAACCCTTACCTTGTAGAGAGTGACACACAATAACATTGCTTTTTTGCAACATTTTAATACTGGGTCATCAACACTACAGCGAGAGGAGGAAAGATACAGACTTGACAGGAATGAATGATTATCATTCATACTAAGATTAGTGATAATTTAGATTAGCATGAAATTTCAGCCATTGTTTTCACTGCAAATATTATTCATCTGACATCATTTATCACCTTACACGTTATCAGTCCTATTTATTCAAATAAAAATAAATATAGTTGTAGAATATGTTTACGATACTCAAACTTTCTGTCATACGAATGTAAACTTAATAAACTGCAAATAAACAGCAGGGAACAGTATTATCTGGTATATTGTGTTAATACTCAAAAGAAAAATGACAATACTGGGTGAGTAGGTTATTATTTTATTTAGACGAAATTCATTAAGTATATCAGAAAAAAAATGAAGGAAATGATATAGCACATTTTGTATTTGAAAATGGCGAGTGTATATTAACATCGACAGTGACTGATTCGAGTACACATGTTTTTGTTATCAGCTGTTCTGACTAATTAGTCATCCCCTGGTCAAAAGCTGGAATTTGTCCTTCACGATTTTTTTTTACAGAGGTACACAATGGTTTCTATGACTACATAGATTTTAATTATATTTTACTTTGACGGTTGTGAACATTATACTTAATTTAATTCGACATTTCAGTCCATTTTAATTATATAATGATTATTATGATATTTTTGTCTCCTTAATTTTAACCCGTTGATGAATATATAAGTAATTATAGGTCTCTGGTTATAAAATTTATTTTTAAAGTAGATATGGTAATAGGCAAGTGTATTAGAATAACACATTCCTTGGAAATAAATGCAACTTTTACACGATTTAACAGCTCTAAATATTGTATTAATATACATCTTAAACATGCTAGCGTTAGTCTTCAAAGATGAGGAGGATCTCTTCTCATTTTCTTTGATACGTTTTCACGTATTATCATTTTCTCTGTAATAAAAACTTTGTCTTTGAGGTATCTCTCATCAGTTACGAAGCATGATTATTATTTTTACATCATAAATTAATGAAGATCATATTTATATACAGATGAGGCTCATCTCGTATCGACCGGTTGTTTATGTTGTATCATTAAGAAATACGAAATGAGCTTATATTATAGAAATTTTAATATTTTCCCACAAATTATCTTATTTCTAATTATACAAGTAAGATTTCCATAGTTTTTTTTCACTTCTTTTTTTTTTTTTTTTTTTTTTTTTTAATAAAAGTGCAAAACATTTTGATAGGAATGAAAAATTAGTGTCGAATTCCATTGAAGATCGAAAAAGAAAACTTGAGAAGTCTTATGCATGATACATTAATGAACATATGTGTATGCATTTTTATGTAATTGTTGGGGTTACAATGGATAATTTACCCCCCCCCCCCCTTTTTCACCGTGAATACATTTATGACAGGTATAATTATTTTTAACCAAGTGAAAACTACATTTAATTTATATATTCGAGAGGAATAACTCCAATATCGTAGATATCTTAGCCCAATGATTTATTAAGCATACAAAATTTCAAGGAATGTTATTCCAGAACGCATTAAAATACTACCTAAGCAAGCAAGTCTATGAGAAACCTTCTTAGGAAAGATGATACATGTACCCCAACTCCTTACGGTTTCAGAGATGATTGCGAAAAAAAAAATACTTTCAAATTTGGTGAATTCATAAAATTTGATGTTTCATTTGATACTTCATCTGATGCTTAAAAACTAAATTTATGGTGAAGCGTATTTCAGTCAAGTCCGAACATCAGAAATTTTCATCCGCTTAGAATTGAAGTCTGACCCAATAAGGATTTGAAAATGGAATATAGTCTCAGCTTTTGAATTGACATTTATTTTCCTTTTTGTAAAAGGATCAATATTAGTGGTTTATATATCTAAATGGTCAACAGATCATAAGCACCACACCTTGGTGTCTTCGGCAATAAAATCACCCCCCCCCCCCCCCCCCCCCCCCCCCCGTTACATTGAAATATATCTACAGATTAATGGTGACCTATAGTAATTCAATGTTCATTTTCAGAATCGTGTTATGAATTTATTTGTTGTTTTTACGTCTTTTTTTAAGTTACGTAATGTAATATCTTGTATGAATTATGTATATTTAATGATTTTACCCCCAGTGTGCCATTGTTGATTTTGAGTAAAAAGAAGCATCTTACGGCAGAATTATATTTATTATTCAATTATATTTGATACCAGTTGTATTCTGCCTATTAGTCATAATAATAGATTTGTTTAACTTTGATTTTTTTTTCATTTTAAGCTATAACCATTCCGATTTTTCCTTTTGTTTCAGAAACTAATTTTTTAGTATTAAACAGTTATTATTTTATTTTATTTGTCGTGGTTATGTTGTTTAACGCCACTTTCAACAATATTTCAATTATATCGTGGCGGTCAGATTTATTGGTGGAGGAAACCGGAGAAAACCACATACCTTCCGCAAGTCACTGACAAACTTTATCATATAATGTTGTTTCGAGTACACCTAGTCATGAGCGGGATTCGAAATAATTGCACAGGTAGTTGTAAATTCAACTATCATACGATCACGACCACGACGGCTCCTTATTAAGGTAATTGTAAATTCGACTATTATGCGATCACAAGCGCTCCTTATTTTATCTGTAATGTTTCTTCAATTAAAAATATAACGAGAACAGAATATCCCACTGAGAAGAGATTGTCTAGCAAAATGACGACACGGATCCAAAACAACTACTGTATCAAACAAGACAAATACTTAGACAAATACTCCCACTACAATCAAATCGAAGCCATTTGCACCGGAAGGGGTAGTTTCTGCTGATCCATTCATTGGCTGTGAAGTCATAATCCCCAAATCTAAAATTTTCCAAATTGATTGTGTTGATAATTTTGTTTAATTAAATTAAACATTTACAAATCCATTTCACAGAGTACCGTCTCTCAGATAACTGCAATTGAAATGACTGTGTTTGTTGATACTCGTACTTGTGAACTTGTCCCCTAAGACGTCTTTCAAAATGTAGCATAGACCCTCAAATACGCGACTATATATATTAAAAACATAGCATCATCGATTGTTCATAGACGGAACACTTTATAAAGTAATGATTTTTTTTATTAGAATAACGAAAAATCCAAATATCTTTTAAACTATAGATTTTTGAACAGCAAAATAAACTAAAAATGTTATTGTAATGCTTCTTATTGTTTTGGCTGAGGCTGCACTCCGATGAAATTTTGCATTTTGGTCCTATTTTGTTGTCATTTTTCGGGTGGGGGTAGATGTACTTTATAGAAGAGCCATCCGTACCTGACGAAACTGACAAGCATTTCTCTCATAAATTATTGTTATATTTTGCATTTTTTGTAAAATGGGTAAAAAGTCTGACTTATCTCCGGAATGCCAAAAGTTTGTAAAAAAGTTGTTTGCCTTTTTTAGTAAGGAAAAGGCAACGAAGAAGCCAATTGTCTCATTTGATAGGGTATATCAAAGGACATCTAAAGCTTTGGGTGTGTCTTACACTTCAGTGCGCCGTATTATGAATGATAAGAGGCCCTGTAAGTCAAATAGACCCAAACAAAGAGCTAAAATTTTGGACGACTTTGATCATTGTGTTATTAAAAGAACAATCCACGGTTTATATTCACGGAAAATTGCTCCGACCGTCTCAATAATACATAAGGAAATAAAAGATTCTATTAAAATACCAAAGTCTAAACTTACTCTAACTCTCATTGATCTTGGATATACTAATAAAAAAATAGGTGATATTCGAAGAGTTCTGTACGACCAAGTGTCTATTATCAATTATAGGTGTAATTATCTGAGAAAGATCAAATCTTTTACGGAAGCAGGGTATGATATCGTGTACCAGGATGAAACATGGGTTGACCAAAATCACTGCACAGATTATATGTGGCTTCCGAATGATGGGTCTGATGCCCCAAAAATACCCTCGGGCAAAGGCAAACGTTTGATTGTTTTGCATGCAGGTACGCGAAGTGAGGGTTTGATTGACGGCTGTGTTTCTGGCCAAATCAAAGGATGATGACTATCACCAGGAGATGAATAGTTTTGTCTTTCTTGAGTGGTTTGAAAATCAATTGATGCCTGCTCTGAAAAATCCTAGCTTGGTTGTGTTAGATAATGCAAGTTATCACAATGTTAAAACAGAAGATACGGTGTGCATATATTTTAGTCAGAAAAAAGCTGTTCTCCAAAACTATCTTACACAACACAACATTCCCTTTTCTGCTACTGATACCAAAAAAGTATTATATGAAAAAATAAACCAAAAAAAAAGACCCCAGTAGTTTATAAAACAGATAAAATTGCCAATTTACACGGACATGAAGTAATAAGAATCCCCGTTCGACACTGTGAACTTAACCCGATAGAATTAATATGGGCGCAAGTCAAAGGCTTCATGGCTAAAAACAATACCACCTTCCGATTAAAAGATGTTAAAGAACTCACGTATGCTGCTTTCGGAAAAAATACAAAAGATGTGTGGACAAAAGCAGAAGAACATGTGGTCAAAATTGAAAAAGAATACTGCAAAGAAAACTATAGATAAAAGTGTCATAGAACCTATTATCATGGATTTTTGTGATGATGACTCGGATGACGACGCGGGTTAAAGTATAATCATATTACGTATAATAGACAGAGAAAAAAATGTAAAAATCGAATAAATGTCACGTTTAAGTCAATACCGAAAATATTTGGAACAAGTGTCTGCCAATTCATTAAAGTTTAAGAACAGTTGTAACTGTTGAAACTATCTGGGGTCAGATGAATTTATTAACTTATATATTGATTATAACACATAAATAATGCACAAAACAACTTGACGCAAAACAAAAAAAAAGATAAACAGGGACAATTTATAATCCAACCGAAAACCAAACACAAAACGGGCCTTATATTCATTTAAAGTCAAAACAAACAAAGACAAAAATCGAAACTTCGGATTCCTGTTTTGGATAAGCACTTCGAAGTGGAATAGGTTAAATATATATTTCCAAACTTTTAGCTCACGTTTGAGTTGAAAGATATAACTTGGTTTAGTAGAATAGTTACGTGAAACAATTGCAAGTATCAATGATTCATCAATAATTATTGCAGTTTTTAGGTATTTTTTACCAATGTTAAGTTGCAAGTTTGGTAAAAAAAATAGCTCACAAAATGACAGTGCTCATTGTCATGTTCTACAAGTATTCTTGGTCAAAGTTTTTGAAGGATTTTTGACAGTGACAACGGTCAAATAAAACTTTGATCAAAAACTTTTAAGGACTTTGATGGAATAGAATCTCATCCTATTTTTCTTGAAACTTGGATGGACTTTGATGGGAATTAGCCAATCAGAGTTGAGTTTTGGAATGATGCAATTTTGTTTACCAAACAAAAAGCACATGGTAAAAACGGCGGGAAAAGCTGAATTTGCAGAATGGCTTCCAAAACTAAAAGTGTGGACAAATGACGTGATAGAAGATTTGATTGAAATGGTAGAGGCCAGATCAGTAATATGGAATATAAAATCAAAAGAATTTTTTGATAGAGATAAGAGAAGAGATGCTATTAATGAAATTTGTGATGCCCTGGAGAGATTTTTTCCGACTCTTGTGCGTTGTCTAATTCGCCTCCTCAAAATGGTAATACACAAAAGACATAGTGAAAGAGCAAGGTAGTCATTCTGTGAGATATTTACTGGAGCCATTTTACTCTTTGCAAGCATTGAATTCCCACCTTTTCTTTGACCAATCATCAGAAAAACTTTGATAGTGACAACACATAACTTTGACCAAGTTTTTGATGGAAAACTTTGATAGTGACAACAGGCCTTATTCCCTCCGTATTTCATCAAACTTTGTCTAAATATAACACCCAAAAATTCCTTTAAAATGCGATTTTTCTATATGAGCAGGGCCAAATCCGTTCACTTTCTGGTCTGCAAACTTCCAAATTAAATTAGCACCCTTGATTCTCTACACAACTCTCGTTTACACTTCTACTTTAAAATCTACAGTTTAAAAGATATTTCAAATTTTCGTTATTCTAGTTAAATGCATTCTGCTTGATATTTTTTGTTCAGTTTGATACGAGTATAAGGTCTGGACAGGAAGTGTTTACATAACCTTCTAATGTTATTTTCTTGTCAAATATAAAAATAATGTACTACGATGTTTTATGATAAACGTGATGAAAGGATAATAAACTGTGATAATTTCCAGAATTCACTGTCTGAAACATTGTTTGAAATGTATAAAACGTGTACACCCATTTTCTAATCGAATGCCTAAAAAGTAATGTTGTCAGGTTAAATGTATATTCTTGCATGTGTAATATATCTGGCAAGTTTGAACGGAAAGTATGAGAGAAAATAAAAACTGTTGGTAATATAGTTCACGTATAACCTGTTCCCTGGCAAATTTTAATGGAAAATTGAGAGAAAATACAGACTATTCGTTACATAGCTCAGTATAACCTGTTTACTCACACTCTCTTGTCACGTGTAGGAGATGGTGACGGGCTCTACGGAGAACAATGGAATCTTTCGGGTGACCGTCGAGTGTCTATTGTCCTCAGGGATTAAAACCCACGGCCGCAGGCTGTTGTCTTTTAACTTATTCCCTTCGTATTTCATCAAACTTTGTCTAAATATAACACCCAAAAATTTCTTTAAAATGCGATTTTTCTATATGAGCAGGACCAAATCCGTTCACTTTCTGGTCTGCAAACTTCCAAATTAAATTAGCACCCTTGATTCTCTACACAACTCTCGTTTACACTTCTACTTTAAAATCTACAGTTTAAAAGATATTTCAAATTTTCGTTATTCTAGTTAAATGCATTCTGCTTGATATTTTTTGTTCAGTTTGATACGAGTATGATAAGGTCTGGACGGGAAGTGTTTACATAATCTTCTAATGTTATTTTCTTGTCAAATATAAAAATAATGTACTACGATGTTTTATGATAAACGTGATGAAAGGATAATAAACTGTGATAATTTCCAGCATTCGCTCTGTCTGAAACATTGTTATAAATGTATAAAACGCGTACACCCATTAGCTAATTGAATGCTTAAAAGTAATGTTGTCAGGTTAAATGTATATTCTTGCATGTGTAATATATCTGGCAAATTTGAACCGAAAGTGTGAGAGAAAATAAAAACTGTTCGTAATATAGTTCACGTATAACCTGTTCCCTGGCAAATTTTAATGGAAAATTGAGAGAAAATACAGACTATTCGTAACATAGCTCAGTCTAACCTGTTTACTCACACTCTCTTGTTACGATTACTGAGCCGTCGAGCAAGAGAAAATAACGGACTGCAATTTGGTTTGAGAAACATTTTTTTTGTGTTATTAACATAAAACACTACCACTTTTAAATTGGTATCGTAAGTTAATATTTTAGCTTTTAATAATATTTTACGTTAATAACACAAACAAATATGTTTTGAGTCCAACATGAAGTTTCTCAAACCAATTTGCAGTCCGTTAAATATAAGAAGTGGAGATGTTGGTATGTTTGCTGAGAAATTTATTTACTTTAAGCTGTATTAAGCGACGGTGTATTCAGATACAACTTAGACAAAAAATGAAAATTAAGCAGTGATGGTTGACAGTCTCATCTTAATAGCAGGAATATCTCCTTTGTCGCGTTTTGAAGTTCACAATACAAAGTAGACAGTCATAGAAGTTATTAGTTTGTTAGGTCATGGTAGGGTTAAACCAGTCAATTGTATCACAACCCTCCCCCTTTTAGTTACTAGATTTTCAATAGGAAAAAAACGTTATTGGCAAACAATAAGAAAACATTGCATATTGCATATACACAATTACTAAAATGACGACCATATAAAATAGTTATGTGTTTGTTATGCAAGAGTTTCTTATTCTCTATTAAATATACAATTGATTATATCCTCTATCATTTAAATAATACCAAACAGCTATGAGCCTCACATTCAACGTTGACAAGTGGTCCACTCTATTCACTCTTTAAAAAGTGGAAATTAGGAAAAGGTAGGACAGAACAGTAGTAAAAGATAAAGTAATTAATAATGGATTCGGGTCGTTGTCGGTTATTCCCCTTGGACAGGAGATCCAGTAATTGAAATGTGTCATTGTCCGTTCCCCCCTGGACAAAAGACACAATACTAACAAAAATAATAGAAATTGCACCCCCTCTTCTTCATTTATGACAAAACGACGTATGACCCTATTCGTTGATATCAATATCTATATAATGTATACTTTTCTTTGACAGATATTTTCAATTTTAGAACAAACCGATCTGATGGTAGACAGTTGAATTGATTTGTTGCATGTTTCCTCCACTAAAGCATCATCTGAGACACGTGACAAAACATGTGTTGAAATAGGATATCAAAATCTTATATTTCACTGGAATTTGAGACTGTTCGAAGGGCATTATTTATGTTTTACTCATCTGATCAAAGTGTACCTATTGGTGTATTATTTATGTCTATTGTTGTTTACAGATGTAACCATGATGGTCCTACTTTGGTTAGTCAACCTGACTTGTTCAGGTCACAGTTGTCCAAAAGATCTCCTCAGCGAAGTCTTCAGTTGCTTACGGAACTTAACACATGGAAGTAATCAGAGCACACTAATGTCTGCCATCGACGCAGAACTGATGAAACAAAATTGCAGGTATATGTAATTATGTGTCTTGTTTAATTATTGATGTAATATCTTTAATAAAGAAGTTATCAGATATCATTGGAGGTTCGCGTGTATACAGAAATCAGAGTTAATCACACGATATTCCGTCTAACATTGTTATTGTTGCAAGGGATCACATTTGTTTTCTTGAGAAAGGACGTTATTGAATGTCATCTATCATGGAAGATTGAATAGAACAATAGAAGCCGACATTATATACATCTATGACATGACTAACTCATTGTATATCCTGAATCAGCATTGTATTCTGAAAGAACGAACCCGAAGTCTACGAGTTCACCATTTTAAATTAATACAATATGACAAGTTTTTTTAATAACATTTATCAGGTATGCTCAAAGTCAAAATATTGGTAACCTTTATCAGGTATGCTGCAAGTCAAAAGATGATACTAGAAAACCTAACATTTATCAGGTACGCTCAAAATAAAAAGATAGGTAACCTTATCAGGTATGCTCAAAATAAAAAGATAGGTAACCTTATCAGGTACGCTCAAAATAAAAATATTTGTAACATTTATCAGGTACGCTCATAATAAAAAGATAGGTAACCTTATCAGTTATGCTCAAAATAAAAATATTTGTAACATTTATCAGGTACGCTCATAATAAAAAGATAGGTAACCTTATCAGTTATGCTCAAAATAAAAATATTTGTAACATTTATCAGGTACGCTCATAATAAAAAGATAGGTAACCTTATCGGGCAGGTATGCTCAAAATAAAAAGATAGGTAACCTTATCGGGCAGGTATGCTCAAAATAAAAAGATAGGTAACCTTATCGGGCAGGTATGCTCAAAATAAAAAGATAGGTAACCTTATCGGGCAGGTATGCTCATAATAAAAAGATAGGTAACCTTATCAGGTACGCTCATAATAAAAAGATAGGTAACCTTATCAGGTACGCTCATAATAAAAAGATAGGTAACCTTATCAGGTACGCTCATAATAAAAAGATAGGTAACCTTATCGGGCAGGTATGCTCAAAATAAAAAGATAGGTAACCTTATCAGGTACGCTCATAATAAAAAGATAGGTAACCTTATCAGGTACGCTCATAATAAAAAGATAGGTAACCTTATCAGGTACGCTCATAATAAAAAGATAGGTAACCTTATCGGGCAGGTATGCTCAAAATAAAAAGATAGGTAACCTTATCAGGTATGCTCATAATAAAAAGATAGGTAACCTTATCAGGTACGCTCAAAATAAAAAGATAGGTAACCTTATCAGGTATGCTCAAAATAAAAAGATAGGTAACCTTATCAGGTATGCTCATAATAAAAAGATAGGTAACCTTATCAGGTACGCTCAAAATAAAAAGATAGGTAACCTTATCAGGTACGCTCATAATAAAAAGATAGGTAACCTTATCGGGCAGGTATGCTCAAAATAAAAAGATAGGTAACCTTATCAGGTACGCTCATAATAAAAAGATAGGTAACCTTATCAGGTACGCTCATAATAAAAAGATAGGTAACCTTATCAGGTATGCTCAAAATAAAAAGATAGGTAACCTTATCAGGTACGCTCAAAATAAAAATATTTGTAACATTTATCAGGTACGCTCATAATAAAAAGATAGGTAACCTTATCAGTTATGCTCAAAATAAAAATATTTGTAACATTTATCAGGTACGCTCATAATAAAAAGATAGGTAACCTTATCAGTTATGCTCAAAATAAAAATATTTGTAACATTTATCAGGTACGCTCATAATAAAAAGATAGGTAACCTTATCGGGCAGGTATGCTCAAAATAAAAAGATAGGTAACCTTATCGGGCAGGTATGCTCAAAATAAAAAGATAGGTAACCTTATCGGGCAGGTATGCTCAAAATAAAAAGATAGGTAACCTTATCGGGCAGGTATGCTCATAATAAAAAGATAGGTAACCTTATCAGGTACGCTCATAATAAAAAGATAGGTAACCTTATCAGGTACGCTCATAATAAAAAGATAGGTAACCTTATCAGGTACGCTCATAATAAAAAGATAGGTAACCTTATCGGGCAGGTATGCTCAAAATAAAAAGATAGGTAACCTTATCAGGTACGCTCATAATAAAAAGATAGGTAACCTTATCAGGTACGCTCATAATAAAAAGATAGGTAACCTTATCGGGCAGGTATGCTCAAAATAAAAAGATAGGTAACCTTATCAGGTATGCTCATAATAAAAAGATAGGTAACCTTATCAGGTACGCTCAAAATAAAAAGATAGGTAACCTTATCAGGTATGCTCAAAATAAAAAGATAGGTAACCTTATCAGGTATGCTCATAATAAAAAGATAGGTAACCTTATCAGGTACGCTCAAAATAAAAAGATAGGTAACCTTATCAGGTATGCTCAAAATAAAAAGATAGGTAACCTTATCAGGTATGCTCAAAATAAAAAGATAGGTAACCTTATCAGGTACGCTCAAAATAAAAATATTTGTAACATTTATCAGGTACGCTCATAATAAAAAGATAGGTAACCTTATCGGGCAGGTATGCTCAAAATAAAAAGATAGGTAACCTTATCGGGCAGGTATGCTCAAAATAAAAAGATAGGTAACCTTATCGGGCAGGTATGCTCAAAATAAAAAGATAGGTAACCTTATCGGGCAGGTATGCTCATAATAAAAAGATAGGTAACCTTATCAGGTACGCTCATAATAAAAAGATAGGTAACCTTATCAGGTACGCTCATAATAAAAAGATAGGTAACCTTATCAGGTACGCTCATAATAAAAAGATAGGTAACCTTATCGGGCAGGTATGCTCAAAATAAAAAGATAGGTAACCTTATCAGGTACGCTCATAATAAAAAGATAGGTAACCTTATCAGGTACGCTCATAATAAAAAGATAGGTAACCTTATCAGGTACGCTCATAATAAAAAGATAGGTAACCTTATCGGGCAGGTATGCTCAAAATAAAAAGATAGGTAACCTTATCAGGTATGCTCATAATAAAAAGATAGGTAACCTTATCAGGTACGCTCAAAATAAAAAGATAGGTAACCTTATCAGGTATGCTCATAATAAAAAGATAGGTAACCTTATCAGGTACGCTCAAAATAAAAAGATAGGTAACCTTATCAGGTATGCTCAAAATAAAAAGATAGGTAACCTTATCAAGTACGCTCATAATAAAAAGATAGGTAACCTTATCAGGTATGCTCAAAATAAAAAGATAGGTAACCTTATCAGGTATGCTCAAAATAAAAAGATAGGTAACCTTATCAGGTACGCTCAAAATAAAAAGATAGGTAACCTTATCAGGTATGCTCAAAATAAAAAGATAGGTAACCTTATCAGGTATGCTCAAAATAAAAAGATAGGTAACCTTATCGGGTATGCTCAAAATAAAAAGATAGGTAACCTTATCAGGTATGCTCAAAATAAAAAGATAGGTAACCTTATCAAGTACGCTCATAATAAAAAGATAGGTAACCTTATCAGGTATGCTCAAAATAAAAAGATAGGTAACCTTATCAGGTATGCTCAAAATAAAAAGATAGGTAACCTTATCAGGTACGCTCAAAATAAAAATATTTGTAACATTTATCAGGTACGCTCATAATAAAAAGATAGGTAACCTTATCAGTTATGCTCAAAATAAAAATATTTGTAACATTTATCAGGTACGCTCATAATAAAAAGATGGGTAACCTTATCAGTTATGCTCAAAATAAAAATATTTGTAACATTTATCAGGTACGCTCATAATAAAAAGATAGGTAACCTTATCGGGCAGGTATGCTCAAAATAAAAAGATAGGTAACCTTATCGGGCAGGTATGCTCAAAATAAAAAGATAGGTAACCTTATCGGGCAGGTATGCTCATAATAAAAAGATAGGTAACCTTATCAGGTACGCTCATAATAAAAAGATAGGTAACCTTATCAGGTACGCTCATAATAAAAAGATAGGTAACCTTATCAGGTACGCTCATAATAAAAAGATAGGTAACCTTATCGGGCAGGTATGCTCAAAATAAAAAGATAGGTAACCTTATCAGGTACGCTCATAATAAAAAGATAGGTAACCTTATCAGGTACGCTCATAATAAAAAGATAGGTAACCTTATCAGGTACGCTCATAATAAAAAGATAGGTAACCTTATCGGGCAGGTATGCTCAAAATAAAAAGATAGGTAACCTTATCAGGTATGCTCATAATAAAAAGATAGGTAACCTTATCGGGCAGGTATGCTCAAAATAAAAAGATAGGTAACCTTATCAGGTACGCTCATAATAAAAAGATAGGTAACCTTATCAGGTACGCTCATAATAAAAAGATAGGTAACCTTATCAAGTACGCTCATAATAAAAAGATAGGTAACCTTATCAGGTACGCTCATAATAAAAAGATAGGTAACCTTATCAGGTACGCTCATAATAAAAAGATAGGTAACCTTATCAGGTACGCTCATAATAAAAAGATAGGTAACCTTATCGGGCAGGTATGCTCAAAATAAAAAGATAGGTAACCTTATCGGGCAGGTATGCTCATAATAAAAAGATAGGTAACCTTATCAGGTACGCTCATAATAAAAAGATAGGTAACCTTATCAAGTACGCTCATAATAAAAAGATAGGTAACCTTATCAGGTACGCTCATAATAAAAAGATAGGTAACCTTATCAAGTACGCTCATAATAAAAAGATAGGTAACCTTATCAGGTACGCTCATAATAAAAAGATAGGTAACCTTATCAGGTACGCTCATAATAAAAAGATAGGTAACCTTATCAAGTACGCTCATAATAAAAAGATAGGTAACCTTATCAGGTACGCTCATAATAAAAAGATAGGTAACCTTATCAGGTACGCTCATAATAAAAAGATAGGTAACCTTATCAGGTATGCTCATAATAAAAAGATAGGTAACCTTATCGGGCAGGTATGCTCAAAATAAAAAGATAGGTAACCTTATCGGGCAGGTATGCTCATAATAAAAAGATAGGTAACCTTATCAGGTACGCTCATAATAAAAAGATAGGTAACCTTATCAAGTACGCTCATAATAAAAAGATAGGTAACCTTATCAGGTACGCTCATAATAAAAAGATAGGTAACCTTATCAAGTACGCTCATAATAAAAAGATAGGTAACCTTATCAGGTACGCTCATAATAAAAAGATAGGTAACCTTATCAGGTACGCTCATAATAAAAAGATAGGTAACCTTATCAAGTACGCTCATAATAAAAAGATAGGTAACCTTATCAGGTACGCTCATAATAAAAAGATAGGTAACCTTATCAGGTACGCTCATAATAAAAAGATAGGTAACCTTATCAGGTACGCTCATAATAAAAAGATAGGTAACCTTATCGGGCAGGTATGCTCAAAATAAAAAGATAGGTAACCTTATCGGGCAGGTATGCTCATAATAAAAAGATAGGTAACCTTATCAGGTACGCTCATAATAAAAAGATAGGTAACCTTATCAAGTACGCTCATACTAAAAAGATAGGTAACCTTATCAGGTACGCTCATAATAAAAAGATAGGTAACCTTATCAAGTACGCTCATAATAAAAAGATAGGTAACCTTATCAGGTATGCTCAAAATAAAAAGATAGGTAACCTTATCAGGTACGCTCATAATAAAAAGATAGGTAACCTTATCAGGTACGCTCATAATAAAAAGATAGGTAACCTTATCAGGTACGCTCATAATAAAAAGATAGGTAACCTTATCGGGTATGCTCAAAATAAAAAGATAGGTAACCTTATCAGGTACGCTCATAATAAAAAGATAGGTAACCTTATCAGGTATGCTCAAAATAAAAAGATAGGTAACCTTATCAGGTATGCTCAAAATAAAAAGATAGGTAACCTTATCAAGTACGCTCATAATAAAAAGATAGGTAACCTTATCAGGGACGCTCATAATAAAAAGATAGGTAACCTTATCAGGTACGCTCATAATAAAAAGATAGGTAACCTTATCAGGTATGCTCATAATAAAAAGATAGGTAACCTTATCGGGTATGCTCAAAATAAAAAGATAGGTAACCTTATCAGGTACGCTCATAATAAAAAGATAGGTAACCTTATCAGGTATGCTCAAAATAAAAAGATAGGTAACCTTATCAAGTACGCTCATAATAAAAAGATAGGTAACCTTATCAGGTACGCTCATAATAAAAAGATAGGTAACCTTATCAGGTACGCTCATAATAAAAAGATAGGTAACCTTATCAGGTATGCTCAAAATAAAAAGATAGGTAACCTTATCAGGTACGCTCATAATAAAAAGATAGGTAACCTTATCAGGTACGCTCATAATAAAAAGATAGGTAACCTTATCAGGTATGCTCAAAATAAAAAGATAGGTAACCTTATCAGGTACGCTCATAATAAAAAGATAGGTAACCTTATCAGGTACGCTCATAATAAAAAGATAGGTAACCTTATCAGGTATGCTCAAAATAAAAAGATAGGTAACCTTATCAGGTACGCTCAAAATAAAAAGATAGGTAACCTTATCAAGTACGCTCATAATAAAAAGATAGGTAACCTTATCAGGTACGCTCATAATAAAAAGATAGGTAACCTTATCAGGTACGCTCATAATAAAAAGATAGGTAACCTTATCAGGTATGCTCAAAATAAAAAGATAGGTAACCTTATCAGGTACGCTCAAAATAAAAAGATAGGTAACCTTATCAAGTACGCTCATAATAAAAAGATAGGTAACCTTATCAGGTACGCTCATAATAAAAAGATAGGTAACCTTATCAGGTACGCTCATAATAAAAAGATAGGTAACCTTTATCAAGTACGCTCAAAATAAAAAGATAGGTAACCTTTATCAAGTACGCTCAAAATAAAAAGATAGGTAACCTTATCAGGTACGCTCATAATAAAAAGATAGGTAACCTTATCGGGCAGGTATGCTCAAAATAAAAAGATAGGTAACCTTATCAGGTACGCTCATAATAAAAAGATAGGTAACCTTTATCAAGTACGCTCAAAATAAAAAGATAGGTAACCTTTATCAAGTACGCTCAAAATAAAAAGATAGGTAACCTTATCAGGTACGCTCATAATAAAAAGATAGGTAACCTTATCGGGCAGGTATGCTCAAAATAAAAAGATAGGTAACCTTATCGGGCAGGTATGCTCAAAATAAAAAGATAGGTAACCTTATCAGGTACCACGGTGTAGGATCAAATCGATTCCTTTCGGAAAATATCGGCGTTATTCGATTACTTTCGGTTATTACAACGACTCCTTCCAGTAAAAACAATGTAAGTTTGATTAACACCGGACCTTCTTTTCGTCATTAACCACTGAAATGTAAGTATTTATCACTCAATTGATAGATCACGGAATTCTTTAATAATGTGTTTATTTCGGAAAATCAGTTTTACGCACTCTAATGAAAGTGTAATGCAGCATTAAACGAAACAAAGTGACAAGATCGTGTGAAACAGGCCAACCGGCGATAGAAATACACGAATTTGAAGTTGAAAGAGAATTCCTTTACTGAAGACACTTTTCCGTTCGAAATGTCTGGTTATTATTGATACTTTGTAACTACGATATTACATGTGATCACATTTTTTTCAACGAAAATCGTAGTTTTAGTTGCAATATTGAATAACGCTCCCTTCAAGTTAATGGCACGTATTCCTTTCTTTCGTCAGATATATTATTCTTTTTACTAGTTTATATAAAAAAAATAAAATAAAAGTGAACCATATAGTTGCAGGCGTACACTTTTTCATGGAAGCATATATACTGACGCGGCTACTGACGGGCTTCAGGATGGTATCGTCAATAGTATGCACCATACGGCTAAAATATATATATAAAAGCTGAAAATAACATCCTAGTTTTATTAAATAAAAGTGAACCATATAGTTGCAGGCGTATACCTTTTCACACAGGCGTATAAGCCGTATATACTGACGCGGATATTGACGGGCTTCAGGATGGCACCCTCAATATTATACACCATACGGCTAAAATATAGAAAAAAAGCTGAAAACAACATCCGATATATTCCTTTTACTAGTTTATATAAAAAAAATTAAATAAAAGTGAACCATATAGTTGCAGGCGTACACCTTTTCACACAGGCGTATATATTTACCTGGTTACTACTGCAGGCGTATATATTTACCTGGTTACTACTGCAGGCGTATATATTTACCTGGTTACTACTGCAGGCGTATTTAAGTATGACCGTTCTTTCGTGATAAATACAGTATTGAGTAATACATGTATAAATCGGAGTTGGTGAATTTGCGTTCAATAAAGTGAGAAATCACACGCAATTTGACCAGCTACGAAAAGAGTAGATCTTTTTCGTTTTCAATTGGGCTTTCTGCAAGAAAAAGAACATTTTATTGAATATTTAGTACAAGTTCTTTGGTTTGAAAGGAATCGGCGCCAAAATGCTTGATCATTTTCGATGAGCCAAAAGGAGGCGTTGACAATTTTTTCTTCAAAAAGTGATTTTAAGGCCTATTTTACCTATAAAACATTGAACATACACATATCGTAGATGAAACATGTATTTGTCTTATTTTTTTTCACATATTTGCTCCAACAACAAAGGCACTCTTCAAATTTTTCATGATTTTAAAGAAAATTGTAGGATTGCTATGGAATTCAGTGACAAAGTTGATTCAATTAAGTATTCTACTCTTCCGTAAAAGATAGTATTTGGAGGATTTTACCTATGTTCTTGGTCTTTTTCCATCTTGTTTGGTCGAACATCGTTTCAGATGTGCCATAATTTCCAAAAGGAGTCGTTGTAATAACCGAAAGTAATCGAATAACGCCGATATTTACTTTAAGAAATTGATTTGATCCTACACCGTGGGTACGCTCAAAATAAAAAGATTGGTAACCTTTATCAAGTACGCTCATAATAAAAAGATTGAAAATTTTGAAATAATTTAAACATCTTTGGGATCAAGAAATGAAGACCACAAACTGAATAACCAAATTCAGCTAAGGTTGTATATACATGATGAATACGAACCCTAGTTTTAGTAATAATTGCATTATCCAGGAACTGTAAAATTCAACACTAATATTTCAATATGATTATTATTAATTTGTTTAGATCTGGTGCCTTTGATGACAGTGTGCAATGCCTTGAGCGATTGTACGATCGGTGTGATAGCCCGGAAGCTAAAGAATGGCTACAAAAGTTAGCTAGACCTAGAAGATGGGAGGCAGGATTTAGAAGGTTCTGTAGACATGTTGACTGTAAGTTATATCTCCTATCATAGGAAGAAGAATATAACTGATTAGACCTGTAACATAAAGAATCTAAGTAAAATTATATCTTAAATTCATCTTTCTTTCTGATATCTGTTTCTTTACACATAAAAGCCATGTCCACAATTCTTAGTTCAGTCCAATCTAGCTATACCACTAGGTTGATTGATTGATTGATAGCATGGTTGATTGGTGTTTAACGCCAACTCTAACAGTATTTCAGCTATATCGTGGCGTGAACAAATTTTATAAGTCATACTACTAGGACTTGACTACAATATCAGTATATATTATATATCAAAATTTTACCCCATCTGAGAGACTATATTATCGAATATATACATTATATATCAAGTCAGTATTAACAATGTAGATAGATAATTGAATGTGGAGGAAGCCTTCCTGAATAACCTTCACAAGTACGAGAAAATCTCTATTACAGTGTATTTATTGTGCTGATTTACCACCATATACCTAGGTTAAGGTGTAAGCAGGTATATTGCATGTTGCAATTAAAATAGTTTGACATAAATTATCAGATATGTATTGAAGAATAAAAATAGCTTGAATATATTCCAAATAAGCGGAATTTGCAAAATTTTGTGAACTTCCGCCCGTAGCAGTTGGTGGTTTTCTCTGATTACTTCAACAATGGAATTGGTGCCGCCGTAGAACTACTGAAACATTGTTGAATTGGTGCTGCCGTAGAACTACTGAAACATTGTTGAATTGGTGCTGCCGTAGAACTACTGAAGCATTGTTGAATTGGTGCTGCCGTAGAACTACTGAAACATTGTTGAATTGGTGCCGCCGTAGAACTACTGAAACATTGTTGAATTGGTGCCGCCGTAGAACTACTGAAACATTGTTGAATTGGTGCCGCCGTAGAACTACTGAAACATTGTTGAATTGGTGCCGCCGTAGAACTACTGAAACATTGTTGAATTGGTGCCGCCGTAGAACTACTGAAACATTGTTGAATTGGTGCCGCCGTAGAACTACTGAAACATTGTTGAATTGGTGCTGCCGTAGAACTACTGAAACATTGTTGAATTGGTGCTGCCGTAGAACTACTGAAACATTGTTGAATTGGTGCCGCCGTAGAACTACTGAAACATTGTTGAATTGGTGCCGCCGTAGAACTACTGAAACATTGTTGAATTGGTGCCGCCGTAGAACTACTGAAACATTGTTGAATTGGTGCCGCCGTAGAACTACTGAAACATTGTTGAATTGGTGCCGCCGTAGAACTACTGAAACATTGTTGAATTGGTGCCGCCGTAGAACTACTGAAACATTGTTGAATTGGTGCTGCCGTAGAACTACTGAAACGTTGTTGAATTGGTGCTGCCGTAGAACTACTGAAACATTGTTGAATTGGTGCTGCCGTAGAACTACTGAAACATTGTTGAATTGGTGCTGCCGTAGAACTACTGAAACATTGTTGAATTGGTGCTGCCGTAGAACTACTGAAACATTGTTGAATTGGTGCTGCCGTAGAACTACTGAAACATTGTTGAATTGGTGCCGCCGTAGAACTACTGAAACAATGTTGAATTGGTGCCGCCGTAGAACTACTGAAACATTGTTGAATTGGTGCCGCCGTAGAACTACTGAAACATTGTTGAATTGGTGCCGCCGTAGAACTACTGAAACATTGTTGAATTGGTGCTGCCGTAGAACTACTGAAACATTGTTGAATTGGTGCTGCCGTAGAACTACTGAAACATTGTTGAATTGGTGCCGCCGTAGAACTACTAAAACATTGTTGAATTGGTGCTGCCGTAGAACTACTGAAACATTGTTGAATTGGTGCTGCCGTAGAACTACTGAAACATTGTTGAATTGGTGCCGCCGTAGAACTACTGAAACATTGTTGAATTGGTGCCGCCGTAGAACTACTGAAACATTGTTGAATTGGTGCCGCCGTAGAACTACTGAAACATTGTTGAAATGGTGCCGCCGTAGAACTACTGAAACATTGTTGAATTGGTGCCGCCGTAGAACTACTGAAACATTGTTGAATTGGTGCTGCCGTAGAACTACTGAAACATTGTTGAATTGGTGCTGCCGTAGAACTACTGAAACATTGTTGAATTGGTGCCGCCGTAGAACTACTGAAACATTGTTGAATTGGTGCTGCCGTAGAACTACTGAAACATTGTTGAATTGGTGCTGCCGTAGAACTACTGAAACATTGTTGAATTGGTGCCGCCGTAGAACTACTGAAACATTGTTGAATTGGTGCCGCCGTAGAACTACTGAAACATTGTTGAATTGGTGCTGCCGTAGAACTACTGAAACATTGTTGAATTGGTGCCGCCGTAGAACTACTGAAACATTGTTGAATTGGTGCCGCCGTAGAACTACTGAAACATTGTTGAATTGGTGCTGCCGTAGAACTACTGAAACATTGTTGAATTGGTGCTGCCGTAGAACTACTGAAACATTGTTAAATTGGTGCCGCCGTAGAACTACTGAAACATTGTTGAATTGGTGCCGCCGTAGAACTACTGAAACATTGTTGAATTGGTGCCGCCGTAGAACTACTGAAACATTGTTGAATTGGTGCTGCCGTAGAACTACTGAAACATTGTTGAATTGGTGCCGCCGTAGAACTACTGAAACATTGTTGAATTGGTGCTGCCGTAGAACTACTGAAACATTGTTGAATTGGTGCCGCCGTAGAACTACTGAAACATTGTTGAATTGGTGCCGCTGTAGAACTACTGAAACATTGTTGAATTGGTGCCGCCGTAGAACTACTGAAACATTGTTGAATTGGTGCCGCCGTAGAACTACTGAAACATTGTTGAATTGGTGCCGCCGTAGAACTACTGAAACATTGTTGAATTGGTGCCGCCGTAGAACTACTGAAACATTGTTGAAAGTGGCGTTGCACATCCATAATCCTATTTCAAAATAAATATATTTAAAACGTAGATATCTAATTTAGGGAACATGGTGCTTCCTGACATAAACTTCATCATATACTCAAAGTCAAACGATTTAAAACAAAAAGCTAAATAATATAATAACAGTCTTTTTGAGCATGAAGATAAAAATGATGGAATGTGTAGACATTGTTTTTCGCAAATTTTTGGTTACCAAAGAACATGTGTAGACAAGGCATTTCATAATATTTAAGCAACAAATGTTTTTCATAGAATAGTGGTATCCAACACATATTGTGTTATGTTTTTTTGGTCTTCTGTACCCTATGTTGCCAGTTTCTCTGGATTGTTCATTTTTTATTGCCCCTTCGGTATTCTCTAACGTTTATTTCATATGTTTTATTTGCTCATTTCAGTGTATATTAAACAGAAACATTGCATACAGCAACAGAATGCAGAATTAGAAGCTTGTGTCAATAGACATAAAGACAAATTCACAAATACAAATAATTATGTGTCTTATACTCCTACTGGATATAGTGTCAATGAACAAGTTTTAAAGTCTACTTGTAGGTAAGTAATAGTAGGTAAACATATATAGTCAACACTTGACCAATGTACAAGTGAAGATGCAAGATTTCAAGATTTCAAGATTTATTTGAAAACACTCAGACACATATACTAGTGTAACAAGAGGTCATTTTTTAAATAATATATATACATTCAAGATATACCAAACAACCTAAGTAACTAATTATATCCGTTGTTATAGTCAGTTATGATTCACACTTGGATGACTATTTGTTGTGAATTATTATTTAAAAACGCATATTGTGAAACCGTTGGCCTATGGTGTAATTAGTCATATATGTTTTTTTTATTAAGAGTTTTATCATCTATACTTTATTAATAAAATGTAGTATACAATTTAAATAACCTTCATCAAAAGATTGGAAAGCCAAATAATTTAAAAGTCTTTGTGAGTAAGTAAACCATCGGATCTGAACAGGATTGCCAAAATCGGCTGTGACTATCTATGCCTGAAGGAGGTTGATCTTATATTATTTATTAACAGCAAATTTCAATGATTAATATATCTAATAAACCATGTCAGTACTGACTACTGGGCGGAGGATACCCTAGGGGATTAATAGTCTACCAGCAAAGGTATCGACCCAGTAATAGATATGTAGATATCTAATTTAGTGTGCACGACACGTTTCTGGAATTACCTTCATCAGGTACGCTCATAATCAGAAGATTGGAAAGTCAAGTCTTTGGGAGCATGAAAACCAGAGTACATCATCAAGCCAAACTCAGCTAATGTTATACTCATATAAATATCTTGAATCTGATTTGATAAAACACTGTCACGTGATATTTATCCATTCGTTGGGTCAACCGCTAATCGTAAGGTCTCATAGTAAGGTCCACCGCTCGCGAGGAAATCCTAAGAAAATTCCCACGTGAGCCTCACGTGTTTCCAATTATAGTTACTTCCCTTGATTCAACAGACAACAAACATGGTGTCCAGCGACAGGTTCGTCGCTGTAGGCGAAGAAGAAATTTTATATATTATATCGAATATTTTCGCAAAGCCGCAGGTATTCTATTACTTGGTGTCTGATGCACAAATATTCGATATAATATGAAACAGGCACGGCCATGAGTGCTCGCGAATCTGCAAATTATCTGCCAATTTCAAGCTCATCCAGTGCATCAAAATAGTGTCGAGATTTTTTCGGCCGAGATATATCGGGGACAACTTTTTTTTAGGGTCGAATCTAGTCTCATTCAATCGAACTCTCGTTTCTTACGAAATCTCAAAAGTTAACTTTCGCGCAGAAAAAAAATTCTTGTCAGTATGTCAGAAGAGATTTAATAAATTTGAAAATATCAATATAAGTAGAACAAGCTAACAAAATGACTTTTATTACACACGGGTTCCGGGTTTCAGTGGTATCGTACGTACGAGAGAGGGTACGAGATTTAGGATCACCTTTGCGCTTTATGTTAAGAAGATCTTCATTAGTTGATTGTGTAAGTGTGTTACACGGAACGTGTTTACAATGTGCAGAATTTTTTTTTATCCATCAGTATGTGAAGCCATGTTTATCAAAAAATCCTAAGTACACATTTTATACCATAAAGAGCTCGGTGACGCTCGCATAATATACCAATTATCACCCTTGTTGTATAATGTTACCCATGCCTGAATACAATTTACCTTAATTTTAATAAATTACATTATTTAGGAACTGTAAATTTCAAATATAGATAATAATATGAAACCGGCACGGCCATGAATGCTCGCGCATCTGAAAATTATCTGGCAATTTCACGCTCATCCAGTGCATCAAAAAGTGTCGAGATTTTTTGGGCCGAGATATATTGGGGACGACTTTATTTTAGGGCCGAATCTAGTCTCATTCAATCGAGCTGTCGTTCCTTACGAAATCTCAAAAGTTAACTTCCGCGTAGAAACAAAAAAAATTGTCAGTATGTCAGAAGAGATTTAATAAATTTAAAAATATCAATATAAGTAGAACAAGCTAACAAAATGACTTTTATTACACACGGGTTCCGGATTTCAGTGGTATCGGACGTACGAGAGAGGGTACGAGACTTCAGGATCACCTTTGCGCTTTATGTTAAGAAGATCTTCATTAGTTGAGTGTGTTAGTGTGTTACACGGAACGTGTTTACAAAGCGTCGAATTTTTTTTTATTTGTCAGTATATGTGCAGTACACATTTTATTCCATAAAGAGCTCGCTTACGCTCGCATATAATCAACCATGTCAGTCCCGAAACACTGACTATGGGGCGGATGATACCTTCGGGGACTAAACATCTACCAGCAGAGGTATCTCGTAGGGACTAAACATCTACCAGCAGAGGTATCTCGTAGATATCTAATTTAGTACCAACGACGAATTTCTGAAAATATTTATGTTTGAATTTAAACATAATTTGCTAGTTATTTTGCTTAATGGTTTGGATTCAATATGTTCGGTGGTATCTGTTTTTGTGGTTCAAGTTGACATATAGATTCGATATGTTCGGTGGTATCTGTTTTTGTGGTTCAAGTTGACATATAGATTCAATATGTTCGATGGTATCTATTTTGTTTTTGTGGTTCAAGTTGACATACAGATTCAATATGTTCGGTGGTATCTGTTTTTTGTGGTTCAAGTTGACATATAGATTCAGTATGTTCGGTGGTATCTGTTTTTGTGGTTCAAGTTGACATATAGATTCAATATGTTCGGTGGTATCTATTTTTGTGGTTCAAGTTGACATATAGATTCAATATGTTCGGTGGTATCTGTTTTTGTGGTTCAAGTTGACATACACATTCAATATGTTCGGTGGTATCTGTATTTTTGTGGTTCAAGTTGACATACAGATTCAATATGTTCGGTGGTATCTGTTTTTGTGGTTCAAGTTGACATCTAGATTCAATATGTTCGGTGGTATCTGTTTTTGTGGTTCAAGTTGACATATAGATTCAATATGTTCGGTGGTATCTGTTTTTGTGGTTCAAGTTGACATACACATTCAATATGTTCGGTGGTATCTGTTTTTTGTGGTTCAAGTTGACATATAGATTCAATATGTTCGGTGGTATCTGTTTTTGTGGTTCAAGTTGACATACATATTCAATATGTTCGGTGGTATCTGTTTTTGTGGTTCAAGTTGACATACAGATTCAATATGTTCGGTGGTATCTGTTTTTTGTGGTTCAAGTTGACATATAGATTCAATATGTTCGGTGGTATCTGTTTTTGTGGTTCAAGTTAACATATAGATTCAATATGTTCAGTGGTATCTATTTTGTTTTTGTGGTTCAAGTTGACATACAGATTCAATATGTTCGGTGGTATCTGTTTTTGTGGTTCAAGTTGACATACAGATTCAATATGTTCGGTGGTATCTGTTTTTGTGGTTCAAGTTGACATACAGATTCAATATGTTCGGTGGTATCTGTTTTTTGTGGTTCAAGTTGACATATAGATTCAATATGTTCGGTGGTATCTGTTTTTGTGGTTCAAGTTGACATATAGATTCAATATGTTCAGTGGTATCTGTTTTTGTGGTTCAAGTTGACATACAGATTCAATATGTTCGGTGGTATCTGTTTTTTGTGGTTCAAGTTGACATATAGATTCAATATGTTCGGTGGTATCTGTTTTTGTGGTTCAAGTTGACATACAGATTCAATATGTTCGGTGGTATCTGTTTTTTGTGGTTCAAGTTGACATATAGATTCAATATGTTCGGTGGTATCTGTTTTTGTGGTTCAAGTTGACATACAGATTCAATATGTTCGGTGGTATCTGTTTTTGTGGTTCAAGTTTTATTACACACGGGTTCCGGATTTCAGTGGTATCGGACGTACGAGAGAGGGTACGAGACTTCAGGATCACCTTTGCGCTTTATGTTAAGAAGATCTTCATTAGTTGAGTGTGTTAGTGTGTTACACGGAACGTGTTTACAAAGCGTCGAAATTTTTTTTATTTGTCAGTATATGTGCAGTACACATTTTATTCCATAAAGAGCTCGCTTACGCTCGCATATAATCAACCATGTCAGTCCCGAAACACTCACTATGGGGCGGATGATACCTTCGGGGACTAAACATCTACCAGCAGAGGTATCTCGTAGATATCTAATTTAGTACCAACGACGAATTTCTGAAAATATTTATGTTTGAATTTAAACATAATTTGCTAGTTATTTTGCTTAATGGTTTGGATTCAATATGTTCGGTGGTATCTGTTTTTGTGTTTCAAGTTGACATACAGATTCAATATGTTCGGTGGTATCTGTTTTTGTGGTTCAAGTTGACATACAGATTCAATATGTTCGGTGGTATCTTTTTTATGTGGTTCAAGTTGACATATAGATTCAATATGTTCGGTGGTATCTGTTTTTGTGGTTCAAGTTGACATATAGATTCAATATGTTCGGTGGTATCTATTTTGTTTTTGTGGTTCAAGTTGACATACAGATTCAATATGTTCGGTGGTATCTGTTTTTGTGGTTCAAGTTGACATACAGATTCAATATGTTCGGTGGTATCTGTTTTTGTGGTTCAAGTTGACATACAGATTCAATATGTTCGATGGTATCTGTTTTTTGTGGTTCAAGTTGACATATAGATTCAATATGTTCGGTGGTATCTGTTTTTTGTGGTTCAAGTTGACATATAGATTCAATATGTTCAGTGGTATCTGTTTTTGTGGTTCAAGTTGACATACAGATTCAATATGTTCGGTGGTATCTGTTTTTTGTGGTTCAAGTTGACATACAGATTCAATATGTTCGGTGGTATCTGTTTTTTGTGGTTCAAGTTGACATATAGATTCAATATGTTCGGTGGTATCTGTTTTTGTGGTTCAAGTTGACATACAGATTCAATATGTTCGGTGGTATCTGTTTTTGTGGTTCAAGTTGACATACAGATTCAATATGTTCGGTGGTATCTGTTTTTGTGGTTCAAGTTGACATACAGATTCAATATGTTCGGTGGTATCTGTTTTTGTGGTTCAAGTTGACATACAGATTCAATATGTTCGGTGGTATCTGTTTTTGTGGTTCAAGTTGACATACAGATTCAATATGTTCGGTGGTAACTGTTTTTTGTGGTTCAAGTTGACATATAGATTCAATATGTTCAGTGGTATCTGTTTTTGTGGTTCAAGTTGACATATAGATTCAATATGTTCGGTGGTATCTATTTTGTTTTTGTGGTTCAAGTTGACATACAGATTCAATATGTTCGGTGGTATCTGTTTTTGTGGTTCAAGTTGACATACAGATTCAATATGTTCGGTGGTATCTGTTTTTGTGGTTCAAGTTGACATACAGATTCAATATGTTCGGTGGTATCTGTTTTTGTGGTTCAAGTTGACATACAGATTCAATATGTTCGGTGGTATCTGTTTTTTGTGGTTCAAGTTGACATATAGATTCAATATGTTCAGTGGTATCTGTTTTTGTGGTTCAAGTTGACATATAGATTCAATATGTTCGGTGGTATCTGTTTTTGTAGTTCAAGTGGACATACAGATTCAATATGTTCGGTGGTATCTGTTTTTTGTGGTTCAAGTTGACATATAGATTCAATATGTTCGGTGGTATCTGTTTTTGTGGTTCAAGTTGACATACAGATTCAATATGTTCGGTGGTATCTGTTTTTGTGGTTCAAGTTGACATACAGATTCAATATGTTCGGTGGTATCTTTTTTTTGTGGTTCAAGTTGACATATAGATTCAATATGTTCGGTGGTATCTGTTTTTGTGGTTCAAGTTGACATATAGATTCAATATGTTCGGTGGTATCTATTTTGTTTTTGTGGTTCAAGTTGACATACAGATTCAATATGTTCGGTGGTATCTGTTTTTGTGGTTCAAGTTGACATACAGATTCAATATGTTCGGTGGTATCTGTTTTTGTGGTTCAAGTTGACATACAGATTCAATATGTTCGGTGGTATCTGTTTTTTGTGGTTCAAGTTGACATATAGATTCAATATGTTCGGTGGTATCTGTTTTTTGTGGTTCAAGTTGACATATAGATTCAATATGTTCGGTGGTATCTGTTTTTGTGGTTCAAGTTGACATACAGATTCAATATGTTCGGTGGTATCTGTTTTTTGTGGTTCAAGTTGACATATAGATTCAATATGTTCGGTGGTATCTGTTTTTGTGGTTCAAGTTGACATACAGATTCAATATGTTCGGTGGTATCTGTTTTTTGTGGTTCAAGTTGACATATAGATTCAATATGTTCGGTGGTATCTGTTTTTGTGGTTCAAGTTGACATACAGATTCAATATGTTCGGTGGTATCTGTTTTTGTGGTTCAAGTTGACATACAGATTCAATATGTTCGGTGGTATCTGTTTTTGTGGTTCAAGTTGACATATAGATTCAATATGTTCAGTGGTATCTGTTTTTGTGGTTCAAGTTGACATACAGATTCAATATGTTCGGTGGTATCTGTTTTTGTGGTTCAAGTTGACATACAGATTCAATATGTTCGGTGGTATCTGTTTTTTGTGGTTCAAGCTGACATATAGATTCAATATGTTCGGTGGTATCTGTTTTTGTAGTTCAAGTTGACATACAGATTCAATATGTTCGGTGGTATTTGTTTTTGTGGTTCAAGTTGACATATAGATTCAATATGTTCAGTGGTATATGTGTTTGTGGTTCAAGTTGACATATAAATTCAATATGTTCGATGGTATCTATTTTGTTTTTGTGGTTCAAGTTGACATATAGATTCAATATGTTCGGTGGTATCTGTTTTTGTGGTTCAAGTTGACATATAGATTCAATATGTTCAGTGGTATCTGTTTTTGTGGTTCAAGTTGACATATAGATTCAATATGTTCGGTGGTATCTGTTTTTGTGGTTCAAATTGACATACAGATTCAATATGTTCGGTGGTATCTGTTTTTTGTGGTTCAAGTTGACATATAGATTCAATATGTTCGGTGGTATCTGTTTTTGTGGTTCAAGTTGACATATAGATTCAATATGTTCGGTGGTATCTATTTTTGTGGTTCAAGTTGACATATAGATTCAATATGTTCGGTGGTATCTGTTTTTGTGGTTCAAGTTGACATACAGATTCAATATGTTCGGTGGTATCTGTTTTTGTGGTTCAAGTTGACATATAGATTCAATATGTTCGGTGGTATCTGTTTTGTGTGGTTCAAGTTGACATATAGATTCAATATGTTCGGTGGTATCTGTTTTTGTGGTTCAAGTTGACATACAGATTCAATATGTTCGGTGGTATCTGTTTTTGTGGTTCAAGTTGACATACAGATTCAATATGTTCGGTGGTATCTGTTTTTTGTGGTTCAAGTTGACATATAGATTCAATATGTTCAGTGGTATCTGTGTTTGTGGTTCAAGTTGACATATAAATTCAATATGTTCGGTGGTATCTATTTTGTTTTTGTGGTTCAAGTTGACATATAGATTCAATATGTTCGGTGGTATCTGTTTTTTGTGGTTCAAGTTGACAATTAGATTCAATATGTTCGGTGGTATCTGTTTTTGTGGTTCAAGTTGACATATAGATTCAATATGTTCGGTGGTATCTATTTTTGTGGTTCAAGTTGACATATAGATTCAATATGTTCGGTGGTATCTGTTTTTGTGGTTCAAGTTGACATACAGATTCAATATGTTCGGTGGTATCTGTTTTTGTGGTTCAAGTTGACATATAGATTCAATATGTTCGGTGGTATCTGTTTTGTGTGGTTCAAGTTGACATATAGATTCAATATGTTCGGTGGTATCTGTTTTTGTGGTTCAAGTTGACATACAGATTCAATATGTTCGGTGGTATCTGTTTTTGTGGTTCAAGTTGACATACAGATTCAATATGTTCGGTGGTATCTGTTTTTTGTGGTTCAAGTTGACATACAGATTCAATATGTTCGGTGGTATCTGTTTTTTGTGGTTCAAGTTGACATACAAATTCAATATGTTCGGTGGTATCTGTTTTTGTGGTTCAAGTTGTCATATATAGATTCAATATATTCTATGGCATCTATTTTTGTGGTTCAAGTTGACATATAGATTCAATATGTTCATTTGCATCTATTTTGTGGTTCAAGTTGACATCTAGATTCAATATGTTCGGTGGCATGTTTTTCTTTGTGGTTCAAGTTGACATGTAGTTAGTTACTCCCTTATATCTCAGATTTCATTGATTTATGGCAACAACGAAATTCCATTGAATTTGCAGTCAAAGAAAATAATTGTATAAACATTAGACCCCCAATGTTTTAACAGCTATAATGAAGAAACTGTCCACAAATCACTCTGTAGTAATGAGGTTGGCAACAGGACATCAGAGAACATGTACTGGAAAGCTTATCTGTCTAACAACTTAGGTTTATTCATTCATAAACCATTCCGCTTGATTAATTTTCCAGTACTGTTTTTCGAACATAAACGATATTTTTGTAATTACAAATCCATACTTATGCTAAGAAAAAAAAGTCTTTGTAGGAAGCAGGTCGTTCTTAGAGATGATTAGTTATACATGTTATAAGACCTACTGCTGTTCAATTTAAAATGCTGTAATGTGTTATTCCAAATGACATTTATATTCAACCAACAAATAACAGAATACTATTCAATTTATTTGCAGAGATTATTCAAAAATAGAATATAAAAATGCAGTTATCAAATTTGTATCTAAGGATATTCGCATGTCTTCATGTAAAAGATGTCATATTTCATATTTTTATCAAAGTAAATAAATCTGATATCGCCAACAATACATCTATATTAGTGTATTATAGTTTTAGGTCAGGGATGTTATTATGTAATCATTCTACAAACAAAGGAAGGGGCTTTGATATTTTTGAAAAAGGAAATTAAATCTAACTTTCACTAAATTTAGAATTGTATAACTCTGACTTTGAGAAAAAGTGATATCATGTCTTGTGTGGATTACATTTAAAATTGTTTTATGTTTGATTAGAAAAGTTGCCTTGGTTTACTTACATCCCAAAATAAATGAGAATTGGTTTATTATTTTTATTTCTTATTACTAATTGTATATTTTCCTGTATACTCACATAAATATTTTCTTTATTTTTACAATTGAAATAAAAAAAGCTTATTAAGGACTAAAAACGTAGATATCTAATAGAGTGACAGGAAGTGGTGAAGAGGTTTAAATTGTAAATTACTTTCACAAAGTATGCTTTCAATATATATATTTAGGAAGACTTGTGCATTTATTGTAGTGTATTCATTTACATATTGGTGTGAGGTTCATACACATTTACTTTATTTACATATTTGTGTCATTATTTCAAGATACAAGACACATGGCAGAAAGTCATATTTATCCCTCTTCAAAAAGCCTAAAGTTGCATACTGCTTACATATGGCCATACCTGTTGAAAGTTATTACAGAAACTCTTTGTGCGCATTAAATTAGATATATACCGTCAATAGAAAGAGACTCTACACAGTCAATGGACAGAGACTCTGGTCAATGGACATAAGTATTCGTCACCCTTGATTTTACGCTATATATTTCATATAAAACCACATTTTTCAAAACAATTATTGTGAAGTCATTTCTTAACGGATTTTGATCATGTTTGCACCAGAAGAAGCAGAAATATTTAAAGATTATTTGTTTATTTTAGCATGATTTTCCGTTAGATTGCCTTTATTTTCTTATGATTTAAAGACAATTTTTGTTTTCTGACGTCAAATTTGCTATATATTTTAACCAAAATAAAATCGGAAAAATCAACATTTGTGTTTAAATCATCAGAAAACAAAAACCATGCAGACAAAATTACTATCAGATAAACAAATAAAATTCAAAGAATTCTGCGTGTCTTCAAATAAATTTCATAATAATCTGCCCAGAGATAGCTTTAAAATATCTTTTTGAAAAAATGTGGCTTTATATGAAATATATAATAAAAAATTGAAGGTGACGAATACTTATGTCCATGTACTGTACATGTAGTATTTATTACTATCACTCAGTCGGTTGATACCTCTGCTGGTTAACTATTAATCCCTTTTGGGATTCGAAGCCAGAGTAACAACTCCGATTCGGAGGAAGGCAATATCAGAAAACAACTCTGGCTTCGAATCCCAAAAGGGATTAATTAACTATTTGTCCACTAGGGTACCGTCTGCTCAGACTAGTAGTCAGTATTACGGCTGTTTATTAGATGTATTTATCATTTAACTTTGTAGTTCCTAAATAAATAAATTATTATTAAAACTAAGATTCTCCTCCCTCAGGCATAGGTAATCGTAGCTGATGTTGGCTATCCTGAGTAAGCTCTTGTTCTCCTCCCTCAGGCCTAGGTAATCTTAGCTGATTTTGGCTATACTGAGTAGGCTCTTTGGCTATCCTGAGTAGGCTCTTGTTCTCCTCCCTCAGGCCTAGGTAACCTTAGCTGATGTTGGCTATCCTGAGTAGGCTCTTTGGCTATCCTGAGTAGGCTCTTGCTTCCAAAGACCTTTCAATTATTTGGATTTCCATTTTGTTTTTAACTATGAGCGTACATGATGAAGGTTATGCGCACTAAATTAGAAATACGGTTTTTTTTTTTACATTATCAGAGAAAAACTTCTGCACTCTGATTTTTATCTAAATATAAATCAAACTATATGTTAATTCTAAACCATCAACTATATTATAATAACTAAACCAATGTTTTTTTTCCTCTATTGTAGTGTATTCCACTGGACAGATCATTGTTTAAATTTTCCACTTGGACAGTCATGTGGAGAACCCGTAGGTGCTGTAGTTAAAGACTTTCAAGGGGGCATAACTCCCCCAGTATGCGCGAATTATCAAGTTAATGAAAGTTCATCCAGGACTTCTTATACGTCCAATATCGTTGTGATATTATTATGTACATTTATGAGTTTAGTACTGTTTCGATATCCTTGATGGTGGCCATCTTAGATTCTAGTGATGGTGGCCATATTAGATTCTAGACAGGATCACTCATTATAGACTTCATATAATAATCTGTTTGATATTGAAGCAACAATGACAACGAACATACAACATGCACACACGTCCATAAAATTGAAAATAGGAGATATCACATTATTTCACAATGGATGAGAAGGAAAGCAAATTCAAACATGGATAAACAGTAGTAAAATAACGTCCAAATTACTATAGTAACCATTGTGTGAATTAAATGGATGTATATTGTGTCTGTGGGTGTTATATTATTTCCTAAGAAGATTTTGAATTTTCCATTGACCATGTGCCATGTTATCACTTTATGGTAACCAAAATTCAGAAGAATCAGTTAATGCTCCATCAAGACGAAATAAATAGCTCAATAATTCAACCATGAATAGGGAGAATACATTATAATGTTTATTAAGCACATTTTACAATTGTTTGATAACTCTTCATGTGGATGCGTGAACTCTTGGTATATACTGCATTCTAAATGCAAAGTTGAAATAAGAGTGTAAAAAATGTCTGACTGATGTTGCCAAAACAACAAACATGTATCATTTGAAGTGAGGCTGCATTGTTTATATTAGAAGGAACAGTATGTTTATTTTATAAGGATTGGTACTATAGGGGCAATGACCTTGATGTCATAGGTATTTGACAATGATGCTATAGGCAATCAACCGTGATGTCAAGGCAATCCTACATGATGTGTGTTATGGTGACTACATGTGCAAATAAAACAGACTCATTTCACACGAAAACTCACACATTAAATGTAATATGTTGGTAACATATTAATACAAAAAATGTAATGTGTTGGTAACATATTAATACAAAAAATGTAATGTGTTGGTAACATATTAATACAAAAAATGTAATGTGTTGGTAACATATTAATACAAAAAATGTAATGTGTTGGTAACATATTAATACAAATATACTGTACCGGTAATCACATTTTTCCTTTGACAAGAATGTGATGTTGAGTGTTTGCCATATAATGGCTTGAAGTGCTTGTTTTAGCAGACATTGTATATATAACATGTTCTTTATGTGGTTGGGGAGGAGATTGAATGAGGAAGTTATGAGGGGGTAATTAATTTCTTACAAAAACATTGCTATATCTATCATCTATATTTTTTTTTAAGCTAAAATAATATCATGCATTTATTTCATCAAATTGTCTGGATGAAACAATAGTAAATATGCCATTTCCCCATTATCTAATATTTTTTCTCAAGCTTAAAAATTATCATGCATTTATTTCGTCACATTGTCTGGATGAAACAATATATAGTAAATACACATTTTCTCCATCATCCAGATTTTTTTCTCAAGCTTGCATGCATCTATTTCTTCTAATTTTCTAAATACCTATATACACATTAAGGACATCATATAAGTAATTAAAAGATTAACTGATTACATGTTAAAGCCGAAGTCAATCTCTCTGGACCTTCTCATCACAATTTCTTCTTGATTTTAAATTAAAAAAAACAAAAAAGTGTATATGTTTTTTTATTAATGAGAGTTTATATGAACAAGAAATATTGTATACATGTATTTACTGTGTGTGACTTATTTACATCTATTCTAAGAGTTCATAATTTGTGTCATGTAAATATGAAACATGTTTTTTCTATTATAAAATGTATTAGGGGACCATCAATTGATTTTTATTAATGAAGGAGTAACCATTTTGTATTAGGAAATATGATATGTTACCTCATTTATGCAAAACATGGGATAATTTGTTTAATAAAACGTATTAGAATGCAAAGATTTCAGAAAAATATACATTTTAATAAAGATAAAGTTTTAATCCAAGACTTGCATAGAAAATATAGGAGGATAATGGTGTTTAACGCCACTTTCAAAATTATTTCAGTTATATCATGGCAGTAAGAAAATATAGATATATGTGTATATGCCAAACCTGTGTTTTTTGCAGTTGGTATTAAAATAATGGTTTTAGTTTTATTCACTATGAAAATTGTGAAATACTTTGAAATAGAATAAATAATACACATTATCATCAATATAAAGCTATATACCTGCTACAACAATAAAATGGGGGGAAAAATACCAGCTTAAAAAATGTTTGTTGTATTTCTTTGGCCATGCTTGTGATACTAAGAGTATTGCCAAAGAAAAGATACAACAAATATCTATATATTGTTGCTAAGGGGTTATTTCCTTTAAAAATCAAGAAATATCTATATATGGTTGCTAAGGGGTTATTTCCTTTAAAAAAACAAGAAATATCTATATATGGTTGCTAAGGGGTTATTTCCTTTAAAAAATCAAGAAATATCTATATATGGTTGCTAAGGGGTTATTTCCTTTAAGAAATCAAGAAATATCTATATATGGTTGCTAAGGAGTTATTTCCTTTAAAAATCAAGAAATATCTATATATGGTTGCTAAGGGGTTATTTCCTTTAAAAATCAAGAAATATCTATATATGGTTGCTAAGGGGTTATTTCCTTTAAAAAATCAAGAAATATCTATATATCGTTGCTAAGGGGTTATCTCCTTTAAAAAATCAAATGTTTGTCCCCCTTATGTATATTATGTAACAGTAGTATGAGTATGATCTGAGGATGTCCAGGATGACAGATCTTTTTTTGCTTGTTTTTATGCAGAATATTTTTATTGCTTTTAGTTGAGAGACTGTTAATGTATGTATTATTTTAACATTATTTTGAAGGTTGAGAGACTGTTAATGTATGTATTATTTTAACATTATTTTGAATGTTGAGAGACTGTTAATGTATGTATTATTTTAACATTATTTTTAATTGTGTTCAGGTTCAACACAGAATGTTGTTAATTGTCTAAAATTTTTATTTCTCAAATTTCTATTTTAAAAATTTATGTATTTTACCAAAATATTAGAGATATTTTGCATTCTGATCATGAAACGATTTTTATTATCATGATTCAGGCTGTATAATAATGTATATTTTTATTTTATTTAAATATTAGTTTTAACAAAACTTGATAAGTTTTAGTAGTGAGAAGTAGTTTATAAATAATGATATGCTTTATCATATTTTTTTCGTTTTTTAGAACATTCCAAGAGGTAATAGAAATATCACCCACACACAATGATACCAAAATTGTTTACATTTCTGATAAATATGAAAAAGAATCATCATTGAATTGACAGATTTCAACAAATTTTATGCACAGGTAATAATTTGACTTTTCAATTTCAGCTGTTTTCAGGTTGATATCCTGCATCACAGCTGGTTTTAAGAGGTTATAAATGAGAGTTTTATCTTACAATTTGTTTCTAATGTAAATCACTATGGCTGTGTACTTCAATGAACATTAGGTTACACATTTTTGTACAGTACCATGGTTATTGTTATTGCATAACAATTCAAATTCATGTACAACAAGTCAACTAGGGAATGGATTAAACAGCTGGATTCATGGTTTTTCCTCCCCATATTTCATGTGTAAAACTAATTTTCTAAAACATTAGAACACAAGAGAACAATTAAAACTAAATATTTCCTTTATATTATAGAGGGTTCTGTATAATTATGGTTATTGCAGGCAATTATTCATTGTATTTTTGTTTCATTATGTTGAAAGATGTGGATATGGAAATATCTTTAAGATAAAAAAAACATTGTTGTTTAATAAAAAAAAAGTTAAGAAATACTGAAAATGTGTTTAGTCTATATAGTAATACAAAATCTGTTGCCTTGTATCAGTTACATGGCCTTATCTTTGTACATTGTATAGGTTTGCAAGGTTATAAAGTAGAAAAACAGAATTGAAAAATGCACTGATCAAGAGAGTCATCAGAATAAAAAAAAGTATTTCAACAGGGCTATGTGTAATTAATGAGAATTACACATGATAAAACAATATAGCAAAACATCAAAGTTAGGTTGACACTAATGTATGATCCTCTATACACCTGGAAAGTTGGGTTAAATATGCATATATATGACCATAGCTGTTTAAACTCTTTTCTTACATAATTTCTCTCCAAACTAATTTAAATTCGATATCCTAACGCCCCCCCCCCCAAAAAAAAATCCCCCACCCCCAACAAATCTCTTATTTTAATCAGATTTCAGTTCACTTCGACCATTATCAAATATACAATGATATAGAATAATGTAACAAAACAAATAGAACTAAAGAAACTGAACATTTGAAAATGCAATCTATTTAAAGTTTGGTTTGGTTTATGGTGTTTAGCGCCACTTTCAACAATATTTCAGTTATATCGTGGCGGTCAGTTTTATTGGTGGAGGAAACTGGAGTACACGGAGAAATCCACCGACCTGTCACAAGCCATTAACAAACTTTATCAAATAATGTTGTATCGAGTACACCTCGCCATGAACGGGGTTCGCAAGGATGTAGAATAGTGTAACAAAACGAATGGAACTGAAGAAACTGAACATTTGAAAATGCCATCTCTCTCCGTCAATGTATTTTAGATCATAGTTCCATACCAATATCTTCATGGATCTGGGCGTATCTTTTGTGAATTTACACAGTCAATCAACTCGATTCTCACAAAAAGACAGATATATAAAAATGTTACAATGAGAACATTGTAATCTCATGGTAATAGAGATGATCAATCTTGTAATTATTTGTTTGTTTGTTTGTTTGTTTTAATTCAGTAACAATAAGGTCATGCTCTATTGTTAGTCTCCACTGTATCTATACATTTTAAATAACAGGATTATAAATTAATGAGTATCTGAAATATAAATTTTAAACATAATAAATGAAGCATTCGATAATCAATGTTGGAGACAAGAGGATGTTGGTAATTTTTATCATTAATTTCATACATTCTCATATCCGAACATCCGGGTATTTAATAATTCATTGGGGTGAGGTCAGCAGGAATCCTCTAGATTTTACCTAGATTCCAATGGAAAATTTGAATTTTATTTTCCTAATTTAAAATAAACCCGTCTGATATAAATTGACGAAAATCAAACTAGATACCTGATTTAGTGTCTATAAGGACCAGAGGTGATTTTAATTAAAATATTTAACTTCTGTTGGAAGATAGCGAATAAATTAATATACATTGGAGTCTATGTAGAATCCCGAGGATTTTGCTTGGCCTCACCTCAAATATTTTCTTCATCTCAAAATTGATAATCATTGATTGGTCAATTACATTCTGTGATGTCACTCCGAAATCGAGAATAGGTAATATTCTGTTTTGTCTATATTATTAATGATGAGCATCTGCTTAGTTTATCAAAGATATTATAAACAAAATAAACTTTAGAGAAACCGAAGTGTCAATCAAGAATGGATAATCCAGAGACACTTGAGTTACAACATTGGGCACACCACACACAGGACGAAGACAAACCAGAGACACATTGGGTACACAAGACACAGGACGAAGACAAACCAGAGACACATTGGGTACACAAGACACAGGACGAAGACAAACAAAACAAAAAACACAACACAGAAAACTAAAAAGACGAGCAACACGGATCCCACTAAAAACACAACACAGAAAACTAAAAAGAGGAGCAACACGGATCCCACTAAAAACACAACACAGAAAACTAGAAAGAGGAGCAACACGGATCCCACTAAAAACACAACACAGAAAACTAGAAAGATGAGCAACACAGATCCCACCAAAAACACAACACAGAAAACTAAAAAGATGAGCAACACGGATCCCACTAAAAACACAACACAGAAAACTAGAAAGATGAGCAACACAGATCCCACCAAAAACACAACACAGAAAACTAAAAAGAGGAGCAACAAGAACCCCACTAAAAACCCGGGGGTGAACCCGTACCCAGGTACACGTGAAGGGTAAGAAGAACTCCATTAAAAACCCGTGGTGAATCCAGGTACTCGTGAAGAGTAAGCAGTTTCTGGGTTTTTTCTAATACACCGCCATGTTACCCATAGTTAAGTCCGGTAAAAGTCTTGTCGATGTTGGAGGTAGGAATAAATCCATCGTCATTTGAGAAATAATATAATCTGTCCTTAATCTTTTGTTATTGTTGAAATGGTAAAATTGGTTATTGTTTGTATTGTAAAATAAAGGTATGAGTCATGTATCCAGAGCCGCCTCTTTCATCGAAGGAATTCTAATGAAAGAACAAGATCGACTCTTGTTGTAATACTTTGGTTAACCCCATTTCAAGTTGTCTGAGGTCTTGATGATGACGTGTTATATTCACAATAAAAATTATTTCAACATATTGTAAATAAATGTTGAGGTCAGAAGTTTATTTTCTTTCCATTAATTCTTTTCAAACATTGACATTTTACCCTATTTACAACGTATATATAATTTATTTACAGACAAGTAAACAACTATCATTTAAATTAAAGCACCGAAATGAGATTGTCGAAACTCGTATCAATATTGTACTATATATAGTATATATATTTCTTACTTGTTAGACTGTTTCTATTTGTAAATACAGAAATTGTTCCGAATCAATTCTACTAGACACTTGGTATTACTTGAATCGATACTGATTCTCAAAGGCAAAGATTTCTAAACAGTATCCAATGGAACATCTTGGTGAAAAAAGAAATCTAATAGAATTGTCGAAATCGTAAATTTATATATGTAAAAAATGGTGGGAAAATATCCCTATACTAACCTAAAGTTTTGTTTTAGTATACATCTGTCCAATTTCACCACACAATGAAATGCATCGAGCTTTAAATAAACTTGGCATGAATGTTGTCTGGATCATACTGTACAAAATTTATGTTTCGGTGATGATCAGAAATTCAATATGGCTATCAACTCTGACATAATTTTAAGAACCTTTCGCGAGCCACTAGGTTAACACCTCAGATGTTTGGTGTTGATTGTTGTTATTGTTGCTTTATTTACCTTCTTTCTGTGTCTCATGTCCAATGTTGCACGTGTCTCTGGATTGTTCCTTCGGTTTTCTCTAACGTTTATTCAACTTCGGACTTCGGACTTCTTATCTGAGTTTGTATATTGGCGAATATGGGAAAATCAAGATGGCCGTCCATTTTGGGAAGATGTGATTTTTAATTTTAATCTTCTGAAACCATATAATTGAACGATATAAAATCAAACATGACTTGGATGTTCCTTGGATAGTCTTCTCTGAAGTTGGTAATTTGATGTCAGTCTAGAATTTACGAGAGATCCGAACTTCAGATATCGCAGGTGACTCTGTTGCTTTCGCTTCTGAGCAGAGTAGTTGATTTTATTTTTGGGTAATATCCACACATAAAACGACTACTACGTTACATCGGAAGGTGAACCTTACCGGCATATATTAAGAAAAGATCGATGTATTTGGAGATGAATGATATAGGTCTTTCGAAGGTGTTAAAGGGAATTTAACAAATAAATAGAACTCGAAGCGACTGGGGATAAACATATCTCTGCCCTTGTTTGGGATTATGCATCAAAAGTTAACATACGTGGATAGTCAACAAGGCCCTGTATTTATTGGAGCTGCTGCAAGTTGTCTACTAATACAGGGGATATGACTTTCTCCAAACACGAGGCACACATTTTCGTTCCAAGACCGAATGGTGTATTCTATTCGTTCAGCACAACCAACAGACGCCCTTTATGAAGGGTTTTACCCCGTAGAGGAAACGTATTTATATTTATTACATACTTAGTTCAAATAAAGGCATTTTTGTATGACCAATATGACCGGAAGTAAACTGTCCATATTTTCACACCCCGGGAAAATAACCGATTATTGGATTACTACAAGATCATTTCCATATCGAGGCCCATATTGGCCCGGGCCAATATGGGCCTCGACTTCGTCTCAGGCCAATATGGGTGTCTCTTTTCTAGATGTCGGAAGTATGTAATAAATAGTTTAATACATGGGCATTTCCATATTGGTCTGGTTATCATCCCTCGACCCATATTGGCACTCGACTACGTCTCGGGCCAATATGGAGGTCTCGGGATGATAACCAGGCCAATATGGGAATGCGTCTCGGGCCAATATGGGGGTCTCGGGATGATAACCAGGCCAATATGGAAATGCCCATGTATTAATCTGTAAATATGTAGGACCGTTTTACCTCAGAGGGTATATTTCAATAAAAAAAATTAATGAGATCATTAATAACAAAATTAACATTTTTTCAAAATTATCAGACCAAAAACTACGTTAATGTCCCGTGTTTATATTAGTCAAAATTTGTGAAATATATTTGATACATGACTTTTGAAAAAAAATGAATGTGGGAAAAGGGAGATAACATGTTGAAACAAGGTGAAAAGTGAATGTAAGAGCATATTACGTGGATTTCTTTGCAAAAAATACTTGAGACTGATTTGCTAATTTTTTTAATTTATAAATCAAGTTTATATGGCTTAAAAAATATGTCCCTTTAATGATTAACCGACAAATGTACTTTGTGTGCTCTTCAAGGTATATTTGTCTATCTAGCTATGATCGAGTGTCTGTGGGAGATGACAGGCTTGAATTATTTTCCTCGTGAGAAGAAGCAGATACAAGAATCCTCTTGCACTTGTAGTATTATTTAAAACACCCCTCATCGTGTAGGACGCTTTGTATACAATTAATGACACATATCTTATTCTTTTGTTTGTGAAATATTGTCAGGATACCAACCAGGATGGTATTTATGGTACATAGTATACAAGTGACGTAATCTCAATATAAAATTAATTATCGAACAAAACACACAAGATGTTTAATTGTGAAGCACTTGTTCCTCTTCACACTTTTATTGGTTGTGATTCGACTAGCGCTTTTGATTAGAAAAGTTGAAATTTAACCACTTGCATTCCTTCTGAAGAATGCAAATATTTTGCAAAGAAGAAACAATATGTGTCTCATCATTGAATGATTCCAAAAATGACAACACGCAAGGATTGTAAAATGATCCTTGACAGACTTCCTTAAATTTGTTGATATCTCCTTGCAACTATTCCTTGACTCGTTGATAAAATCAGAAGCTCTTGAATTGTTAGAAGCAGATACAGAACTAGAAGATGGTATCCTACCCTCCTACTCCTATTTTTTTGCATGCTACATGCTGTGACAGAAATTGGCATATATGAAAGGGGTGTCCATGAACTGACTATTGTGTGGAGAAAAGGAATCGGGCCATGTTTGAGCAAATCTCCGGATGAGAAAGATTGGTACCACATGAAACCAATGGCTGTCTTGAACCACAATATAACTACACAGAGAAAATTCATCGGTGAATGTCACCTTTGTCCCAGTTTTTAAGCATCATACACATAACGTTATATCTTAAGACAATGCACTAATATACATGTATATATAAAACGATAAATAGTCAACATTTCAATACATTCGACGAATTTTAGGGAAATTACAACAAAGAAATTATAATTGCGAATGTATTGATTGTGTACAAAGCGATGTCATTATATCTCTTCATAACCACTTGTATATTTGCTGTAAACTGAAGAACACTTTATTGCGTTTCTGTCTGATCTCTTTCAATGAAATATTCCTTTAAAGATTCTAATACGCAAAGTTAAATGTTTTAAATAAAATAATATCACAAATCAGGACAAAATTGAAAAGACAGGATTCAATTTCATTTAAGATTTAAATAATAAAGAGTTCAATTGTTTTAAAATGTAATTAGATATTCCAGTCAACGGTACGTTGATATAAACAGTACAATTGTTTTAAAAGAAACACGTGTATCATTTATTAAATCTTTTAATGTTAGCAACAAAGATTTGTGTATGGAATTTAGTTTGATAAATCGCTTCAACAATAAGAAACACGTTAGTGGAACTTGGAAAAGGCAGATCTTCAACAAGGTAATATAAAATGAAAACGTAGATATCTAATTCAGTGCACACGACACGTTTCTTGATTAATCTTCATCAGGTACACTCAAAATCGAAATATTGGAAGCCAAATAATCTAAAAGTGTTAAAGTTTATATAATAGTAGCGTTTCTTTGCTTTCTCACTGATTATCTGTTTGTCGTAAGAACGTGCATCTATGACAATCATTTATCAATCCATACCTGTAAGTTGAGTAATTATGTAGTTTTAATTGACAGGACAATGGTAGTAGCGTTTCTATTCGATCTTTAGTTTTAAGGGTAGTGTTTTGTAGATCGTTGTTTGTCCTTTTGACCTTTTTCTTTTGGTGATTGTGTTTTTATGTCCTTCTTCGCTTTACGGTTTTTGATTACCTCCCTTTGGTATCTTAACTCTTGACTAAGACTCACTAATTATCTATTAGTCGTAAGAACGGCATCTACAAAACCCATTTATCAATCCATACCTCTAAGTTGAGTAATTTTGTAGGTTTAATTGACAGGACAATGACAAACATCACATGTTAATTTCTGTAATTATCGAGAGGAAGTTGGAAGTAAAGGCAGAAATCACTTTTAATGAGGTCATGAATCACAAAAAGTGAAATTAATTGTAGCACATTAAAACATAATTTATGAGAATTCACTGTATTTTTAGTCAATCCAAATATCACACACATAGTTTTTGTATTAAAAAAATATCTATAGTTATAAATGTTAGGACGCATTGGTAGTCATAGGAAATACATGGGCGTCTACACCATGGAAGATATCGATAGTCACTATACTAAATAGAGAGTTATAATATATACTAATTATACGGTGTGAAAATAATCGAAAATGTACAAAACCTGCATGGTTATGATAATTTCTTCCGTAAAAATATGGCCATGACTAGGAATACCATTGACTTATAGTACTACATGTAGATCACCACCAAGATTGTGGTCACCAAAACCTACACCAGACGTGACTTTTAAGTTGATAATAAAACCGAAGATATCAAATTTAGTGCGCACGACGCGTTTCTGGAATAACCTTCATCAGGTACGCTCAAAATAAAAAGATTGGAAATCCAAATAATTTAAAAGTGTTTGGGAGCAAGAAAACCAAAGGGCCTAAACATGTTTTGAACTATGTTTTTCCAATGACAGGCTTAACTTGTTACAATAAAACGTAGATATCTAATCTATTGCGCACGACGCAAATCTGGAATAACCTTCATCAGGTACCAATTATATTGAGAAGACTTGGTAACCCTGTTATCATGTTAAAAATATAGACCACGAGACCTTACACTACCCCATAAGTAGGTTATGACACGATGTCTCATAATCATGTCGGAAACCCATATACATTTTTGTGTATTTATGATATACAGTGTGTGGTAAAAAAAACAAAAAACAACAACAACAACAACAACAATGCTAATTCATGACTTCTTCTAGTTGTTTCTATATCAATATTGCTTTATTTCAGAATGTCAATTCTATTGAAGAAAGACAGAATTCATTACCTGTACATTGGTCATCTTGTTCTACGTGTGGCACCATCAGCCTTCTCTAAACTATTTGATATACATTACAATGGCGGCTTTAAAGCGGCACTACTGAAGGAAGAACAGAAACTTGAAGAATTAAAGAAGGAAGAAATAATTTCACAGGATCAATGGCAACAACTGTCAAAATTAGCAGGTCAGATTATAAGCACAACTATTTGTAAACCTCTCTCTTCGTACAATAAAAGAGACACGAGCGTTGCCTCCATTTAATATTTTAACGGTGTTTATTATTGAAACCGTCTAATACCATAACGTGTATAGTAAACAGATCGCTTATTTCACAAATGACACTGGGTTTATTTTCAATTTTTAATAAATGTTCTTATCCTTTAGTTTCCATCTAGAGATAATTAAAATCTATGAAACCAGACATTCAGTGTTCAAAGTCACACGTAAATATGTATCTTGTTCCTTGTTGATTAGAAATTGAAATTTAACAGCTGTTGCTAGCTTGTATTATATTTCCAGAAATTAAAAAAAGATAAAAGAATCGAAAAAATTTAATATACAAAATTGTATAGTTGTCAGATGAATTACAAAATGCTATTTTCATCTAAGATAAATTTTTTTTAGATATATCATTGCAGAAAAAGAAAACACTGGAGAAAATGTTAACCTCTGTCAGAATCTTGACACCAGTTTGCTGCTGATACTAGTCAAAGCTTTAACAGAAATTAAGATCCCAGCATGGCGACCATCGTCATTAGACACATCTGTTGGTGCTGATCTTTATAGAATCGACTTCACTTTTAATTATGTTATCAAAAAGAAAGATGAAAGTATCGACGACGATGAATTCTATGAAATGTTGAAGGAAGTAGCAAAGGTAAGTAAAACAGAAAAACACAAGTCATAAGAGGTCTTCGTGAAACAGATGATCTTAATACATACAACTACAACAACAATCCAAACACAAATGTAGAGGAAACAATAGGAAAACACATGGTTAGCACAAGTGAAATACGGTAGAAATATTAATGGAATTGTTATCGGAGACAAAGCAAAATGTCTTAGAGATTTGAAACACATGATTTAATGCAATTTTCCATATTGAAAAGATGGAACCAGTATTGTTGTCCAAGAGTTGGTTTAATTATAACAAGACAGCAATTGGGTGTAAGATAAAAATCAGAGTGAGTGATTGTTGTTTAACGCCAAGTGAGTAATTTTTCAGCTAGAGCATGGCAAAAACAAGATGCATATAAATGAAATTATGATGATGTTCACTTGTACTAGACAAATACGCTTATTTGGAATTCCACTGAGACAACATTCCACGGGTAGACATGTCATTCAACTAGGTCACAATATTTTGATTCCAAAGCGACCAGTCTTTGCTCCTTTTCCTTAATGCCGCGTGCGTAGCACAGAAACAACAAATGCCAATTTCATAGTCTTAGATTTGCAAATTTGAGCGTACGTATCTCATTGTTCTAAATACTTTTTAAAAGAAATACTTGTTATTGTTGATAGTGTAGTCCATAGAAAGACTAGGAGCTGGTTATATTTCAAAAGAATACAACAAAGTACATAGATACCTTGACAACGATGAGATTGACCACGTGGTACGACTTATACAAAAACAGAAGGAATTATATGCTTCTAAAGATCCTATTCCTAAGTACAGAAAAGGTAAAGGTTTACACAATATACATGTTGTAAGCCATTCTAATGTTACAGTTAACAATATACACATATTATAAGGGGTTCGAAAGATCATATTCCCAAGGACAGAAAAGTTAGAAGCTGAAAACTTATCCACGTAATTCAAAGGCAATGCTCAGTAAATGTAAACATCTCTGAATCGACGAAGTCTACACGTAGAAACAGACTAAATTTGATAGATTATGATCGAAAACAAAATACAGAAACCTCTTGGAACAAATCCATTTGTTTCCTTTTTAGTTAGAACAACGCTAACTTTCAAGAGAAGTCTCGCTTTACGCCTTTTTCCGGGTCAGTAGCTGTAACTGGTTTCGGAAAACATGGACAGTATCTCCGGAATGTATGATTAATTCGATTCTCAGCGATACATTGTTTTATATTACAAAGTTATTATTCTTTGTGAACTACCAACCAATACTAAAATTTGAGTTATAACAACTATTATACCGGTAATCCCAATCAGCAACAAAGCAACTCCAAAACGAGAAATTATTTTTCAAGTTTTCCAAAGGTGACGAGTGGAAGGTATACGAGAAATAGTCTTTTATGTTTTCCAAAGGTGACGAGTGGAAGGTATACGAGAAATAGCCTTTTATGTTTTCCAAAGGTGACGAGTGGAAGGTATACGAGAAAGTATCTTTCAAGTTTTCCAAAGGTGACGAGTGGAGGGTATACGAGAAATTATCTTTCAAGTTTTCCAAAGGTGACGAGTGGAAGGTATACGAGAAATTATCTTTCAAGTTTTCCAAAGGTGACGAGTGGAAGGTATACGAGAAATTATCTTTCAAGTTTTCCAAAGGTGACGAGTGGAAGGTATACGAGAAATAGTCTTTTAAGTTTCCCACGAGTGGAAAGTATCGAATCGCAGTGTAATCAGCCACACGTTACCTACCATGAAATGTGGTTGTTGGAATAAATACGACTGCTATATTACCTCTTAGTTGAGTGTGTTTCATTTACACTCGTACTTGATGATGATATTTTTTGGGGAAAATTTATTTTTCATTGGTCACTTCAATTTTTAAGAGTGCACCGGTTGAAATTCTAAGCTACACCATTGATATATTATATATGTCCAATCCCATTTGCAACTTGTATGCAAATAAAATATGTTTAAACTAAATATATTAAGTATATAGTCATGTGTAGTGATGACCATAATCATCTAACACGAATGACAAAGAATACAAAATACAATCATTTTTAAATTTGAATCATCTTCGAGGTACAAAGAACTTCCATCAAACGTTCACATTGAGACATTTTATTATGAATAGACATAAAAGTAGAAATAAATGTGTATGTTTTGATTTCACAGTGTCTGCTATAACAATCATGAACACATAAACAATTAATCGCAAATATTTTGTAGATTCCTTTGAAAGAAAATTTAAGAGATGGAAGGAGGACGATCGACGCTTTGTTTCCACACTAGCATCAGGGGTTGTTATGGAGGAAGTGGTAGAAAATTATTGTGTTGTAATAACGGGCGATGCAGCGAATGGTAAAACATCCACTGCTCGTCATATTGTATTACACCTGAACAAAAATGATGGTTTTGAAATCGTTGTGGCAAAAGAACCATCAGAGATTCTAACATTTAGAAGACGATTTCATAAACAAGTATTCATAATTGACAATTTTTGTGGACAATTTTCGGCTAACCAAAATGAAATCGACAATTGGGCAAAACATCTAGAAGCTGTTGATGAAATTTGCAGAAATTCCAAAGATCTGAGGTTGATCTTCACTTGCAGAAAGCAAGTATATTCTTCAAGACAGTTTTCAAAGGTTTTTAGAAATTTGAAAAAGGTCGAATGTAAATTATTGTCGAAAAGTTTATGTTTTAGTAAAAAGGAAAAACGGATTCTTGCAACATCATACATTGGCGAAAACAGCATGAACAGATTAGATGAAGATATTTTGAAGGATTTTGAAATCTTCCTTCTTTATTGCCAACTTCGTACCAATGTTAGCGTAATAAATCAAGTTGATTTCTTCAAAGAGCCAGTACGACTGCTTAATACAGAAATACAAAACTTGTGCGATACTGATGAATGGGCATTTTTTATTTTAGTAGTATTTGACAACAAATTAGATAAAAGACTATTCCATCGGAAAATAAGTAAATCACAGCAAGAAATCATAGATGACGTCTGCTCCGATTGTGGATTACTGAACCATCCAACGATGCTCTTCATATCTTTCAGAATTCAAGCTATGTTAGATTTCTTTATTGAGGAGAGGTATACATACATTAGATCAAAACATGATAAAATTTTTGAAATAATCTGTCTTTTTGTCGCCAAGAATAAAAATGCTCTTCGATCTGTGCTTAAACATGGAAGTAGTCATTTCATAAGCCAGCGTATTCAATTCCAGTCCCTGAACGAAGAATGTAACGAGTTCACAATACTAGTACCACCGGATATGGAAAACGTTTATTTCAAAAGAGTTATCAAGGATATTGAAAAAGGTAGATTTTGGGAGGTATTTTCTGGCACGCAAACATCTTTTGACAGGTACCGTACCCTGTTTATTAATTTCCTACAAAAACAGGAAGGAGTAGAATCATTATTTACCAACAGAGTTATGCCAGTGTATGTTTCAGCATTTATGGGATACAGAGACTTTGTGGAGTTTTTACTGAAGCCCGATTTGGCAATACAACCAATAGACGAAGGTGGGATGACTCCATTACATGCTGCAAGTTTAATGGGTCACAAGTCGGTTGTTGAGTTGATTCTGGACAAATCATCTGCACACTTAACAACTAATGTTCTGTCAAATCCTCTTTATCTAGCGTCGAGCTTTGGTCATGCAAACGTTGTTGAAATTCTTTTGAGCGCAAATGCAGATGTGAATTATACCGTTACAGATGGAACAACTTCACTCATTGCAGCATGCAAAAATCGCCATGTTAACGTTGCTGAATTGTTGCTTAGTAACAAGGCTTGTGCAAATCAAAATAAATCCGATGGAACAACGTCACTTCTAATTGCTTCACAAGAAGATCATATAGACATTGTAAAACTTTTACTGAAGAATAACGCGGATATGAATTGTAGTAACTTAACAGGAGACACTCCTTTGTATGTTGCATGCGAATTAGGACACATAGCCATTGTTGATATATTACTCAAAGCCAGTGAGAATAAATTTTCTTGTGAGGATACAGGCTTTACCTTGCTCTTCGTTGCGTGTAAAAACGGCAATACAACTGTAGTTGAGACACTAGCCAGTACACACATCGAAATAAACCGTACAAATCAATCTGGTATCACACCATTATATATAGCTAGTCAAGAAGGACATTCGGCTGTTGTAGAAGTTTTACTAGAATACAATGCAGATGCTAATTATGCCAACGATGGAGGCTACATACCTCTATATATTGCTTCCCTTCAAGGTCATACTTCGGTTGTCAAATTAATGTTAGGAAAGTGTTCCGATATAAATAAAGCTTTCTATAAAGGTGCAACTGCTTTGTACATAGATAGCCAAGAAGGAAATATTGCGTTGGCTTCTTCATTACTTGACAGTGAAGCTGATATCAACAAAAGTGACGAAACTGGCACATCATCACTATACATTGCGTGCCAGAATGGTCATAAAGAAGTTGCTGAATTATTATTACACCATAATGCAGATATAAACAAATCTACCGAGGGAGGGGCATCACCATTATATATAGCTTGCCAGAAAAATCACCCAGATATAGCCGATTTGCTACTTAGCATGAATGCAAATGTTAACCAGAAGACAACACTTACTGCTACGCCTTTACATATTGCTTGTGAATATGGGTATGCTGAAACGGTTGTCATTTTAATTACTAAAGGTGCAAATGTCAACGAAAGTACAAAAGATGGCATAACCCCGTTATTCATAGCCAGTCAAAATGGACACATTGATGTAATTAAGATATTACTGAAAAACAGAGCTGAAGTTAACAAGACTTACATCACCGGGGCAACCCCACTTTATGTTTCCTGTGAAAAGGGACGGTATGAGATTGTAAAATGTTTGTTAGATTACAAAGCTAACGTCAATCTTAGTACAAAAGGAGGATTCACACCATTATACATTGCTTCTCAAATGGGACATTTATCAGTTGTGGATCTCCTCTTTAGTCATCACGCATTTCCAAATAAAAGCTCCCTCACCGATTTAACGCCTTTGTGCATTTGCTGCGAGAAGGGACATGGCGATGTAGCAGACATTCTGGTAAAACATGGAGCCAATGTCAATCACAGTACGATAGATGGAAGAACGCCGCTTTATATAGCACTACAGTATGGTCACAGTCACTTGGTAGAAATGTTGCAGAGATCAGGCGCACATATAGACATGAATACTGATGTAGGACTTCCTTTATTTTGTGTGGCTTGTCAGAAAGGTGACATAGAAGTGGCACGGATGCTATTAAAGCATAATGCTGACATTAATCAGAGCTCAAAGGATGGTAGCACTGCTTTGCATATGGCTTGTAAGAGAAATGATATAGATTTGGTAAAATTCCTCCTAGAAAGTGAGTCAAATACTGAATCTGTTGATTCACAAGGTCGGACCCCTCTATACATTGCAACCGAAAATAACAAGGATGACTTTGTGAAAATGATATTAGATCACATAGAAAACGTGGATACGGCAGATAGTTCGGGAGTAACTCCTTTACATATAGCATGCCAAAATAGAAATGTTAATATAGTAAGACTACTCTTAGATCATGCGGCAAATGTGAATAAAAAGGACGAAAATAATATCAGCCCTCTACAAATAGCATGTCAAAATGAAGACCTGACTATAACAGAAACGTTGCTCAAATACAATGCAGTAGTCAATTGTAGTGACGAAAGTCACTTTGCACCATTAATTTTGGCATGTGAAACTGAAAACACGAAATTAGTGGACGTATTATTGCAAAACGGAGCTGAACCCAACCAATGCGGAGAAGGCGGAATAACACCATTGTACCTGGCATGTGAATCAGGAAATACAGACTTGGCAACATTATTTCTTAATCATAAAGCAAATCCTAATATAATATACGAAGGGGGATTTACGCCATTGATGATTGCATGCAATAAAGGAGAGACAGAGTTAATAAAGGTACTACTCAAACACAATGCTGACGTGGACGCAGTAACACCTTCAGGACTGACGTCACTACAAATTGCGTGCCAAAAAGGCGATGATCATATCGTCGAAATATTAATAGCGCACGGAGCAGGTGTCAACAAGGACGCTCCAGGAGAAGAATTTACACCTTTATTCGTGGCATGCAGGAAAGGTAGTACCAAGATGGTTGAAACGTTATTAGAGAACAAAGCTGACGTCAATCAAAGAAACAAACAAGAATTAACACCTTTACATATTGCCTGTCGAAAAGGTCATGTTGATGTCGTAAAGTTGTTAATCAAATATGACGTAGATGTCAATTTGAGCACCAAAAAGGGATGTACTCCACTTTACATTACATGCGAAGAAGGAAGTACAGAAATTTCCGAAATACTCATACTTAATCACTCCGATGTCAATATGAGTTCCGATATAAAGGTAACCCCATTGTATATAGCGTGCGACATTGGGCACATTTCAACAGTTGAACTTTTATTAAAGAACAATGCTGACTGCAATTTGTGCAGAGAAGGGGTGTTTTCTCCACTTTATATAGCTTGAGAAAGAGGACACATGACAATTGTTAAACTATTACTAGAACACGGCACTAAGGTCAATCACACTCAAAACGATGGTGCTACTTCTCTCTATATAGCTTGTGAAGAGAAACACCTCGATATCGTGAAACTGTTGGTAGATTATGACGCTGATCCTACCATAGGTATACACACAGGTATATCTCCAATGTATAATGCTTGTGAAAAGGAAAATTTATCATCTGTAGAACTTTTTTTGAAAAACAAAGTGAACCCGAATGGAAGATTTCAAAGTGGATGTACACCACTTTCATTAGCATGCACAAATCGTTACAAGGCACTATTTTGTTTATTACTAAGTTGCGGCGCTGATGTTGCCCAAACTACCGAAGATGGTCGTACTCCATTATACATTGCATGTGACATTGATCACACCGAGATAGTTACAATTCTGTTGAAAAATAATGCTGATCCCGACCAAATGATAAATGAAGGATTTTTTTCGTTGTATTTGGCAGCACAAAAAGGAAACTGGGATATCACAGAGCTCCTGCTAAACTTTGACGCCGATCCAAATCAGAGAACAAAAAGAGGATCAACTCCTTTACATATTGCGTGTGTAATGAACCATCTAGCCACTGCGGCATTGCTGATCGAGCACGGTGCTGATGTTAATTTGGCCACATTGGAAGGCGGAACACCGTTATATCTGGCATGTCAGGAAAATAATATCCCTATAGTCAAATTACTGATCCGACATGATGCTTCAATAGACCAAGCTTCAGTTACTGGGGCGACACCTCTGTACAAGGCATGCGAAAAGGGACATCAACAAATCGTCAGTTTATTGGTCAAACATAAAGCCGACATTGACAAGTGCAGAGAAGATGGATTCTCTCCCCTTTACACGGCTTGTGAAATGGGTCATATCGATATTGTTACTATTCTTCTCAAACATAGAGATAAGGTTAATAAAGTAAACATCGGAGCGGTTTCACCCCTCCATATTGCTTCATGGAAGAATCATGAAGCAATAGTTGAAAAATTGGTAAACAATTATGCTTTCACTAATTTAAGCGACAATAATGGTCTTTCACCATTGCATGTCGCTTGTTCAAAGGGACACGTTTCTGTTGCCAAATTTCTAATGGGACGTAATGTTGATATAAATCAAAAGAGCAAAGAAGGAAAAACACCATTGCATATTGCCTCGGAGAAAGGATATGATGACATGGCACTGGCGTTGCTAAAGCACCATACCCATATTAATCCTTTAGATGATAATGGATCGTCGCCTTTGTATCTAGCATGCCAGAACGGTCATGTCAGTGTTGTTAAGTTATTAATAAAGCGCAATGCAAATGTTAATCAAAGCAACAAACTTCGTGCAAGTCCACTATTTATAGCATGCGCCAGAGGTCACAAGAACGTAGTAAATATAATGTTAAAAAATAATGCCGATGTAAATATGTGCACAAGCAAAGGACATACCCCTTTTTCAGTTGCACGCTTGAACGGACATGATAATACAGCAGACATACTTACTAACACTGCTTATGTGATACCACCGCCCAGAACAATATAACATCAATAATGAGCACAATAACGGGTATTCAGACAGGATGGAAGTACCAAGGCTGGAAACAATTTATTCGGTTGAAGAGGAAACAACTGAACCAACCTTTAGATCGCAAACAGATTCAATATCGGATCTCCAACTACAGAGCCATTTCATAGAACGAATCGGAAGTTTTGAAGTCAACAGGGAAAGTAGTAAAGAAACATATTTGACACCTGAATTAATTCATACAAATAGATCTGAAACGAGACTCCAATTAAAAGCAGACGATTCAACGGTCACGGAAGGAGCAGAACATTCACCGAAGGAGCGAATGCATGCCTCAGATATTATTGAGGATGATGGTTCGAAAAACAGCACATCATGTATTTTGATTTAATTGGCCTATTCAAAAAGACATGCATGTAATCGAGAATGTGTATTTACGGACCCCACGTTCATGATTCAAAATTCAATTCGGTACCAATCCGGCTAAACAAGTCTCTTATGTTTAATTGCAGACCACTTCTTTTGGTTTTCCAAGTACTGTATCTGATTTGTACAATAATACAAAAAAATGAAATTGTATTTTATCAAAATTCAAGGACTTTCACAATATTTTTTATCTATAAAGGTAAATACATTATCTAGTGAAAAGTAGACGAAACAGATGTAACAGATGTAACAGATGTAACAAGATTATTTTCTATGGTTTTAATGAAAGTTCCGTTGTTGAACGAGAGATCATCCTGTTCAAAAACATTCCAAATCGGCTACTGAATATTCACCTCAATTTATATCAGGTAATATTGTTAGGATTGTGTGCTTACCTTTGTTGGACAAGGTCATCGTACGGTTTACGTATAGGAGAATGTCCAAGTAACTCTCCATTCCTTAAAAATAATGGAGCCGAGGCCCATTGTTTTTAAGCAATGGAGAGATACGAGGACATTCTCCAACTTAAAATCCACCCATTGTACTTTGTTAATTTTATTAATTATTAATCTTGTAACAAAAAAAAGTCTGTGTATTGTATCTAAAGTACAAAGAGAACAATAACTCCGCCCCTGTCCACATTGTTCATAACTCTCCATTCCTTGAAAATAATGGAGAGTTTAGACAATAGATTTAAATCACAGGTGGATTTTAACTTTATGAATAAATTCACCCATGAAAAAACTAGTGTCTTAACCAAATAAGAGGCCTCTAGATCTTTTACAATAGATCTACAGGTAGTAGCTATAGTTGTGTTCAATTATTTGTAAGTAAAGTTTTATCGCTTTCAGCAGCACACAACTGTCACGTTCTAAATCTCGATATGTACGTACATTGTATCTACGTTGAGTTCCGAACAACGAACAGATATTCGTGTAAATGGGTAATCTCATGGAACAAGCAACAATACAAACCCAATGGTAACACAATCAAAACTACTATTATAAAACCCAAGAAGGAGCCTAGTTGCTCGAGAATATGTCACACCATAGCAGCCGTTTTACATTGATATGAACATCAATTTAGCGCAAAAATAGTGGTGGACACAAGTCCCTTCATTTAAAGTGATATTTCATCAATATAAGGTGATTTGGTGTTTGTAAGTTACATTTTATCACTATAATCATGGTGTTGATTGGCTTATGGTGCTTAACGCCACTTTCAACAATATTTCAGTTATATCGTGGCGGTCAGTTTTATTGGTGGAGGAAAGCTGAGTATCCGGAGAAAACCATCGACCTGCCGCAAGTCACTGACAAACTTTATTGCATAATGCTGTATCGAGTACATCTCGCCACGAACGGGTTAGAACTCAAAACTTTAATGGTGATAGGCACCGATTGCACAGGTAGTTGTAAATCCAGGCTAACTACCATACGATCACGACCACGCGGTCCCTCCTATAATCATAGAAATAGATGCATTTGGAAATATTCAGATTGTTTTAGTAAATTTTATGTCCTTGGCTAAATTTTGGAGGAGAATACATTTGAATTGCCAAGGCACATACAAAAACTTCCAAAAGTTATTACATGCATATAAATAAGGAGCATATATTGATATATATAAATGTGTGTGACCAGCTACACACTAACCATAAGAGGAACTCTCATTCATGTTGTAAAATATTTGAACTTAAAAATCCTCAATTGTCTTTGGAAAAGTAATATTTTAGGTGCCACTGTTAATACCTTTACGTTTTGTAGCAATCATAGTGGATAAAGATGAATATATAGTGGACAATGAATACCAGAGTCAAACCTGTATGCACAGGGCACTCAATGGAACCTGAAAATGTGCCTTCTATATATATGTGATATTTTTAATCTATTAAAAATGAATAATTAGCGACAAATGTTTTCAAGTCGAGTAGACCCTAATTGTTTTTCTATCAGATAGAGGCCCTGGAATAACAAAGCATTTGATTGGTCGTTTAACTAGCCTTCCAAGTAGCGCAACAGTTGTTTTTCATTCGCACAACATCTTCCGAAAAAAACAAGCCGTTTTTTGCTCACCATGGAATAATTCATCTCGTGAGGTATTCAAAAGCTAAGTTTTATTTGTTTTATTTAATTCCTTCTTTTTTTCTTTTTTTTTCCTATCGTATTTTCAATTTTAATTTTTTGATATTGTGATTGATTTTACATTTTTGGGGGTTGCCTTACACGAGAGGTTATTCCTAGGTGTTTAATTATGGAAACTCGTGCGAAAAGTAGGAAAAATTATAGAAAAATTCATGAATTCGGTTTCGGCGAGGAATCGTTTGACGACGACTATATCCTTGATGTAACTGATCTCTCGTCGGATGTTTGATAAGGAGGTGAAAGACAAAGGTGTCGACGATTTGCGTAGCCAAATACAAGTCAATTTATCGCAGACCGAGATGGAAATTGAACTAGACAAGGTCAAATTAGATAAGATATACGAGAAGCAAGGAGCCAAGCCGAAAATCAAGAAGTCGAGCACGCCGCATGATGTTGGAACCAAGATGGTCGAGTCGAGTGTTCCCACAATGCATGTACGTAAGGTGGTTAATTCCAGTGTTCCCACGACTCGCACGGACGTACGCAAGGTGGTAAAGTCAAGTGCTCCCACTAAATCCAGAAGGTCTAAGAAGGGACAGAAAAAGAAGAGTAAAGAGAAAAAGGGTGAGATTAATTTAGATAAATTAAGAAAAGATGGCAAATTGAACGACATGGTGAAAAAACAATTGGCAGAATATACCAAAAAGAGTAAAATTCAAAAATCCATAAAGCATCTACCTAAAACCACGAAATAGTGTATTGATTTGAGTTCATCTGATTGTGAATCTCTTAATTCTGAAGATACGAGTTCAGAAATTTCTTTCCAAAATATGAGAAAAAAGAAGGTTAAGACGTCGAGTAATTACAACAGCTCCGACGATTCTACTATGTCGTCTGTTAGTTCTGATTCATCAGAAGTTGACATAAGTCCGTCCGATGTGAGACGTAAGAGCAAAAGCAAGAAACAGAAAACTAAGTATGTTAGTTCTGATTCGTCGGAGTCTGATTTAAAGTTTGTCAGATAAAAAATATAAGAGTAAGAGTCAAAACAAAAAACGCAAAACTAAGTTTATTTCTGACTCATTTGAGTCTGATTCAAGTTCATCAGATACAAAATACAAGAGGAAGAGTCAAAAGACAAAACACAAAAATAAATCTGGTCTGGTTGTTAAGGCTAGTGATGATGTTGTCAATCTGGTCTGGTTGTTAAGGCTAGTGATGATGTTGTCAATCTGGTCTGGTTGTTAAGGCTAGTGATGATGTTGTCAATCTGGTCTGGTTGTTAAGGCTAGTGATGATGTTGTCAATCTGGTCTGGTTGTTAAGGCTAGTGATGATGTTGTCAATCTGGTCTGGTTGTTAAGGCTAGTGATGATGTTGTCAATCTGGTCTGGTTGTTAAGGCTAGTGATGATGTTGTCAATCTGGTCTGGTTGTTAAGGCTAGTGATGATGTTGTCAATCTGGTCTGGTTGTTAAGGCTAGTGATGATGTTGTCAATCTGGTCTGGTTGTTAAGGCTAGTGATGATGTTGTCAATCTGGTCTGGTTGTTAAGGCTAGTGATGATGTTGTCAATCTGGTCTGGTTGTTAAGGCTAGTGATGATGTTGTCAATCTGGTCTGGTTGTTAAGGCTAGTGATGATGTTGTCAATCTGGTCTGGCTGTTAAGGCTAGTGATGATGTTGTCAATCTGGTCTGGTTGTTAAGGCTAGTGATGATGTTGTCAATCTGGTCTGGTTGTTAAGGCTAGTGATGATGTTGTCAATCTGGTCTGGTTGTTAAGGCTAGTGATGATGTTGTCAATCCACAAATATGGCCTCGTACAGCTTTACAATATGAGTACATTAATAAGTCAGTATCTTTCCAGGATCTTGATTTTAAACATTTTGTTGCTGGGGAACTAGAAATTCTCAGTTCGAAAAAGATCAAATAGCTAGACTTTGATTATTACTACAATCTATTAATAACAACAGTCAACAGATCCTTTCCCATTGTTAGACACGAGGATTACTCTCATCATGTTGCTTTTGAGCAGAAGGATTATTTTTCATTCTGTTTTTCTGAATGTGTAGTTTGGTTGTATTTTTCCCAATTGTTTGTTAAACACGAGGTATTCATTCTCATCGTGTTACTTTTTTAACAGAAGGACTATTTCTCATTCTGTTTTTTTTTGTATATATTTAAGCGGAGAATTTTGTTTAAAGGTCATATTATACCTTTATTTTCATTTTGTTCGACAATTCTAGTTACTTAGCTATTCATGATAGTTAAATTATCTAAATATTTAAGATATTTGACTACCAGGACTGTTGTCCATTAACACAAGGCGTTATGCTTTTTTTTAAATTGTACATATTAAATGTGTTTGCTGGTTTATACTGTATATATCAAATGATTTTGTGTGTTTATACTGTCTAGGCCTGCGGTTTGGCGGTCACCATTTGATATTAATTAATGAACAGTTTAATTAATATATTTTTCATTTTCCTTTATTTTTGTAATATTTGCCAAAATAAATTTATCTAAAGGGGCATTATCTGCCAAAATCGTAAATTTTTGTTACCCATAAAAACTATCGGATATGATTGATGCCTTAATAAAACGTGTTTCTGTAACTTATAAATGTTATGAAATGTACGCGCATCTGGGGAAAAAGGTGCAACTGCTCGTGTTTTGAGATCGATCAAGAAATGGACGCTATCTTATTAATTATCGGCATTATTTACGGGGTTTGCCGAATCGTCATTAAATCAGTACAACAATGCACTTATTTCTTATTTTCTGTGAATCTGCTTTTAGTCGGCGTTAATTACGGACAAAGAACCATGCAAGTTTGCAGTTAATAAGCGACAAAATACAAATATTTTTTTTGGTCAAAATCGTAGCTAATGCCTCTTCAATTAAATGTTTATGTTTATTCTAACTGATGGAGTCAGTCTGGATTGCACTTGCAGTTGTAATTTAACATTTCATCGGAGGTTTGAGATTATGGTGTAAATGGACATGAAATCTATTATCGACACATTTTAGTTTTTTTTAACAGATCATGGTGTATTCATAAGACTTCAGTTAAAAAGTTCTTCATATAAAAAAAACATGCAGTTTGCAAATTATGATAATTTTAATCTATTAAAAATGAATAATTAGCGACAAATGTTTTCAAGTCGAGTAGACCCTAATTGTTTTTCTATCAGATAGAGGCCCTGGAATAACAAAGCATTTGATTGATCGTTTAACTAGCCTTCCAAGTATCGCAACAGTTGTTTTTCATTCGCACATTATCTTCCGAAAAAACCCTATCCCTCCCTTCTTAAATAATATACAGAAAGCATATCATTTTTGTTTGGAGTCTTATTTTCCAGGAAACATTGTTCCAGTCTCCTCAATTGGAAGGATGGATGCTCGCTATTTCGCTTTGATAGTGGATATTTGGAGAAAATATTTGTACACATAAAATGGAACCGACATAAACGTTTCGTCGTCGATGGATACAAGTCGAAGGTGTTCAGTGGAGATGTGACAGTCATCACCTGAACAGTTTAATTAATATATTTATCATTTTCCTAATATTTACCAAAATAAATTTATTTAATTAAATGTTTATGTTTATTCTAACTGATGGAGTCAGTCTGGATTGCACATGCAGTTGTAATTTAACATTACATCGGAGGTTTGAGATTATGGTGTAAATGGACATGAAATCTATTTTCGACACATTTTAGTTTTTTTAGCAGATCATGGTGTATTCGTAAGACTTCAATTAAAAAGTTCTTCATATAAAAAAACATGCAGTTTGCAAATTATATATATATATAGATATGTGAGCAGTTGCCCTTGTATACAGGTTAAAATTATATATATATATAGATATGTGAGCAGTTGCCCTTGTATACAGGTTAAAATTATATATATATATAGAGATATGTGAGCAGTTGCCCTTGTATACAGGTTAAACTTATATGTACTATTCTTCAATGGGAAAGGTGAGCTCGAGGCTGCCCTTTATAGACATTGATTTATTACATAGAGTTGCCATGTAAGGCAGGTTTGACTGTACATATAAACTTTATCGTCAATGCTTGAAACAAGCAATATTTATATACATGTACCACTGTTAACGACTGTCGACACGGGCGAAATAACATTAATCATATGTGGGAAAATTGGTTTTCTCCGGCCAGTACGTATACATATACATATACTCCGGTTTCCTCCACCAATAAAACTGACCGCCACGATATAACTGAAATATTATTGAAAGTGGCGTTAACCACCATAATCCTATGTGGGAAAACAATAATGTTCATGTCGATAAACATATAATGACAGAGGACGAACTCAGATCACACACGAATGAAGAGGTATCAGAGTAAAAGGATGATACAAATACGATACAATCAACAGTACAAACACAAAGCTAAACAACAGCTCGTATGACACGAACTCACAAAAACACCGACAGTGAAACCATGTGTTCCGGGTTAGCATCTCATGTCCCGTTTGTCAGTTTGCACAGGACACGTGGTTGCATTCTTTGAGACACTGAGTGATTGGTTGTTTAACGACAATGGAGCATTTTTTCAGCCATGTCATGGCGAGAACTAGTAACACTCGATGAGGTGATGATGATATCCACTTTGTACTAGACCAACACACTTAGTTAAATTGTCATAGTGCGAGCTCACTGAAACAACATGTGCATGTTCGCGGATAGACATGTCGCTCCACTCGGACACATTATCGTGATTCCGAGCCAACAAGTATTTGCTCTTTCTCCTTAATGATGCATGTTTAAAGGATGCGAAACACCAATTGTATAGTCTTTGGTTTGTCCAGATCAGGGCTTGAACCCTCGATCTACCACTCAATGTGAGCACGCTAGCCATTACACAATTGATGCTGTTTTGAGACACTTGCATTTCATATATCAACAATGGTGATCATATAATTTATGAAGTGATGACTTAAAATTAATTTTCCGGTCATCCTGACTGAGTAATTTCAAGGTTAGAGTAGCCCATGTTAATAAATCTAGATAGGAAAAACATGTCCTAAAACAGCATATTAATTGGAATACAAACACCCCCTTAACAGACATGTTGCTACATAAGTGACCTTAAGTGTTATTTTGCTCGGTCTCCACAATGTTCCACGAAACCTCTTTTCAAATCAATACCATCTACTCTCTGGTAAAAACAGGGTTTCCAGGTTAGGGTTGTGGTGTTTAACGCTACTTTCAACAATATGTCGGTTTTATTGTGGCGGTCAGTTTTATTGGTGGAGGAAAACGGAATATCCGACAAAAACCATCGACCTGCCACAAGTCATTTACAATTTTTATCACATAACGTTGTATTGAGTACACCCCGCCGCGAGCGGGGGATCGGGTTATGGTGTTGAACACCATTTTCAACAATATTTCAGTTATATAGCGGTGACAATTTTTATTTATGGAGAAAACCGGAGCACATTGAAAAAACAACCGACCCTGCCAAACTTTATCACATAATGTATCGAGTACACCCCGTCATGAGCAGGATTCGAACTTACAACGTTAGTGGCTATAGGCACTGATTGCATAGGTAGTTGTAAATCCAACTACCATACGATCATGACTCCCTGTGCTTCCGAGTTACTGTGACACTAGCTACTCAAGGGTTGGTGTGAATCAGATGTGGATTCTGAAAAACTCAAAAGATATGTTAGAGTACATATACCATCAAGGTCCCTCTCCTCATGCAATATCATTAAAACATTTAACTTCTTTACCCTTTACACTATTCCCCACTTAATAGAAAGATTAAAAATTAGTGTTTCATTAAAAAAATGGCAAGCATAGATACAAATCGTATTATATAAAACAAAATACAGATTCTATCAAATACTTCCTTAAAACTGATACTATCCACATACTTGAATTTTTGATGACGCATTTGTTTTATTCAATTTTTGATGACGTATTTGTTTTATTCAATGTACATGTTTTTCAACCAACAGTCGGCATTCCTATGAGTACCAACTGAACTCTTCTTGATATAGCTGTAAATTGCTCAGTTTGAGTTAAACAACAATGACTCGCTCAATAACAAGGAAGCTGAACCAATGCCTCCTAATGGTTAAGTTAAGTCATAACTTCGAAGGGCCCGGGTGGCCCAATGAGTTAGGTAGTTGGATTACCTAACAACTCATACTAGCCTTTCACCAATATGACGTGGGTTCGCGCCCGGCTTTGTAAATTACAAAAAGGGTGCACTCGACTCGCAGCCGCAAGTGATAAAGTTTACCAGTTGCATGCCCATGGTCGTTGGTTCTCTCTGGGTACTCCGGCATCTTTCACCACTAAAACTGGTCGCCATGATATAGCTGAAATATTGCTGAAAGTGGCATTAAACACAATAAATCAAATCAAATCAAATTAAATCATCACTTCGAAAGATTTACGTTCACCGCCATGACTTTGTTAACCGTTACAAATATCTGTGTCACATATGACCACGGATATGTTCCATTTGTCATAATAACAACCTGGCACTTTCCTCATTATTACACGACAGGTGACATTAGCGTAGCAAGAACTGCTTACCATTCCGAAGCACCTGAGTTCAGACAACAAAGACAACAGACACACAACATAAAATGATTGCTACATTTTTGCAGTCATATACAAGAGAACTTTCCTGTATACGAACAATGTGCTAAAATTTCTTTGGAATCATTATGTGTACCTTCAGTTGTAGAGAGAAAACTATATAACATGCCAGATAGTGTGTACTGATAGTGTTTCTGAATTCTTACACTATGAGACTGCTAATCTTACACTGTTGGTTATAGCATATACTAATTTTGTGATCGTATGGTAGCTGGATTTCTAACTGCCTATACAATCAGTACCTACCACCACTAACTTTGTGAGCTTGAATCCCGCTCAAGCGAGGTGTACTCGATGCAGTATTATGTGATAAAGTTTGTCAGTGACTTGTGCCAGGTTGGTGGTTTTCTCCAGTACTGCAGTTTCCTCCACAAATAAAACCGACCCCAACGATATAACTGAAATATTGTTGAAAGTGGCATTAAACACCATAACCCTAACTCATATACTGATTTATAGGCCACCAATAAAAAATATCATTACAATGTTTGACTCTAAAATTAAATTTCAAAATCATTAGGACAAATATAGAAAAAACAACAAACAACAAACAAATAATATACATGTGTATATTGACAACAATAACAAAGTGTATACAAAACAAAGAGAAGTGAAGACAATAAATATATATTATACAAATACAAACATGGTGTAAACAAGTATAAAATTAGAATCTAAAGAAAAAAATATATCTCAGTTGCATTGGGTAAATGAGGAATTTTAAAAATGAAAGCGTGGATATCTTTTATGCTATAAAATTTTACAACATTTCGCCACATTTGGCAATGACGCAGAAAAAATAAAGAACAACAATACTTACTTCTATAAGAAACATGCTATATTTAATATCAACCCTTTTTGTTGAGTGGGCAAGAAATATGTACCATTCCCAAAATATACGAAACAAAACATTGATTGGTTAAAATTTGTGAATTCATTTTAATTACAGAAAAATAGAAAAAAAGGATAAAAAAAAATCATAAATACATATAAAAAATAGCCCTAAACCTATATATTATAAATACATATAAAAAATAGCACTAAACCTATATATTATAAATAAAAATAAAAAATAGCACTAAACCTATATATTATAAATAAAAATAAAAAATAGCACTAAACCTATATATTATAAATAAAAATAAAAAATAGTCCTAAACCTATATATTATAAATAAAAATAAAAAATAGCACTAAACCTATATATTATAAATAAAAATAAAAAATAGCACTAAACCTATATATTATAAATAAAAATAAAAAATAGCACTAAACCTATATATTATAAATAAAAATAAAAAATAGCACTAAACCTATATATTATAAATACATATAAAAAATAGCACTAAACCTATATATTATATATAAAAATGAAAAAACAGTAAATGTTTACAATACAACAATCACAACAAAACAAAAATGAGTTATGCTTACGATGAAGTATACTGAATATAATATTAAAAATAAAACCTACATATATTACAGACACATTGTTTTAAAATTATAATGTCAATTCTTAGTACTATTAATATTTTCATTTAGAGATATTCCATGAAAAAAAAAGATATTCTAAAGTGATTAAGAATTTTAAAATTGAAGGGGATCTATCATCAATATTAAATCAATTTCTGCTTAAAAAACCAAACACCCAAAAGACTATGCCCAATCAGAAATCTATAAGTATGCACAATTGACATTCCTGTCTTAAAGATTTGTGAAAAATTTGCTTTAAAAAAACTTTACTTAAAATTTTGTTGATAAACTTTTCAAAATTAATTTCTCAATATTTTGAAATTCCATAATATTTAAAAATAAAACCTACATACAACATTACAGATACATTTTTTAAAATAATAATTTTAATATTTTTGTTTGGGGGGGACTCCATAAAAAAGATGTTCCATTGTGATTTGGAATTTTAAAATTGAAACAGATCTATCAACAATATGCATCAATATCAGCAACAACAAAAAACAACGAAAAAAAAACCCCAAAAACAAAAGCCCCTGCCCTGAATCAGATTACAGTACACAAATTACATTCATGTGTTTAAGATAATATGTTACAAGTTTGCTTTAAAAAACTTTACTTACCATTTTGTTGATGAACTTTTTAAAATTAATTTCTCAATATTTTGAAATTCCATAATTTTGGGTAGAACCAGTGAACAGGACAAAAAAAAAAACACCAAAAACTTTTAATAAATGAATGCTCACAATTGTAACTGACAGAAAGTATTTTTAGGACATACAACAAATGTATATTTAAACAAAACATTCACATTATTGGGATTTTTTTTAACATTTCAAATAACTAGATAAAAAAAAACAATTGATCACATAAATAATGTACATGAAACCAAAAATAAATATGAAATATTATATCACATGTTAAATAAAAACTTTATATATATCAATTTGATATAAATGTTGAAATGTGCTCTTATAATAAATGTAGTCTCAATATTTTAACACTGATCTTATATTTCATGTAAAGTCTCAATATTTTAACACTGATTTTATAATTAATGTAAAGTCTCAATATTTTAACACTGATTTTATAATTAATGTACAGTCTCAATATTTAATGAATGTAGTCTCAATATTTTAACACTGATCTTATAATTAATGTACAGTCTCAATATCTAATTCATGTAAAGTCTCAATATTTGAACACTGATCTTATAATTCATGTAAAGTCTCAATATCTAATTCATGTAAAGTCTCAATATTTAATTAATGTAAAGTCTCAATATTTTAACACTGATCTTATAATTAATGTACAGTCTCAATATTTAAACACTGATTTTATAATTCATGTAAAGTCTCAATATTTTATAACATTTGTATCAGCTTTACATGTTTTTCTTGGCCTGTCGTTTACCATGTAAAATCGTCATTATCCGAGTCATTCTTTCCTTTGCCCGATGGTAAAGATTGTTCCATGGATGGTCGTCTCTTACTGTCGTCAGACAACATGGACGATGAACGGATATAACTTCCTTCTTTACCAATCACTGTGGTATCAAAAGAATGTCGGGATCGTAGACGTCTATTATTACCAGTGTTGTCCAGTGGACTGATAGAACCTGTATGCCTTGAATGTAAATTTGCTTTCGTAACTGGTTTATCATAGAAAGGTGATGGTGCTCGATTGTTCATTACTGCCTGCCTGCTGATACCATGCTCAGGAACATAATCCAAAAACGGTCGTGGTTTGGAATTCGATTTGTCACCCACGTTTATTTTCGTTGAGGAGTTCTCTCTACTACTTAAACTGTTTGATGAAGTCTCACTAAATCCTCTAGTATTCGAATGGAAACTGTCCATAATTGATATTTTCTCAACAGGTGGTTTAGGAACAGAAATTTTCTCAACAGATGGTTTAGGAACAGAACTTGGAGTTCTCGCCAATGAATCGCTGCGTTGTGTGGATGCGACGGACTCCTTCCTGCTATCAGTAGGTGACAAGTTGTCTGCTTCATCAGGTGAAAAACCACGATTAGCAAATGAAAAGGATTGAGTTTTTGTTTGTGGTTGAAAAGGACTGAAAATATCAGCATTGTCTTGCTCATAATTGCTACCTGGTTGAACATATGGCGATTTAGGCTGATGAGCATCAGATAAGAGTTTTGGTTTTGCAAAAAGCGAATAATCGGTTTTTAGAGGGATACTTTCATCAGCTTCTGCATCAAAAATGCTAACTGGTGGTAATGGCTTGCCTGCCTTTAATTTAGTCTTTTTAGCCTTTTCATCAAAATTTGCTGTAAAATTATAAGCAGCAGGAGCCATGGCTGCTGCATTTGCCGAATAATTTCCAAAAAGTATATCTTCATCAAGATCAACGTTACGTGCTGTCAAAATAGAGCGATCTGACATAATTGACGGAGCTCTATGATTTCCCCAGTCCTCATCGTCAGAATCTTCATCTCCTCTAGCCACTTTGTGTTTTTTGAAACATAATACACCACAACACCAACAAAAGGCGATGGCAATAGCTAGTAGAAGTATCAGACCACATACAACGGCGATGATAATCATTATATTCAGGCCTTCGGATGATGGCTCCTCCTCTTCAGTTGTACAATAATCAAAATATTCTTTGATCTCACATTCGTCGAAATTGAACGTTGCTTGACAGTAATATATTAAATTTTCTAATAACAAATATATTGTTGCATTTCCTCCAACATTTGCATAATCTGCCAAGCAAGCCTCTATGAAAAAGTTTGTTAGACTAGTTATATCTCCACTGCCACATGTTTTATTGATATCAGGGTTACTGAGCATTGCAATACAGGCCGTCATTGCAGCAGAGTTTACAGAGTCTGTTGTTACGTCAGCTGATGTATATGATGATATTGTTGGGATGTCTGAAGGTGACCATACATCATCAGTACTGGTGACGGCTTTAGAAACGCCTTTTGCTATAGTTCCATTATTAGATTTTGATATTGTTCCAGATCCTGTTGCTACATCAATACGTGAAAAAGAACCAGTTCCTTCGTCGAATTTTGAAAGAATAAGTAAGTCAGTGTCGGACGCTATATCATTTGTGTATGCTGACTTTTCATTTAAAATTGTATCAAATCCTTTTGCAGTCTTCCACATTCGTAACATGTCAATTTCTAATGCATTGTTTGCATTTCCATACAATGATATACTATCTATGTTAAATGTATTTGAAAGATGAACATTTGAAAATGCTTTGTACTTAAAATCCTGTCCATCATTGGCTATCCTGTAGATCATTACTTGTCCGTTACTTGATTTCCACGTTAGAGCAATATAATTCCAAGTATCTACTTTGTACATTATGTTTGTTGACAATGTTTTTCCCCATTCAACTTGCAACAGTCCATTTATCACACTCATTGTTAGATTTTGTCCAATCATTTGATACCGCATCAATGTCTGAGTGATATTGCTATTTTCAATTCGAGACCAGAAACTAATAGTAAATTCAGATATATCTTGAGTCGAGTAGACCTTGGAGAACAACAAAGTCTCTGTTGTGAGATGAAGCATGTATCCCGATGTTGACAGATTTTTATACCTGTTTTCATAGTAAGTGTGGACAGATGTTAAAGATGATCCAAACTTTGATTTAGTCCATGATCCTGTATATGATGTCGACAACTGACTTGTAACAAATTCCATATTAGATTTGGAAGGATCATCTGGAGATATTAAATCATTATACCAAGTGGTGTCTGTATTCCCTAGTAATCCTGTCGCTGATCGTGCAGTAGCCACGCCTACTTTAAAACGGCATATCAAACCAATATTGCTATCAGAAACTAGCACAGAAAATTCTCCAACGGTCAATCTGACAAACTGAGACGATACATTCCACTTTACCTCAATATCTGATACTGTAGTAATGCTAGGATACTCGAGTGTTGTTGATCCTCCAATGTGAACAGCCTGTAGACCCAATGCCGATTTTAAAACACTTACAGTTTGACCACCGCTCATTACAGAAATTTCCTTTATGTGTCGACAACTTACATCGTTATCACATGGGAAAAACAAAACTTGACAGGAAACTCCAGCAGCGTAATATATATTGTTAGTACCTGGAGTTATTATCTTATATGATGCTCCATCTAAAGTGGTTATATAGGTGCCCATGAGTATTCCCACTGCATATGTTTGTTCTGATACTGGTTCTTGTACAACAAATTCACAATTTTCTCCATACATTCCTGTTGTACATTCTGAACAATTAAAGTATGGGTCATTTGAATCAACTTTGTTTTGAACAGAAAAGGTTCTCCAGTAAGAGGTTGTACTCATCATAGTTCCCAGCCAATGAGGAGAACATGTACAATATCCATTAGTTCCATTACATTCACCATGCAAATTACAACTTCCATCTGTTCCTAATGAACAAGTTTCAGTACAAGAGGCTCCCCAATGTGCATCGTCACATATACATTTTCCAGAATCGGTAGTTCCAAAAAGACATTCTTCATCGCATGATACTCCATGCCAAATGATGTAACTTTTATAAGTCTCTAAGTCGTTACAAAATTCTTTTGCTGGTGATTGAGATAGAGATTTGGCAGGCTTACAATACTCTGCTGTACTTAATAGAAGTACTTCAGCTAGATCTTGTTTTTCAGTTTGTAGGACTAGTGTTAGACACTGATCATACATTGTTGATATCAAATTTTCTAGTCCCGCACAAGGAGTGGTAATTTTACTGGATTTTAACAGTGTGTCACATTTTGCTGTGTCCACACTTGAACTGTATGGACTAGCTGTGGTCAACTGTGGAAGATTTAATTCTACTCCTTTACTTAGTTCTAAATCGGAAGACGCCCAAGATGGAGGCGAGTCAAAACTTACAGGATACATATTCTGGTTTTTCATGTCTGAAGATAGATAACCAGTTCCTTCACTGAATGACCAAGCAGCAAACAGGTCTGGGGTTTTCTCTGAAACATCTTTTCTCCAGTTATTTTTAACAATTGATGGATTATTTGGGCGTGTCCACATCCTAATTTCATCAATATATCCATTAAATTGGCCAATAGGTGCCAGGGTTGTTACTCCTGCTCCTATCTGACCTACAGTTAAAGTACCACCATTAATAAAGACATCAAGATTCATTGCAAGTTCTTTCACAGTTGTTTCCCCTGAATCATGTGTAACATAAACTTGTATGCGATCATTTGTTCTGTCTATTGCGAGACTAACTTGGTTCCATTTATTATGCTCTAATTCTATCCCTGTGGGATACGGATTGTCATTTTTAATTACTGCTAGACCAGATTTGTAATTGACAAATGTGATGAAGTCGTCACCTTTGTGATAAGTTAACATGGGTCCATTTGCTGCAGTTGGTTTAACGTGGAATTCTGTTGTAAAGGCAGAAGTGGTTGGCAGTTCAAAATTATCTGCGAATATTCCCGAACCACTGAATTGGAGACAAGATGGTCCTGTTATTATGTATTGCCTATCTAGATAGGTGTCAATATCTGCATTATTGGCTGCATGTTTGTTCAGATAAGAATTAACGGCGTCATATGAAATATTCTGTACACAAGATCCTGCATTGGTGGAGTTAATAACTTTGTTGCAAATATTCATCCTTGTAGCACTTTCACAACCCGCAAGCTGTAATGATGTCTTTGTATCACAGGAAGACAACAGGCCTTCAATAGGAGCTGCCTCAGATGCCCATTTTACATTTGGATATGTCATTGTAGCAACAAGACCATTCTCGATGGATATAATGTCTAGTTCTAAATCAATGTTGGTAAGTTTAACTTTCAAGAAATTTGCCTGTGGAATTGAGAGCTCAACATCACCAATATTAGTGTTGTCAAATACTGCAGTCTCACCTGTACTTGTAAATACAGTTACTTTATTCTGATCAAAACTTTTTGAAGCCCGGATGTAATGAATGACATCATTAGTTTCAAACATTATATCATTGAGACAATAGTGTGTCTTTTTTGTATCATTACAAGATGACATATGGGCATATACAGATGTTTCTTGTCCAGAATGTCCAAATAGTTTGTAAATGTTTGGAGTTGGCAAGTCAATCAGATATCCGTCAAAGGTTACCATTTGACCATAATTGTTTATCTGAGAAACTAAAGTTGGTTGATTTGCAGGTTGTCCTGTTGGCATGACAACACATTCATCTCCTTCCCATCCTGCTCCACAGCTATCACATGTAGCACCAGTCCAATGACCATTACACTGGCAATTTCCACCAGTGTCACAGGTACCATGATTATTACAAGGTTCCACAACTCCATTAGGACATGTTGATTCGCAATTTGTTCCCCAGTAGCCGTAATAACAGAGACATGTTCCATCCGAGCCTTTATATCCAAATCCACAATCGTTGCATTCTTGCATCACCCAAAACGGTATAGTTCCATTTAATGTGCACATTTCTGTAAACAAACTACTGGTGGTACCTCCTTGAGCCTCACAAGCCATTATAAAACTGACCATGGCATTCATGCCATCATCAGTATCTGATGATGAGCTACCCAATATGATACACTGTTGTTTGAACCAGTCCCTGCTTTGTTGTAAAGCGTTACTACAAGCTGAGGCTACAGCTGCCGAATCAAAGAATTGTTCACAAAAGTCTTTTACGTCTTGTTTCGTTTCAACTTTGTTTTCAGAATCAGGATTAATATCTTTCAATTTAAGATCTGAAGCGATCCATTGCGGTGTTTGCCAAGGGAAAGTTGGCATTTCTATATCATTACTTAAAACGTCATCGGAAGCAACATTTCCAAAGCCTTCAGAGAAAGACCACAAGGTTGACACGTTACTTAGGAACCCAGCTCCTTTCACATTCAGACTTTCAGCTTGTGTTATCATTGATACAGGTATTGGATCTTTCCAAATTGCTATTTCTTCAATTTCACCAACAAATATCTCAGCATCAGTAAACAAATGCTTATCAGAAGTTGTCGATGGATTCCAGTCAGCAAGCGAGACTTGTCCACCTTCAGCAAACAAGTCGGGGATAAATTTGTCAATGATTTGATATGTCATGCTAGCATTTGATCCATAATGATAAAGGTGCATTTGATTATTTTCACCATCCATAGTAATAATAAGCTGGTTCCATTCATTTATCCCTGGACTTATAGAGGTTGTTATTGTTTCACTTCCAGATTGCATTGTTATTGGGTCAGTACTATATATAGTAAATGTTTTATCTTTGCTGTACGACATGATAACTCCTCCTTCCTGATGAGGTTTGAAGAATACTCCAAGACTAAATTCATTGCTGTTGAATGTAGCATTGTCTTTGTAAGATAACTGTTTGGATTGTGAACTTGTTTTATTAAATGAGAGGGCAAATCCAGCATTTTCGTTGACGTCGACACCATAAACTGTTGCCAGAGTGTTGACCATGGTTCCTTGTTCTGATCTAAACGATTTATCAATGTGTGCCACTAGCTCAGAGTGTGTCATTGAAGTGTAGGGTGAGCTAGCATCATTACAATTACCAAGTATTCCTTCTGCCGCCTGACAAACTGCACTATTGATGTCTAATGCAAAGTCTAACCATTGTTCCTGAGCAGTAACTGTGATGGTACTAGTCTGTGGTGTTTTGACAGTAAGCTTAAGTTTAGCATATGATTCCATCTCTAAATTGACTGAAGCTGTTAGTGCTGTTACTGTATCATAGGTGATCTTTACGTTATCTTTATATATAATGGGAGGAATGTCTTGTTCTCCAGAAGGAAGAATTACTACTGATGAGTCGCTAGTTGTTATTGATAACCCTATTACACAGGCTCCAAACTGACAGCTGACTTGATAAGCTTCAATGCTTAATGTACCTTCTTCTAAGAATGCAAAGAAAGTTCCTGTTAACTCATCCAAATTAACCTGGTATCCATTGAAGCCCATGTAATCACCCTGACTTGTTACATAAGCTGTTGTGCCAAGATTACTTCCAGCATACATAATGTCACATTCTGGACCTTTCATTCCAGTTGTACAGGTTCCACAGTCAGACGATGCGTCCCAATTCCAATCGCAAGAGCACACACCATTGTTGTCACACGTTCCATGATTGCTACACGGGGTATCAGAGCCTCCTGGGCATTTTTCTGAACAGGTTGAGCCAATGTATCCATATGTACAGTTACAACTACCATCTGCCTGTTCTTCTCCAAATAGACACGTCTTTTGACATCCACTGTTCTCTTTAGTGTTCACTTCCATACTGTCACATAGTGTTAATACTGGTGATGCCGGTAGATCGAGTGATACTTGACACATCCTTCCATAATTTAATATTACGTTGTTAACTGATGCCAAGTCTTTTGTTGTACTATAAACCTGCATACATTCTGAATATGATATTTGCTTCATTGATACAGGTATGTCATTACATTCACTATATGTATTGTTCGTTATTTTCTTACAAATGTCATCCGCAGCAGCTTCCTCACTAGTGTTGGTAAAGAAAACGTCTATTACTCCCGGTGATGTGACCTTTTTATAGTAAAGATCTGATGGTATCCAACCTGGTGGCACCCATGGTGTTGTGGGCAATTCAAATGTCTGACCATTCAAAAAGTCTGATGTTTGTTGTCCTTGGCCGTCATCAAAGAGCCATGCAGAATACAGTAACTTTTGAATGTCCAATGGATTCATCTGATATATATCAACTATTATATTTGGTTCAATTGGGATCTTCCAAATCAGGAAATTATCTATTTGACCTTGAAGTGCCGTTGGTGATGTCATCTGTTCTCCACTAGAAGGAGGTAGCCAGTGTCCTAGGGAAAGAGTTCCAGGACTATTGAAGATACCAGTTGGTAGTAAGACACTCCTCCTCTCAATGTAACCTGTGCTGTTGAATACATACATATCAAGATCACCTAACTCTCCATAGTACATTACAACAATTTTATTCCATTTTCCAGTTTCTAAAGTCAGGTTTGTTGGATATTTCATGCTATCGTAGGTAACTTCTAATGATTCGGCACTCTCTACCATGAACAAGTTACTGTGACTAAAGGAGAACAAAATGCCACCATCCCCACTGACATTTCCTTTCTTGACTGAAAAGTCAAATGTTATATTTGGTCCACTGGAAGTGTAGAGGTCAACATATGTGGTCACAACCGTTGAAAAGAAGTTCAAGCTGAATCCACCAATTTTTTGTAGCTGATAATCAGTTGTTGGATAATAGATAAAATTATCACAGGATGGAGGAACGAATCGACTGAAGTTCAGTTCCGATGACATCGACATATTTTGGTTTAAAACTACATTGCTAAAGGCAAGAGTGTATCCCATGATTTCCGTATTTGAAGCGGATTGTATCGCTCCAGAATACATACAGACGCTTGGAGAATAAATATCTCTATACAGAAGTTGACTCTGCTTAGAATTAGCACTGGTTTCACCAGATCCTCCAAGTAATCCACTTGTTAAACTCAAATGCCCAATCGCCATCTCAACTTCTAGTGTCAAATATTGTCCTTGTTGTCGAATCAATATATTGATATCATCTCCGATTGTTATTTTGATGTTATCAGAGTTTGGTCTCTCAGTCTTGAATCCACTAAAGTAAAGTGGGCTATCCAGTGAATTTTCTTGATCTTCAATGTAAACTTTTGGCTTGTCTGTGTACTGGTTTGATGCTTTGGTCGTTATGGTAGTATATCCCTTGGTAGAATCTCCGATTCTTGTAGAAATAAATGTAAAACAAGTGTAATTTTGATGACAACCTATTAACTTGCCTTCAATCATAAGGACGTCACTCATTGTGAGCAGTGTATACTCGGCAGGATCTCTGATTATGAAGCTCAGTCCATCTAAGTTTGTCATGTGTCCAAGTTGACGAGTCATTGCAATTGATTTAGTTCCATTCAACTCATTGACAGCAATGTCACAGCTAGATCCCATCCATCCATCAGTGCAATTAGAGCAATCATCAGACCCTTGTCTATTAGCAGGACAGTCACACGATCCAGTTTTCATGTCACATGATCCATAACCTGAGCATGGATTGGATATTCCACCAGGACAAACCTGGTCACATGATGTATTCCAATATCCAGTGTTACATATACATTCAGTTCCACCATCTTTTGATCCAAAGTAGCATGCTGGGTCACAGTAGTCTGTGAACAATGCAAAGAATGCTGCATCATTAGCCATTTCTGTACACAATGACTGGGCTGGCCAATTGTCTAATTTTAAGATGATCTGACAATATTCTGCATAATTTAGAACACTGTCTACAAGGTCATACTGGTTTGTTGATGACTGACAGTCATACTTGTACTTTTGTAAGACACTGCTACCAGCATCAGTACATAAACTGAAATGAAAAATATAGAAAACAGTCATTACCAATTCTACTAATTATTTTATCCATACAAAATGGTTAACTTTTACAAAACACTTCTGTTAATTTATGGTAGTTGGATTTACAACTACCTGTGCAATCAGTGTCTATCACCACTAAAGTTGTGTGTTCGAGCCCTGTTCATGGTGAGGTGTACTTGATAAAACATTATGTGATAAAGTTTGTCAGTGACTTGCGACAGGTCAGTGGTTTTCCCTGGGGACTCCGTCTTCCTCCACCTATAAAACTGAGGCATGATATAACTGAAATATTGTTGTAAGTGGCGTCATAAACCTAAACCTAAACTATGTTTGTAAACAAAAATGGAATAAATAATAAAGTGAGAGCAGACCAAACAACTATCCGACTTCTTTTGAAGATTTGGAAAATTTCAGTTTCAGAAGAATAAATTCTTTATTTTGGTGTTTGTACTTACCCAGATAAGGAGCTGCTGGTAAATATACTAGAACAAATGCTGTTGATGTTGACAACTATCTGACGTTTCCTCCTGCGTTTTGATATTATTCCTGATATAGTGACCTGCCCCATAATAAATGGTACAGGTGCAGCTGATTGCATGGACGTTGGACCAACAAATGGGGAAACTGGGGCTCTCAAGCCACCTAAAGAAATATCATCAGTTGTAGCACCATCTGAAAAAGAATTATTTATTTTTTACTTAGATGACACATTCTTCCATGAACACAAACCATCAAAGAGAGACAACTCCAAAACAAATTCTAATTACTTCTCAAAATTATTATTTTTCAAATATAAAAAACAAAGTTTTTTCCCTAAAACAGCTATTGAAAAAGGTTGTTATAACAATTTAAATATAGGTAATAGAAAGCTTCCATAAAATTTAAAAGATAATCAGATATTTATTGAATACTCTAGTTATAATTAGGAGACAAGTAAAAAAACAAAAACAAAAGTGATGGACATGCAGACAAGTCAAAAATATGATATCCCTTACCACTATGTAGCATGGGAAATAATTATGAAAAATTAACAATTCATGGATGTCATAGTTTGTATGTAGTCTTATAATTGGTCACATTATTTTTGTAAACATTTTAAAATATTTTTTGACTTGCATTGGAATAGAAATGTATGCTCAAAGTGAGTATATTTCTGAAAAGAACCATTTTATACAGATATTTCAGTTACCTGCTGTTATGTCATCAAAGTTGAATAGTTTGACAAGATTTTCATCATTAGAACTGTACAGTCTGTTACAGTGGCTTTCTATCTCAATGGGGACAAAGTATCTATAAAAATAAAACAAAACAAAAATCAAGATGAGTATTGTAATATCTATTATCCTTCTCTGTACTGAAACCAAAAGCAAATTATTTACTGCAACAGAATTATTACTTGAACTGTACAACTTATTATAAGAATAGAAACAATATACCGAATTGAATCCAAAGGTCTAATCGTGTCTTATCCAATTCCGAAAGCATTTCAGAAATTCTTTGGCGGCCATCATGGGTTGTTTGATCGGTATGGAATTTTAGTGTCTCAGCTGGTTGCAGAAATGTTTTAAATATGATCTTGAGATGTCTACTTCCTTAACTGGTTTTTGAAATTTGAGCTTCAGAACTCTGATCCCATCTGGTCTCACTCACAGTCTTTGTGGGAGTTCAAGTTGTCCGAACTTTGGTTTGTCTTTATTTTTGTGCTGTTGTTGGACAATTTCATGAGTCTTGGCTCATGTGTTATTCAACTACTAAATTTCAGTTCGAAAATAGATCTCAAACACAAACTTAAAATTTGTGGTTAGGTTAGGTTGGGTAGAATTATTATACTGTTTGAATTGATTGTAAGTTAAATGTTTTTATACCTGGACTATATGGCTCTTTTGTTAAAATTCTTCACTCTTCTTTTCTTATTTCAGAAACATGTCGTGCACACTAAATTTGATATCTACGTTTTTATTACTAATATTGCCTTACGTTTTTGGTGGAATTTAAAATGATCATTCCCTAGTAAACAGTCAGAGAAAAACGTTTTCTTACTGATACAATTGTATATTTATTTAAGATTATACAGACCGTATCTAATGTTTGACAATTACCAAGACATTCTTATATAAATACCTTTTCCAGATCCGCAGTACGTCTATGCAACCTTTGAACCTTTCACCAATAGGTTGTATGCCTGATCCATCGGGAGCCGGTAACCACTTTCCTAGCACCAAGTTTCCTTTCCCAGTAAAAGGATGTGTGTCGTAAACAGGTAGTTTTATAAATTCTTTCCTTAGATTACCATTACAATCATTAATATATACTCCTAAGTAATCATATCCATCAAATACTAATGAAATTTGTGTGTATGTATCGTCCACCAATTGAAGGTCAGTCTGGTGCTCAAAGTCGCCATATGTGATTTTCACTTTACCGTAATAATTCCGCACGGTAAATGTTTTGACATAAGTGTATGAAAATATGGTTCCAAAGCATTCTGCTGCCCAGCATGTTTTAACAAAGAACTCTATTGTAACAGGATCATCATTGTCGGTGGTGAAGATATCAGATTTTTCAGATATCATAGTTCCACCTTCAAAACATGCAGCATTGCCAGGTCCTAAACCATTAACAGCAGTCAAATCAATGTCCTCCATCACCACCAAACTGTCAGTATCTGGTAAGATGTTATCATCTGTTGGTGTTATATCTGGGCTTGTTGTGCTGTTCAAGCTACATGGTATATGGGCTTCTGATCCAGTACAACCGGTACAACCACCACACGCACCACTTGTTGGAGGAGAACTGCAACAGTAACTAGATGATATTTCTACCGTCACGATCGAGATATATGACGTAAGGCTGAGGTGACGTCTCATTGTCAACGTAAACCCTAGATTTAACACTTGGATTTTCATTTCACGATCATCAGGTCTGACAACTGACAGGGAACAACCACCACCTTCTAATGGAACCATTTCTTCTGTGTTGGTCACCTTTTTCTCTACACCGTTCATGTAGAACACATCATTGGCAGAGGTATAAATAAACGTTGTGGTCTCTATTTTCAATGACACTGTGTCTATGCATGCAGTCATTACTGTTCCTATCATACATGATACTTGTCCTACCTATAAATAGAATATGTCAAATTATGAAAATGTCATCATCAATACAGATTTATTAAATAATTGATTGGTGATAAATATTAAGTCAACCCTATATCAAATTACATTCATTACGAGAACATGATAATAAAATTATGCAATAAGGTCGTTGTACAAGGATGTGTCAAAAGGGAAAGAGGATGGATATGGTTGTAAATTCCTTCATGCAACGGGCCATCAATGTTCACTCATAACTAGGAGCATAACATTTTCCGAACACCAAGCACTCACTTATGCCCTGATCCTAGGGCGAGTCAAATCTTATTCAGTGAATCTATGTATTAATTCTATACACCAGGATTCTGTTGTAATCTATGTATTAATTCTATACACCAGGATTCTGTTGTAATCTATGTATTAATTCTATACACCAGGATTCTGTTGTAATCTTGAATACTAAATGCATTATAACCAAGTATTGAGATATGTGAGGTATATATAACTACTACAGAAAGATCATAATTTTACTTCCTGTTATCCAAGTAAAAAACTTATCTGAGTTTGAGATAACAAGGCTAAAATCCTTTTTCTTTTGGCCATTGTATTGTCTGATCTTCTTCGATTTACGGCTTTTGATTACCCCTTTGGTATCTTAAAACTTTTCTAAACTGTATGATCAATGAGTTTCATGTTCAATAAGGGAAATAACAAAATTACCGAACTCCGAACAATCTTCCAAAGGGAAAGTAAAAACTCCTAAGTATATAAACAGACAAAATCAGTCAACAACCGGAAAACTGTGAAAACCGTAATGACCCTGACTTGGTACAGGGAAAGTCAAAACTCATAAGTATATAAACAGACAAAATCAGTCCACAACCGGAAAACTGTAAAAACCGTAATGACCCTGACTTGGTACAGGCATTTCTAAAGAAATGGTGGGTTGAATCAGATTTTAAAGCGCCAAACCTCCCGCTAGAGGCAGTCGTGGCTGAGATCACATTGTAGTTGGATTTACATTGGCTTATGTAATCAGTGACTATCATCACTAATGTTGTGAATTTGATTCCTGCCTGTAGCGAGGCGTAGTTGAGACAACTTCACATGATAAAGTTTGTCAGTAATTTTCGGCAGTCCAGTGATTTTCTCCTGTACTTTGGTTTCCTCAACCAATAATATTGACTATTATCACAATAGAACTTAAATGTTGTTAATCACTAATAACCCTATAATCCTAACTATGTTCAACCGTAAACATATTTTGCTCAAAACTTTCAAAGTAAATTCAAAGATAATATTTAACTGAGTTCTTCCATGGAATAATTACAATGTAAGTTAAATATGCAAATGTTGCAAAAGATGTAAACATGGCGTACCTCTAGATGGAAATTGTTGGTATGATACAACACATATGTCCCAGTCTTGTAAGTCAACATGCCATAGCCGGTAAAGTTTGTATATTCTCCCTTCATTTCTGCCAAACATGCCATTGGTGAATCGACTGGTATATCTGGTGTGCGGAACTCACAATTGGGGCCTGAATACCCATCTGTACACTTGCTACAAGCAAAGTCCCCTTGCCAGTTACTATAGCAACTACAAGAACCATCTGCTACATTACAATCCCCATGGCCATTACAGGGATTTGTGGATCTTCCTACACACTCCTCCATGCACATCTCTCCCCAGAAACCATGGAAACAGTCACATGCATCTGTTACTGGATTATATTTTCCCATTATACATTGTTTGTTACAACCATCTCCATTCCAAACTGGAAATTCTCTGGATGGGAAACTGTTACACATGTCCTGCATTGGTGGTTCTGGTGGGTTCTTTATAGCTTCACATGCTGCACCAAATGCCATCATACTGTCCATGCTAAAATCAGGATTACCAGCAGCCTTGACATCATCCTGACATGCCATCTTATAAAATGCTTTAGCTTCAGCTAGATTATCACACCCATCATCATCTCCTTCAAACAATTTTTCACAAACTTCTTTGACAATGGCATCAATATCTCCAAACTGTGAAAATTCCATTTCTGTGGAGGGTTCGTCTATTCTCATGTATGGTGGATTGGTTGGGGTCCAGCTAGCTCCAGTTGGAGACATGCTCATTTCCTGGTCTTTGACAAAGTCTGGGATTATGGGTCCCTCACCAGTTGGGAAATTCCATCCCATTGTTAATCCATCTTGTGGGCCTAAAATAGGTGTTTGTGCATGTAACATTACTTCAGTTGGAGACAAAGGTTTGTCCCATAACAACATTCTGTCAATATCTCCAATAAATGCCCCATCTGGTGGTGGAAAGCCTCCCCCTTCAAGTGGCTCCTGCCACTGTCCAGCAACCAAACTTCCACGAATAGGCATCATATCTTGTCCAATATTTACTATGGCTGAATCCATCATTCCACCATCATATACATAATTCAAGCGGACATCACCAGTGTCGTTGTTATAAGACATTGCTAGACTTGTCCACTGGTCTGTCTTAACCTCAATATCAGTAGGATAGGATATATTGTCTACTTGGACATTAAAATGGCCATTATCAATCGTTACACCCATAGTTTTTTCATAGCTGTATGACACTACTGTTCCACCATTCATATTTGCATCAAGTTCATGAATATTCATCATCATTTCAACTGTCATGTCAGTTCCAACAAATCGTTCATCCAGAGGTTTTGTTGATATCCAGCTGTCATTCAGGAATACACCGACAGAAGTCGTCATTTCTGGATTGGACTCCTTGAAAATACTTGAATCAAATGGCTGATTGAATGAGCCAAGATAGCTGTCAATAGCATGGGTTGGAAGAGTGCTAGTAGTAGATAAATGGGCTAATCCTTCCTTCTCAATTTGACACTGATAGTCAGTAGGTCCGCAAGAATGTGACTTTGTTGTACAGGATCCAAACAATCCAACGGAACCGGAACATGTTGATGATGAACCCGACATCTCAACATTTATGTAATCATCTAAGGCAGTCACAGTCATTTCAAACCCATTGGAAGAATGTTGAAGTTTATAAACATCAGAATCTAATAGTGTAATAGAGTATCCATCTGACAGGCTTATGGTTGTTCCAGTGGTTGATTCTTCCCCGTTAATGTACATTGTACCGTCATTTACTGGACTGAAACTGACAACATCTTGTGATGTCTTAAAGGCAACTCCAGTAACTGCTGTGTCAAAGTTCTGAGTTGGTCCTGTCTGCACTTGAATATCTAAATTGGTTGATGGGTTTTTATATGCACTGAAGATGCCATGATTTTCAAAAGTAAAAGCGGCACCATCTAAAGTGTTGACATGTCCATTTCCAGATATACCACAAAAATATTGAGACTGTCCAGGGAGTTTTGGTTGTACAGAAATAGAGCAGTCTTCTCCATGCCAGCCTTCCATACAAGTTGCACAGTTAGGGGCAGCCCAGTTTGATTGACAAGTACATGTCCCAGCTACAGTGTCACAAACTCCATGCTTATTACAAGGGTTCATAGGACCACCTGGACATATATTACTACAAGATGTTCCCCAATGTGCTGTGTCACATATACATGATGAGGTACCAATAGAACTACTAGGGTAGTCACATGGTATCAAACAGTCTGAACCTACATAACCTGGGAATGGTGAATTAAATTCATTACAGAGGGACTGTGCTGGCCATGAATCTGACCATCCAGATTCTACAGAAAGATCAGCCAAGCTGGTTACCACTGGTAAGGCCGCATCCATGCTGTTTGCACCAGCAGCATCACTGATACAGGTTGCCGTATAAAAGTCTTTCATTCCATCTGATGGTCCGGATTGAGTTCCAAGAGCAGAAGTAGAAATTAATGAATTACATTTATCAACTGCTTCCATCTGGTCAGTAAAATCAGGGAAGGAGTGGAAAGCTGGAATTACAGGTTGATCAAATGGCACAGTCGAAAACATGGACTTGAGAGGTTGATGAAGTATTCCATAATCAGCTACAGTAATGTTCGTATTGTTCATCTCATCTTTTATTGTTGTAAGCTGAGGATCGTCAAATTTCCAGTAGGTAACAAGATTGGATGTTTCATCAGAGTTATCTGTATCGACTGGTTTCATCTTCATTTCCTCAACATCTTTTATATCAAGAGCTTTGTCAAAGATCTTAAATTCATCCATTTCTCCAACATAATACTCTTCATAAGGTTCAGGATTATCTGCTGATGCTGGTGGATTTACAGGATGGCCAAGTCCAATGTATCCATTATTCTCAAACGCTTTGCTGTCTACGAATGGGAATGTTTTCTGTTCTGTAGTACCGTCTGGTCTGGATACATAAGTTGTCAGTTCTGAGGGGGCACTCTGATAAGATATTGTAATATCATGCCATTCCCCTGGCTTGGCCTCTATTCCTGTGTCATAAATTGTGTCTCCGATCTTATGCTTTACAGTTCCATCAATATATGTTGTAAATTCTGAGTTTGTATCGTATGTCATCAAAACGCCGCCATCATTGTCTTCAGGTTTGAAAAGGAAATCTATAGCAAAGTCTTGATCTTTACTTATCACATTTTCAAGGAAGCCAGTTTTGATTACAGAATTGTTGAACACTACACTGCTGCCTGCTGTTGATACATTTCTTGTTTCTCCAAAGTCATTATTAGCATAAAGTTCATTAAATGTGCTGTCAGATTCCTTAACCTTGAACTTCTCCTTATCAATAACCATCGTGGTATCTGCTGGATCACATGATCCAATCAGGGAGTCTTGTGTTTCACATAGGCTTGACCCTGCTGTCACTTGTACGTTCAGTTGTTCATCAGAAGATCTAACATGTACTTCAAAATATGCTCCAGAGTTTGGTGTAATTGTATATTCAGAGTCGGATGTATGTTTTATATATAAATCACCAATGTTTACTTCCGTTTCTTCACCAAAATCATATCGTTCTCCATCTACTATGATAACGTCCTTTTGACCTTCTGTATAACTAGATCTAATCACTACACTGCTATTCCCGTATTCCACGGCAACACCGGTTGGACAAACTGATTTATCGTTATAACAGTAGGTATTACGAAGCTGTACATTGGGTTGGTTGCTACCATCATCTGATTTCATTAACGAGAATTCTCCAGGTTCTTTGAAACTAAAAAAGCCATCGTTAAATGTTTTGACGTTGCCTTGACCAAAGACTGATGCTGTGTATGCTACCGCTGGTTTTGTTGGTGTAGTAGGAGGTAGTGGTATGGCAGTAGATGTTATTACCCCTGAAACATCTGTTACATCTATGGTGGGTGGATCTGTCATCTCTGTATCATTGGTATCACTAGTTGTATTAACACCACCAGTTGTCACGGTGACAGTTGTGGGTTGTGTTGTACTTGTAGTCTGAGTCGTTGTTATGTTTGGTACGATGGGTACAATCATGTCACAATTTGGCCCTGTCCATTCATCTAAACAGGTAGCACAGTTAGTACTACTATCAAATGTTTGGTAGCAGTAACACACACCAGTATCTTGTCTACAATATCCTTTACTATTACATGGGTCTACAGTTCCTCCATCACAATCTTTGTCACAAACATCTCCCCAGTAGCCATCAAAACAAACACATTCGTCATTGTCAATCTTTCCAAAATTACACTGGTATATGCAGATTTCAGTATAAAAAGATGATGTCTTATCAGTGCAGAGGTCTTTTAATGGATGTTCAGAGGGATCAATAGTGGTAACACAATATTCGGCAAAGGAGAAAATGCTGTTTGTAAAAGCTTGTTTATCTGATTTAAACATGATGTCATCTACACACGACTCATAGTAGAAGTTGTTTATTCCATCACCAAGGCCTGCACATGTCTGAGAAAAATGGGTATTAAAAAGTAGCGATTCACATATTGTTGTCGCTTCTTCTTTCAATGTTACATTAATTGGAACTTCCGGAACTTTACCATCCACAGCCATGTCAGATTGTGTCCATACAACACCCTCGTCTGGTAAGGTTATTCTGTTACCGCCAACCAAATCTACAGCGGTTGTACCTCCTCCTTCCGAGAATACCCAAGAAGATTTTAGTTCATTGAATTCATCAGACACTCTGTTGGTGGATGTATATAGTATCTCATACATATCTAGTGTTTTGTTCCATGTTTTAAATTCACCAATTTCTCCAATAAATGGCTTAAATTCCATTGGAGCACCGCTATCAGTCCATGATCCCATTTTCAGAATGCCGCCAGATTCCAGTGCATTTGATTGAACGGTGACCTCTTTAAGTGTTTGGATGCCATCATCATCATTAACATAGACTTTTAATTTATTTGTTTCATTGGAGTATACCATAGAGACTGTATACCAATTATCTAATTCAGGAGTGTATCCAATATCAATATCCTCATCTCCCCATAAAACATGGACTGAGCCATTGAGATAGACATTAACTGAGGAATCTTTCCAGTAGCCCATGATAATACCTTCATTTGCCTTGGGTTTAAACTTCACTTGTAGTGTTGTGTTTCCATTTTCACCAAAGATGCCGTTTAATTGAGACGAAGATGAACCTGATCCATTGTAAGCTAGGACAAAGCTACCGCCATTTGGTACTCGTGGTTCTTCTATACCATCTTGTGTATACTCAAACGCTGTTGATGTCTGGCTATCTATCTTCCAATTATTACCAAAATCTCCGTTAATGACATCTTTTGATATATCACTTAGCGTTACGACACTATCGGTTAAGATGAAATCATTGTTTACATTTCTATCACAGCTTCCACAAAGTCCTTCAATATTTGAACTGCATACAGAAGTCTGATATGCTGCATATAACTCCAATAGAGCCTTATCATGTCTGATAGTGATCACATTCTCCCCTGATGTCACGGATATAGTAATTGGGCTACTTTGTTTAATTTCTATATTTGAAGTAAATGTTATCGCTGAACCCAGATCTACTGATTCTCCATTTAGATAAAATTTAGTCTTTCCATCTGCTGCTAATGGTGAAATGACAGTAAAATCCTGAGAATTGGCTTGAACCCAGACCTGTTTGAGACAAACAGCTTGATTTTCTCCACACGGAACTTGTCTGATAAAAACTGACATGTCTGTGTTCTTTAAAAACACAAATTCTCCAGTTGTTCCTAGCTGATAGCTCTGTCCATCAAACATAGTGAAGTGAGCCTGTCCAAACAATGAGCATGTGTAAAGTGATGTTGACATTGGAATAGTTGCTAAGGCAACATCACAATCCACACCATGCCATCCTGATCCACAATTACCACAATTTGCTCCATCAAAGTTGGTCAGACATTTGCATGTTCCATCTACTGTGGAGCAGGTTCCTCCTCCGCATGGAAGACCACGAGAAAATGGACAAACATTTTCACAGCTAGTTCCCCAATATCCATCATTACAAACACACTTGTTTCCAACAACTGTACCTGATTCACATCTCATAGAGCAGGACTCCCCCGTCCACCCAGGGAAAGGTCGTGTAGAGAAACTATTACATAAATTTTTAGTAGGCCATGTGTCACCATCTCTTGATATACCACATTGATCTGATAAGGCCAGAATGACTTCCATGGTGGAGTCTTGATCCTTGGCGATAATACCATTGAAAACACAATCTTTGTAAAAGTATGCCTGTACTTGCGGTCCTACTGAAGAACAGGCATCGTTAAACTTTTGAGAAAATATGGTTTCATTACAGAATTTAGCAAGTTCCGGATCTGTTGTTTCTGGATGAGTAAATACGTCATAAAGACTTGTATCTGGCATCTGTGCTACATAATCAACAAGTGTTCTATCAGGTTTTCTCCAAGGAGTATCTGACATGGAGATTCCTAAACCTCCAACAGAATCAGTTAATGCTGATCCTTTTCCTGAATTGAAGTTCCAGTTATTTGACAAATCAGTCTCTGTACCTGACAAGACACTGAATGAATTACTCCTCAGCTCATTAATTGTACGATCATCTTTCCATACTCTTAAATCATCAAATTCACCAATAAAATTCCAGTTGACGCCAGTTCTATCATCTTCTGGATAATTCCATTGTCCCATCATCATTGTTCCTCCTGGTCTTATGGGATTCGGCTCATCATCAGGAATCAATAAAATCTCACTACTCATCTGGAGGTCGTCTCGGATAAGGTATGCACTGAGCAAACGAGTGTCGTTATTCCAGACCAAGGCTATATTATACCATGTATCCTCTTCTACTAACAGAGAATTAAACTCAAGAATTTCTCCATTCATATGAATTGAAATTTTGCCGTCACATACAAGCGTAGAGAAAACATCTTCATTTACCTTGTATGACCACACCGTCTGACATCCAGTAGACGATTCTTCTTGTTTGAATTTTAGTTCAATTGTTGATTCGACCTCTGTAAACGATTGAAGAGTTTCTGTCACCATGTTTGATCGGTTTGTAGAGAGACCATATCCTCCAGCATTGGATACTGGTAAAATACTACTGAACATTGACGTTCCACTGGAAGTGTAAGATGAAGCAAAATCTTCATGAATAGATTGTGTATTTAACGAATTGCCTGTTAAAATTTCTCCCGTATTGGTTTTGAAATCATCGGCATAATTACCATTACAGCTGCTCATCATACCAGCACTGTCGCCACATAGGGATGGATCTGCTGCTACTGACACATCAATGTGGTCTTCAAATGGAAAGATATCAACAGTCACTTTATCGTCTGCTTTGACTTGATAATGGGATTCAGATACCTGTACTATCTTGACATTGTCATCAATAACAACTCCATCCCCGACTACAACCGATTCTCCATCCAAATAAGCCGTCACTTTACCATCCAACACTGACACAACAGCTGTATGGTCTCCAACCTGTACTCCCACGGACTGGGTACCAACAGTGTTGTAGTATTCTGAGTTTGGTACTTGAAGAATGTTGACCTTGAAAGACGATCCTGATGATAGCTGTGTTGACATGAGTGTCTGTTCTCCAGGTATGTGATTGTTATACACAGACCCATCAAAGGTAACAAAATGTCCACTATGGAATACTTTCCCTTGGTATTTGCCATCCACCATATTGTTATTGGTAGTATGAATCATGGAGCAATCGGTACCAAATCTGCCATCTTCACAAGGAGAACAATCAGTACCAGGTTCGGCTCCATCATAACATGCACATGTTCCTGTAGCTGTGTTACATGCTCCGTTTCCATAGCAAGGATTGGTAGCGCCACCTGGACACTCATATAGACATTCAGATCCATAGTAACCATCAAAACATTTACAATAGCCAGTATCTGTTACATTGTCCTGAAATAGAAAATAAACATGTGTTTACAATAGATTGATAAATCAAACTTCACTTTAACATATTATTTACATTTTTTTACAGTCAGAAAATATCAACTATATCAATAAAGTGAAGTCAACACAATACATTAACCGGTTTAGCACAGCCACATGTTTATGCCTGTCCTAAGCCAGGACCCTTACCTGGATTTCTAACATCATATGTTGTAGACTTTTTTTATGTGCAATGAGTTAAGGTGATGTTGGTGAAATTAATGGATGTTACTGTTTAAATTTTCTTTTCATATAAGAGTCAGGAGCATTTGAAATTTCTCTATAAAATTGTGCATAAGGCAATTGGTAATAACATTTTTTCTCCAATAGATTGAATAGAAATTTCAAATTTGTATGGATAATGGGAAAATTGCCTCACAACCCTCTTCTCCATTGAATGGAGATGGTCTTCTTACTTAAACTTGACAAAAAATTGCCAATGATATCCTTATAAACAATGTACATGTAAGCTACATGTACATACAGTAGATTTCAAGTAGATGACTGTAATAACTTGAATAAGCTTGCCATTGTAATTAGCAAAGGCTTTTCTGGGATTATGAAGTGAGATTTTTATAGGTAAAAAATAGTCATCAACATTCCAGTAGAATTTCAGATAACTTGAAATTTTGCAACGGTCCTGTGAACTTAGAGATAATGAGATTCTGAGATTCAACTTTACTACATATAAACTAATAAAAACACCTGTTCAGCAATAAAAATAATAATGGTAACTTGTGCTTTAACCAAAAAGAATACTCACTAGTTGAGGCTGAGAAGTACATAGGTAGTCTGGCTGTCGAATAACTGTGGCATACAAGTGTTTATTGGCGTATGTTGATACCAAATTCCATACTACTGTAGACGTTCCATCAAACCTGTTTAAAAAAATTGTGAAATTTAAATTAATTGAATTTTTATCAAGCCGTGGATAATGGGTTTGGTCCCTTCTCAGGTTGAGCTAAAGACTATAAAATTTGTATTTGTTGCATATAATGTACATCATTTCTTACCTGTGGACTATTGATTCAATGAACTTGAATTATATAAAATCCAGCTTAGCATATTTGTCTAGTACAATACAGACATCATTACCATCAGATCAAAAAGTAACTTGTCCTTGCCATAATAAAGCTGAAAATATTACTAAGTTGCCGTTAAATAACAATCAATATTCCAATTCAAGTATGATGACTTGACATGGCTTACTTCCTTCTATTTACTACATCAGACTGCAGGAGAAAACTAGTTGATATATATCATTGAAACTGGCGACTTTAGAGGAAACCAAATAAATTACAGATTACGGAATATATCCATCACTTAATGTTATGTTTATAAAAGGCAGATGAAAAAAGTGTCCTGATCATTATGAGATTTCCATTGTTCATAGGTACGGGTTTGTGTATGACACACAGAAATTACATTTATATACACCATAGCTACGCATGTGTGTCTGCATTTTATCATAATAAACATAGAATACACTATCACTCAGAATCTTACTTGATAGAGAAGCCATATTGCATAGTTCCTGGTCTGAATAGTGTGGGAGGCATTGCTGTTGTCATGGCTCCTGAGATGTAGTTTTCACCAGAAGCTGTTATGTAAACGTTGTGGTCATTTAGATTGTTGTATCCAAACCAAGCAGTATAACCACCATCTTCATCTTCTGTATAACAACGGAACATGACTTGGATGGCTTCTGTTTCTCTTGTGCCATCATACAGCTCAGCATAGTCTCCCTGTTTGTCTGTACATGGTATAGTACAATGTCCAGGGCCAACAAAATCTTAACAAGAAACAAAAATTGAACTTATTTTATTATTTGTAACCAATAGAAAAGATCATAAATACAAAAACTTAAAAATGAGAATGAACAATGCTGTATAACAGTGAAACATATCCAAATTAAAACACATAAAACTTTAGAATATTACGGTAATCAACAGTGTTCAAAAGCCAATTTTTTCATTGCCTAATTCGAGCATCTTTCAATCTTAAACAAAAAATAGTTAGAAAAGTATTTTACTTCAAGCTATTTACTGCAACCTTAGTGGGAAACCAGGATAAGGAAATTATTTTGTCATAGCAAAAAAAGATATTACAATTCAAGAAATGAGTTGGAAGAACCTTGACTGATTAGTAAACACAAACGTAGCCTGTCTGCAATAAACCCCCCCTCTAAGTTTACTTCTCATACATTACCTGGGTCACATACTGTACAGAATGGTAATCCCCATCCATGTACACAAGCATCACAGGAATCCCCTGTCCAATGTCCATTAGTACCATCATCATAACACTCACATATATTACCACCTGAAAAAAAAATCAACATTAAAATTTCAACAAAGACTGAAAGCAATGCTTTTAAATTTTTCATTTTATTATATTCCATTCAGACATAATGAAACACTTTTTTATACTTTACGATAAGGATATTTTATAATAATTTAATTTGATGTGAATATTGCAATCTGTTGGTTGATTCTCCTGGAGCAACATTGGTTATACTTGATAACCTGGGTTGGTATTGTAACCTCCCCAATATATTCATTCGTCAATGACAAATTCAAATTGTCCTATGAAATATTTCTAATTAGAATCGAGAAATCTTTCAATTTTGTTGTAAAAATTAAATTACAAGGAATATGTTCAATTTTTGAACAGGTTATGCATCGCGGTTTATAAAGCATGAACTGCCCAAATCAGGTTATATCGTATAACCTGTTCAAAAATTGAACATATTCCTTAAATAAATAACTACAAGTAAATCATTGTGTTTTAATATGAGAGTGTAATGTCCTTAAGTACGACAAGAACTGTTTCTATTTCCACGATAACAAATTAATTACTCTGAAAATTACATTCTGTGATATGCATTCTTTATAACCTTATTCTTGGTAAATATCAAGTAACCATATGATATAAATACCAAAAAAAATTTCATTCCTAAAAAAAAGTTATGAGAATAAAGATCTAGGGCTTTCAATATTTTTCAAGTCTACCAGTACTTCACTATTTACAGGCAGTACATTTTATCAAAATTGGAACAATTTTCATGAACATCTTATACAACTCTTTAAAATCAGGAGGTACCAAAGACCATTTTAGGCAGGTAAAAGTACCTGGTACTGCCCCTTATTGAAAGGCTTACAAGACCTACCTAATTTTGTCGCATAACCATGAAGACACAGCACACTACATGTTGTATTGTAGCCAATGTAACCATCTTCACACATCTCACAGCTGGTACCAGTAAAATGTGTCACACACGAGTCACAGGATAATCCTTCAAATCCATGGTCACATACACATACTGGAGCTACGTTCCCATCCAGCATCAAACATTCACCTAGAAATATATAAAGTACACAATGTGTTACACATACGTCACAAACTAAACACATGACCACATACTCATACTGGAGCTATGTTCCCTTCCAGCATCAAACATTCACCTAGAAATTAAAGTACACAATGTGTTACACATACGTCACAAACTAAACACATGACCACATACACATACTGGAGCTATGTTCCCTTCCAGCATCAAACATTCACCTAGAAATTAAAGTACACAATGTGTTACACATACGTCACAAACTAAACACATGACCACATACACATACTGGAGCTATGTTCCCTTCCAGCATCAAACATTCACCTAGAAATTAAAGTACAAGATGTGTTAAACATGTGTCACAAACTAAATACATGACTACATACACATACTGGAGCTATGTTCCCTTCCAGCATCAAATATTCACCTAGAAATTAAAGTACACAATGTGTTACACATACGTCACAAACTAAACACATGACCACATACACATACTGGAGCTATGTTCCCTTCCAGCATCAAACATTCACCTAGAAATTAAAGTACACAATGTGTTACACATACGTCACAAACTAAACACATTACCACATACACATACTGGAGCTATGTTCCCTTCCAGCATCAAACATTCACCTAGAAATTAAAGTACACAATGTGTTACACATACGTCACAAACTAAACACATGACCACATACACATACTGGAGCTATGTTCCCTTCCAGCATCAAACATTCACCTAGAAATTAAAGTACAAGATGTGTTACACATGTGTCACAAACTAAATACATGACCACATACACATACTGGAGCTATGTTCCCTTCCAGCATCAAACATTCACCTAGAAATTAAAGTACAAGATGTGTTACACATGTGTCACAAACTAAACACATGACCACATACACATACTGGAGCTATGTTCCCTTCCAACATCAAACATTCACCTAGAAATTAAAGTACAAGATGTGTTACACATACGTCACAAACTAAATACATGACCACATAAACATACTGGAGCTATGTTCCCTTCCAGCATCAAACATTCACCTAGAAATTAAAGTACAAGATGTGTTACACATACGTCACAAACTAAATACATGACCACATAAACATACTGGAGCTATGTTCCCTTCCAGCATCAAACATTCACCTAGAAATTAAAGTACAAGATGTGTTACACATGTGTCACAAACTAAATACATGACCACATAAACATAAATGAGCTATGTTTTCATGCAGTAACTAATATTCACAATTAATCCATCATATAGATATGATTCATTAAGATATCTGATCTACTCCATACTAATGTTTGCATACAAATACAAACTTGAACACACCAGGCTCTCTCTAGGCCTCCACAGAAAAACAGAAACATGCATTTATCATCAAGATTTATGGAATGTAAATAATCATTTTTCTATTGCAATAGTGCTCTTTTTTTTTTAATATTTAAAACATAATTAACACCAAAATATCGCCTTAATCCCAATTTGGATGCATTTAAAAAAAAATTGCAGTGTTACCCTTATGTTTTAGCTTTTTAAAACAAAAACATTCAAGTGTTACTACTAAAGTTTTATTTTTCTATTGTGTACCTTACTTTCTTTTCTAAAAAAAAAACTTTTTTTAAAACATTTTCTAAGGGCATAACTCTGTAATTCCTGTATTTCATTCTAAAAAGTGTAATCATACAAAATCATGATAATTTGTGTAAAAGAAATCAAATCTATTACCTGCAAACAAATAATTTGGATAATTTTCACATTTTCAAGGGCAATAACTTCATCATGTTATCAATGCCAAACCAATTTTTTGACATTTTTTCATATTTCAAAAGGAAGAACTCAGTAACAGTATAAAAGGCATCACAATCAAAATTGGATATGATGTGTACTTATCATTGCCATTAGTTATCACACAAAAGAATAATAAGTTACATAAAATTAAAATGAAGTTAATATCAGGAAACCAATAATTTTGACACTTTGTATATTTTCAAGGGTCATAACTCCAAAACGGTATAAGGTATCAGTGTCAAAATCAAATTTGACCTTATTTTGATTATTATTAGTAATGGTATAAAAGGGTAATGATTTGTGTAAAAAAAAATTGAAGTAATTCAGAAACTGACATTTTGCATATTTTCAAGGGACATAACTCCATGACAGTAAATGAAATCATGGTCAAAATCAAGTCTGTATTTTGTGATTGTAGGTAACAGCACATAAGAAAGATATCATCCCGAAATCTTATACTACAGTCAAATCTGCTTAAGCAGCCACCTCTATTAAGCAGTCCCTTGTATTAAAATGTCACCTTTTTCTTGTCCTGTTATAGAAAACTTCATAGGAATTGAACCTGTCTTAAAAGACCACTTTTTCTTTGTCCCACATTTGACCTCTTAATACAGGTTTGACTGTATATATGATTGTGAGAATGGCATCTTAGATAACGTTATGTTTCAATGTCTCTATAAATTTAAAGGTTATTCAGTCAAATTCTCACCATTGCCACTACACTTCGGTGTTCCTGGACAAATTAACACAGAACAATTGTCTCCTTCAAATCCTCCTTGACATACACAAACAGATTCATCATTATCTCTAATACAAAGACCATAACCACTACAGTCTGGTTCACCTGTAAATGTAATGTTATTGTCAATTTATTTCTCATGGCAGAGCATTATAAACAATCTTGCTGTGTAAGAGTCCAGAAATTTTCTTACGTAATACAGAAATTTTAATGTTAAAGTTAGTATTTGTTCATAGATTGCGATTAGAATGATAGAGATAGCAAGAATATAGAACAGATAATGATGAAAATTATTATGTTCAAATAATCGATGCAGACATAAATTATCTTTAATTTCTTAAGTGTCAGCTCAAGTCATATGTGTGTAGATTCCAGTCCAAAACATTTTGTCTGATTTTAAATTACAATAAATTTGCATTAAATCCATTTGTGAAATGACGAACAGAAATAAAAGCACTGCTCCTTTATTTTAATTTGTGTTCATTTGTAATGTTGGGTAGTCTCATATTCATCTAAACCATATCCTTTCTTACTAAAAGAGAGCTATTATTGTATATGTTTATATATAAAAATAAAAACTTTGAATATCATCATTCTGTGTAGATGTTGTTTTCTGAAAGATTTTTTTTTTTGCTAATAGAAAAATCCAGAATTATTTCCCTTTATCAACTCTTTAATAGGTAATATCAATGTGATACTTTAATTGTTTTCATCTCAAGTTGCCTAACAAAATAGTTTTTATTATCAAAATCATATTTATTTTCCAATAAAATGTTATCTTTTAGTGCTGGTAATGCTATTTTCTTTCACATATGTTTGGGCAAATTTGTTTTCGTCTCGTGAAAATATAAAATTTAAAAGTGCTAAATTTGATGCAGAAAATGAATAGAAATGGATATATAATGGTGTAAACTTTACCAGGACAATCTAATTTTTCACAATGATCTCCAGTAAATCCTTCATCACAAATACAGGTTTTATTGATACACTGGCCAACATTGGAACACATCGTCTCACAGCCAGAGTCTGAATAACATGGATCACATGTACAGCTGGTAGAGAATGGTGGATCTTCTACTCCATGTACACATGGGTATTCACAGGCAGGTCCCATTGTCTGGTTACAGTTTATACATGTAGGTGTGTCATAATTATCAGAGTCACAAGTACCTGAAAAAAAATAAAGTAAATTTCTCTTGCAAATTTTTGAAATTTATAATAATAATAATAATATCAATAAATTTTAGCATTGCTATGAACTTCATCAAAAGTACAAATCAAATTACTGTATTATTTTGATGAAAAATACAAAATAATTCATTTTCAGAACCAACATCAATTTTCTAAGTAATCACAGTGCACTAAGGTCAGAATCTACAATTGTTAAACAATCATTACCTTTAAACAGGTTAAATACACAACAAATATAGGCTAAACAAAAGGTCCCTACAATGAGACTAGACTGGGCTTAATATTGAGGGGTATTAAATAAAACACCCAAGCTCTTAGTGAGGCACATGATAAAAGTTTGGACACAAGTAACCAACCTAGTCCACTACAGTCAGGATCTCCACGACAGTCGGCTACTTCACAGCCATCACCTTTCCACCATGTATTACAGGTACACAATTGGTCAATTAGGGAACAAATACCACGTGACGTACAACTGCCTAATTCTGGTTGAGTTGGATCACCTGGACAGCCTCTTTCTGTACAATCAGTTCCTGTACAAATAATCACACACATATACAGTTAAATTTTGTAGAAAAATAAACACCCACAATCCAATTGATTTATTGGTGTTTAATGCCAACTTTAGTAGTATTTTAGCTATATCTTGGCATGAGCAAATTTTATATCAGGTAATGATACTGCTTAGTCATAATTAGAATATTGATGAGTTGCAAAAACACATCCAACATTTTCCCATTACAAATTTAAGATTAATTCTAAGAATCCAAGAAGAACAACATTACAAAGCATACATCTTATGTCAAAGTTAGTACTGGAAAACAATCACTTCATAAGTTGTTCTTATTTCTTATATCAAAAGTCAGATATGATAAATGATCTAAATATGCCTCAACCCTGCCAGATTCCGTGTTACTGTAAAACTTCATCAATTTAAGACTGCCCTTTTTCCGTATAAAAATAAAATTCTGTGTAAAAATCAAACTTAAAGAATAACTTAACCAAAACAAAAATATGGCAATATGAAATTATGCTGCTAGAAAGTGAAATTTATGAATCTTTAATTGCAAACAAAAAATATTTGCCTTTATTCACAGTTATTAAAAAAGCAGAAAAAACCATTCTGCAGTTTTCTTCTTAAAATATGAAACTTACCCCACCATGCAGTGTCACATGTACAGGTATGATTAGAGCACGTTCCATGGTCACCACACAATAAGTCACATTCTATTCCAGAATAACAAGGATCACAAACACACGAGTAGTCTTCTTGTGCTGTTCCATGGACACATGGTTTGGAACAGGAGACACCGGTCCATCCATCATTACAAATACATTTTGGTATGGCATAATCTGTACTGCAGGTACCATTGCCATTACAATCTGGGTCACCCGGACAATTAGGTACGCCACAGGTATTTGCAGACCATCCTGCATTACATCGACACACATGGGTAATAGGATTACACTTGCCATGACTGCTACAAGACTCACCAACTCCAGGACAGAGGTGACTCTTACATGTGTCTCCCCAATAGGCTTCATTACATACACATGTTTCGTTTACACACATTCCATTGCCATCACATATGATATCACACGAATCTCCAGAAATACACGAACTCAGACAAGCACAAATACCACTGTCCATTGGATCTTGTATTCCATTACATTCTTCATTACAAGACTTGCCCATCCAGCCTATGTCACACCCAGTACACTTAGGTCGGGCCAAAGATGTGTTACATGTTCCTCTGAAGTTACAATCGTCGGGGCAGTCAGGTTGTTCACAGCCATCACCTTTCCATCCTTCTAAACATGTACAAGTACCCTCGGCAGCGTTACATTCTCCATTTCCACCACAGTTCTCTTCCCAACCTGAACATCCTGGTAACTGACAGTAATCTCCCCTGCCTCCGTTGAATCCGCAGTCACACGTATCAGCGTCTGTACAATTTCCTGTACCTGAACACAACTCTGTACAGTAGAAATCACCATAACATGGATCACAGTCACACATTTCTCCATTGTAGGAACCATGGCCACAATTGAACTGACAAGCTGTACCAAAGTATGTGCTGTTACAGGTACATTGTGGTTCATTATTTATAACATCACAACTACCAGCACCGTTACAATCTTGGGGACAGTAAGCTGTTTGACAACCAATTCCTTCCCATCCTTGATTGCAAAGACATTCACTGGTAAAACTATTACAGTCACCATGGCCAGTACAATCAACGTCATACCCAGGACATCCTTTAGTTTGACAAAAGTCTCCACGATACCCATCGAATCCACAATCACAGGTACCATTCACACAGGAACCGTGTTCTGAACAAAGTGTGTCACAGGCTACACCATAGTAACAAAGATCACATGAGCATGTCCATACACCATCCAAAGATCTAATTGAACTACCGTGAATACATTTATATTCACAACTGTCACCCGTGTATGGAAATTCACAATCAAAACATCTTGGATCTCCCCCTAATGGTGGTTCTTTACATGTGGAATTGACTCCATTACAGTCTGGAGTCCCAGTGCAGTCTGGGATCTGACAAGCCACTCCGTACCAGAATGGTTCACAATCACATTCTCCTGAAGCTTCGTTACATGTTCCATGCCCCTCACATGGATTTGGCCAGCCAGGACAACTAGGTTCGTCACACTTATCGCCTGTGTATGTTCCAAAGTAATCGCATTCACAGTTACCATCATTGTCACACGAACCGTGTGCTGAGCATTCTAAGTGACAGTGATATCCTGTGATACAGGTTTGATCACATACACAGCTTTCACTGTTACTGGTACCATTGAAGCAGGCTATCTGACAATAATCACCAAACCAGTCTTCAGAACATGCACATACTCCACCGGCACTACAATTTCCATGGTCATGTCCTGCAACAAAATATACAATTCTATAAATAAGTACTTTAAATGTGGCACACCTATACACAGGTAGGCTGTGATGGGTGTGCATGCATCCCCTTTTATTAACCATTAAGCAATATGAAATTCAAACTTGGTTCCGCTCTGGACCTGGATGGATGACTAGACATTACAAATTTGCACCCCTTTAAAAATCTGGGTACATGCCTTTGTTAATGTGGGTACCAATATTTTGTGGATTTTTTTTGTTTGTCTCATGGTTAATTTATTCAATAATTGGCAACATTTGTTCAATTCTTTGATATCAAAATGAACAGAATATTCAGAAATATTGAACCATCTATAAAATTGGATAATCAAATAATACTGTATATATTTCTTTGACTAAAATATTTCCTATATGTAGAATAGATAATGCTCTTTTTATTCCATTAGAACAGAAGGTTAGAAATTCACAAAATGAAATATAATCATGGGTTTGGTTTTCATTAAAAAAACAAAACAAAACCAGTAAAGACTCCATGAAAAAAGAATCATACCACTACATTCTGGTGTTCCAGGACAGGTAGGTGTATTACAGTCGTCTGCTCTCCAGCCAGGGTAACATGTACATTCCCCAAGGGCACTGTTACAGCTTCCTTGTTGATTACATGCCCCATCATCTCCAGGACAACCAGACTCCTCACATAATTCACCAACCCAGCTGTTACCTACAAATAAAAATCTTATTGTTTAAGATGCATAAAAATTTATTCATTTTTTTTCTAATATATACACTGAATTTGTATGAATCATCCATAAAATTTAATTTTCTAAAATAGAAAAGCTATTTTTAATAATATAAATGCAGAAGAAAATCTTACTTAAATTCCATGGTAGCTTAAAGTTGTAAGATAAGTAACAAAACAATATAACTCAGTATTGTAAATGAAGAAGTAAAAATTTAAATAAAAAAATCTCATCGAAAATACATGTATACAAACAAAAATTATAAGATTATTTAATATTTATAAAGATTGTTAAATGATTTACACAGTTTCTTATTATAGACATATATTGCATAGATTTGATTTACACTACAGCAGGAATTGTCATCATAAATAATGAATGGATAAATGACAAAATTTACATTATCTCATTTTTTATTTATTAATGTTGTATAATCTTACCTGGTTCTACATTAAAACAATCACATGATCCATTGACACAGAGACCATTTCCAGAACATTCTAATTCACATCCTGCTCCAGTATAACAATCATCACAGTGACAGAAGTTGTTTTCAGCATTTACGTATCCATGGACACAAGGTTTACTACAATCTTCTGTGTACCATCCCTTAAAATGTATTAGATTCAAAACTTTCAATAAAGTCAAAATTAAGTGTTATTTTTCTGTAGTATTTCTTTTTTTCTACTAATATTACTGGTCAGAAAGTTCCGTAGATAAAATCTGCTTGTAGCATGTAAGAAAGTTACTTGATGTACACCAACTGAAGTATGTCAGAATGTTCTACATATATAGTCTACTTGAAGCATTTCAAAAAATAAACCCGATGTATCCATTTATACCATGTAAGAAAGTTTATAGCTTTCTCAGTCACATGACCTGATGGACCTTATACAGCAAAATGATTAACTAAAGTGGATTAATACACAAATATCTTTAGTAAATCACATTAAAATTGTCCTAAAATGTACTTAGAATTATCATTTTTATATCACTTAATACTTACCTCTAAACATTCACACTCAGGTACAGCTCTACCTGTTCCATTACAGAAACCATTGCCTTTACATCCTTCAGGACAATCAGGAATATCACAGGCAGCACCTGTCCAACCTAAAGATAGATAATATTTAAAAATAATATTAATCATCAGTTTCTCACCCATTCCATAGAAGCAAAATAAAATTGTAATGTCAAGAAAATAATTATTAGTTACTTATATGAAATATAAGTTTTGTTTATACAATTTGCTCCTGTTTTACACATGTTAATCATCAAATCTGGTATTCTCGTCTCATAATTTTTCAAATGTATAAAGGGAATTGAGAGAATTACATGACTTTTATGGTTGATCACCAGACACCTGGATCTTCATTAATGGTATATATATATAGAGTTATATAGACTTCAACATAATGTAGTAAACTTTGAACAGAAATACAATAGGAGTCAAAATGGCACTACATACTGTTCAATAAAATGACAACAAAATGATGTTAAACATTTATGTAATCAGAATCCATTTTAAAAACAAAAATTACAGTACAAGAATTATGAACGTGAAGTGTATGCTATGATCTTACCAGGAACACAAGTACATTGATGGTAATTACACAGTGAATACAGTACAGCAATTATAATCTCAATTCATAATAGATCATATTTCACAACAACTACTTTTCAAGTTACATAACGTGAAGTGCATGCTATGATCTTACCAGGAACACAAGTACATTGATGGTTAGCCGTGTTACAAGATCCATGTAAGGTACAATCTTCTTCATCACCAGCACAACCAGGCACTTCACATTTGGATCCTCTCCACCCAACATCACAATCACAGGCATTTCTAGTGGCATTACATTTACCATTTTCATTACATTCACTGTTGCATCCAATGCCAGCATAACAAGGTTCACAGTCACAAAATCCACTATTGGCAGGTTCTTGTTTTCCATATGTACAGGGATCGCCACAGGCTGGTCCCATCCAACCAGCTGCACAGTCCAAACAAATAGGTGGGTCGTGAGTTTCGTCACATGTTCCCCTGTCATTACAGTCAGGATTCCCGGCACAGTCAGCATATTCACATCCATCTCCTCCCCATCCAGGGAAACAGTTACACACATGAGTTATGCTATTACACAAGCCATGATCTGTACAGTCGGTTCCTATTCCTGGGCAACCTGCAACATCACATAGAACACCACGCCATCCGACATCACATTGACATAGGCCATCAACAATTGTGCCATGATCTGTACACATTGAGTCACAGTTAACACCGGTCCATCCTGAATCACAGGTACAGTTGTCACTGTACTGAGGACTTACAACTCCATGGACACATGGTTCTTCACAAGAATGACCAAACCATTTTGATCCACATCTATAAAAATAAAACATATTTGTAACAGGATGCCAATTCTTGTCCAATGTAACAGGTGACACAAATTTCTTTCTTTTAGAAGCCATAGTTAAACATAGAGTGACATTGCATATTAGCAAAGAAAATTATCTCCCTTTGTACTTTTCAGATTTATGAGGTCATTACCTCTTATGATTTTTTTTATATTTAATATGTAGTAATCAAGTATTATCAATGTCTTAACTTTAAAAGCTACTTATATAATGCTATTTATAATAAAAAAAAGAATAAAATGTATATTATGAAACATAAACCATTGTTATTTTTAGATCGGTTTATAAAAGAGTGAGTGATTGCTGTTTCATGTTAAGTGAACCATTTCTCAGCTGTCATACCAAGAACAAACTACTTTTAGATGAAATGATGATGAAGTTTGACTTTTACCAGACCAAAATGCCGCGTCGGATTTTTATAGCGTCAAAATTACTGAAATAACATTCTACAGGTAGACAAGCCACTCCACTCTGACATATAATCCTAGAATTTACTTTTGCTTATAAATACTTTGTGCTTACCAGAGATGCAGCAAATATCAACTTTATAGTCTTTGGTTTCCACTTGAGGCAAGCAAGCACACCAACCATTGCACCACTGAAGAGGTCTATTTATATGTGAAACTAATTGAGTACAAAATGAACACATGTATCATACAAATACAGTAACTGTCAAACAAACATAAAATTGACATACTTGCAGACTGGAGGGTCTTCAGTGTCATCACACATACCATTGTCATTACAATCAGGGGTACCAGCACAGTCAGCATACTCACAGCCGATACCAGTCCATCCTGGTCTACATGTACATGTATGTGTAGCACTCTCACAACCACCTGTAAGTTAAAATTAATGTCATAACAGTTAAAATACATGTACATGTATGAGTAGCACTTTCACAACCACCTTTAAGTGAAAAATAATGTCAGTACATTTAAGATACATGTACATGTATTTTTATCTCCCGAAATCTAGAATAAAGGATTAAAACAGGGAATAGCTTCATTTTTTGTGTTGTCCTATTATGTGTATTTACGTTCCGTGTTCCGTTTTGTGATGTCAGTTACGAATTCCTCATAAAAACGATGTGTGCCCCATGTTACAAGTTTCTCTGGATTGTCCTTTTTTGATTGCCCCTTTGGTATTCTCTAACATTATTAGATTAAGAGGGTTTATTGTCACTCTCAATAATATTTCAGCTATATAATAGTTGTCAGTGTTATTGTTGAAGGAAACTGTAGTCAACAGAGAAATCCACAAAATTGTGCAAGTCACTGAAAACTTGACATCAAGTATATCTCAGGGAAGGGTTAAACTTAAGTGTGCATAGCAGAGAAGCAACAAATACAAATTTCTTTATATTCGATTTGACCAGAGATTGTCCCAACGATTTCAGAAATAATTTAAATGTCTTAAAAAGATCTTGAATTCATAACATTTCTTTTTCAACATAAACTTGAATTCTGTACTACATATTAAATGTGTTGCAAATGTGAAAAAAAGATAAATTTATATCTCAATACATTTTGTGGCTAATTTGCTGAAAGGTCTCACCTATAACAACTTGTTATAAAAAATAACTCCTGGTTTTATTAAGTGAAATCTTCTATTTACCTCTATCAGAGCAGTCTATTTTGTAAAGACCAGCACATCCAGGAATGTCACATAGATCTCCTTTCCATCCAGTCATATAATCACATTCACATTCTCTATCTTCTACCATTCCATGTCCAGAACATTCAGAGTCACATCCAACTCCAGCATAACCAAGATCACATTCACAGTTTCCAGAATTCATAGGTGTTTCAGTTCCATTGACACAAGGATCGTTACAAGCTGATCCCATCCAATTTCCTGTACAGTTTTGACATTTCGGAGGATCAAAACTTTCATCACAAACACCGCGGTCATAGCAGTTTGGTTCTCCTGGACAGTCAGCTATATGACAAGCCACGCCCATCCAACCAGCAAAGCAGCTACACGTACGATCTTCACTGTTACAATCACCGTGTCCACTGCATTCAATGTCATTCTCTGGGTGTCTTGGACATCCTGGTACTTCACAATATGTACCACTCCAACCAATCAGAGGATCACAGAAGCAATCACCTCCATCATCACATTCACCATTTCCTGAGCATTTTATGTCGCATCCTGTTCCATGGTAGCACATTTTTTCACATATACAAAGATTAGTCAACTCGTTAGGTAAACCATATATACAAGGATCGCCACATCCCGGTCCTGCCCAATTATCATCACAGTTTGTACACTGTGGTATTTCAAATGTTGTGTTACAATACCCATGTGCATTACAATTAGGATCGCCAGGGCAATCTGCAGAACCACAGTCAATTCCTGAAGAATAAAATCAAATTATCTCAATTAATCTAAAGTTTATCCTCTTATGATAAAAACGTAGATATCTAATTCAGAGTGTGGGGTATAAAACAAACTTCATCAGGTAAGTTCAGGAAAGTTCATAGTCAAAAGATTGAGAAATTTGCACACTATCTACTAACTGGATACAAGATGTGTATTCCAATATCTGGACATTATTTAAAAAAAAAGTTCTTTAAAGCTATACATTTGTAAATAAAAAGGTACAAGCATAACTTAATTTCAAATGTGTCACTAAAAGGCCAATTAAAAGCTATGTAATAAGAATAAGGTATGATGACCTAAACATCTTGAGATTAAAGGAAGAAAAATAATAATTATAAATATCATATAAAAAATCATTTTCAAACTGTCCACATTATAACTACCAACAGTTTGTCAGTGAATTGCTACAGGTCGGTGGTTTTCTCCGAGTACTCTGGTTTCCTCCACCAATAAAACTGACCACCACGATATAACTGAAATATTGTTGAAAGTGGCGTTAAACACTATAATCCTAACGCTACACCATAAACCTAAACCAAACTACCAACATATAGTCATTGGTATACATGTACTTATTAAAACAATATTCTGTATAAGGATGAATCTTGAAATTCATATTGATTTTTTTTTCAAAGTCTCACAAGGGTGACTTCATTCAAAATTCATTATATGATTAATAACATCTTTGCCAGCCAGGGTTATGATCCATCTCCCCTGCTCTTGGTCACAGTTAGGGGTTTTAATTGGATGTAGCTAGTAATAGCTGAAATCAATCAGAATGTGTGCTACAAAAACATATCTTTTCTAAGACAAATATAAATATAAAATCAACATAGCACACGCCACATTAAACGTTGTCAAGTTAATTGTATACATATTCTGACAGGAGGTGAAATGAATGTCTTGTGCTGATTGGCTGAAAATGATACCATTAAAAGGGACATAAATTACAAAATCACAGCAGTGTAAGGGAATTAAGAAATTATAGCTAATGCAGCCAAGAGTAAAGAGGACGGGAGGTGGATCGTAACTCTTGGCTAGCAGAAGGTGTATGATTAATTCACAAACAGAACCATTAGTTGTATCCCAAGCACTTGCAAAACCGTCAAATATTTTAAAATTTAGACAGAAAAGTTTATAAAATTAGACTGACCTGACCAACCAGGATCACAGATACATGTACCAATACCAGCCATACATATTCCATTTCCAGAACAAGAGTCTGAGGTCATTGAAGGACAACCTGGTCTGGTACATTTATCTTCCTGCCAATTGTCTGAACAACTACATATTCCATCGATACAGTTTCCATGGCCATTACATTCTGAGTCACACAATTCCCCAAGATGACAATCATCACAGTCACATTTCTCTCCAATACATTGACCTTGACCTCCACACATTACAGAGCAATCATCACCACCATAACAAGCATCACATATGCATGTTCCAGTTGTGGTGCATTTTCCATGTCCTGAGCATGTAGTATTATCATGACACTGGCTGTCACATCTGTGTCCTACATAACCTACATCACAAACACATGTGCCATCTGCTGCACAGGAACCATGGCCTGAACATGTTTTGGTAGGCGAACAACGGTATTGACAATCTACACCAACATACCCAGAACTACAGTTGCAGGCACCGAGCATATAGGTACCATGGTTACTACAAAGACTCCCTGGTGACTGACACAAAGATCCAGATCCTCCATTATTATAACCGTTGCCACCATCAACATATCTTTGTTTGAATAAGACTTTATGTGTGTAGTTACCAGTGTAGGTTCTAATTCTACCTCCTCCTCCCCCTCCCCCTTGACGGTTACAACAACAGCTTGAGTGAGAACAAGGGGTACAAACATTGGTACCAGCTCCACCATTGGCTGACACTTCACCCCATCCTTCAATAATCTCACTGTCTAACCATACAGCACCTCCACTTCCTCCACCACCACCCAAGACACCAACACTACCATCCATATCTATTTTACCCTCTAGATACATGGCGTTCCTGGCGATAACCTTGAAAGCTGAACCTCCCCATCCTCCGTCACTGTTTGCATAAGTACTCTTTCCACCTCCACTACCTGCCTTGATTGGTAGACATGCCTCACCATAAGTATTTGTACTGCCAGTACAGTTCTGACTACAATACCAAGTAGCATAACCACGACCTCCATTACCAGCATGAGCTGCACCTGCACCAGCAGTACAAGATCTTCCAGCTCCAGGCCCTGACTTTGGTGTATATCCTAGCCTCAATCCTGAAGCACTACCTGATTTTTCAATGTCAAATACACCTCCAAACACTGTTCCAGAGGGACTGACTTCAAATAAACCACCATGTTCAACATTAATGAAATCTGCAACAATATATACCCCTCCTTCTGTTGTGTAGTCTGTGTCATTTAATGCCACTTTTCCTCCATTCAGGACTGTAACAGATGTTAACTGATATGCACCGGTGATCGCCTTACCCGAGTTACCCTTGAGATTTCCGTCATTTGTCAAACGAGATACTCCTCTTGTATACAGATGATCTAGACCAATCATGGTACCATATATGGTCATTGTTTGTTCCACAAAGACTGTAGCAGGGAAAACAATGACTGATCCTTCCATTCCATAAAGATTAGCTCCAATACTATCCTTCAATCTATTTGAATCAATCTCCATAGTGATTCCACTCTTTACTTGGAGTAATCCAGTTCCACCGTGGATGTGGTGTATGTATGTTGTTGTCTAAAAACAGTGTCAATAGATTTAATACAACTTTACATTGATCTATATAACAGAACACCATGCTATATCATCACATGTCTCTCAATATTTTGCTTCAATCGAATGTCTATTTCAAGCAAAAAAAATATATAAAAAAATTAGAAATATTTCAAACAATGAAACTGGAATAAAAGTCATCACATTTTTAGGTCAAGTTTAGAATTTATCTATTACAATATGGCTTAAGAAATCTTAAGACACACCTTTGTTTAAACTTTTAATAAAAAAAAACACAAACTGCAATCTGTAAGATGAAGAACAGCAATAAAAGCCATTGTTAATAACTTCATATTTTTTTTTTTATTCACTTACATCCACTGACTCTTAATGTTAAATTCTGTTCATGGCAAGGTGTACTCGATACAACATTATGTAATAAAGTTTGTCATTGACTTATGACAGGTCTGTGGCTTTCTCCGGTTTCCTCCATCAATAAAACTGACCACAATATAACTGAAATATTGCTGTAAGGGGCGTCAAACACCATCAAACAAACAAATAACTAATGTTAAATATGTTTGCACATTTTATAAAACTAAAATTTAGCCACAATTTAAAAATTTGACTTACTACAGTAGGTACAGCACACGCTTTATTTTCTAAGTGTATATCGTTCAGTTTAACATTGTCTATATCAGTAGGATAATCACAGCTGTTGACATCTCCTCTGTTTAAGTTGTCAATCCAGAGTTCCTTCCAGGAATCATCGCCAACATCTGTTTGTACATACACTGTACCAGGCCCACCCTTGTGTACAGCATTGCCACCAGTAGCGACCAGATTACCATTGAACAACATATATTCAGACAAATAAATAGATATTCGACCACCAGAGCCACCTCCATTTTCTGAAAAAAAAACAAATCTCATATACACAGATTCTACCTTCTTAGCTAGTAGTCGGTGAACGTTCACTGTCTGTTGTTGTACTGTCCAAGTTTGTCATTCATTTTTGTGATAGTGTGTAGTCTTTTCGAGTGGTGGCAAATCTGTGCAGGTTTTATGATTGTCTGTTTATATCTGTATTGATGTTGGAGATCCAATTATCAAGAGGGGAGGGTTGAAATCTCATTAACCGATTCAACTCTGACATATTTTTGTACCTGTCCCAAGCCAGGACCTGAATAATCTGATATACATCGGCATATGTCATGGTCTTTTTTTGTGTTCAATGATTTGAGGTGAAAGGTAGTTGCTGATTTAGTTTAACTGTTAACCATATCATGCATCACTGTTTAAGCTTTCTTTTTAAAAATCTCTGATAAATATACAGTCAAACATGTATTATGAGTTCACCTAAGAGGTCAAATAAAAATTGTCTTTTAATTTAGAAGACAAATACTATATCTAAAGCTAGAGGTGACAGTCTCTTGATTTAAAATAGTGCTGTTCTTCAAAATGATATCTGAAATAGAAACACATACAACAGGGCTAAGGAAGTTTGACTAGAATTTACTTTAAAATGTCAATAAAAGCATTAACATATACAATAGAATATTTTTTTTCTTTTGAGGTATAACTGCTACTACATATACATGTGTGTATACAGTAATACCATTCTTATAAAGCCACACATGGCCACTCCAGTTATTAGGCCAGATTTCAGATGCACAGAGATAATAATATATTTGTAAATTATCTCCTCCAAGAGAGGCCACCATTTTATCATGACACTTTTTTCATTGCAGAAGGGTTGGTGATATAAGAGGTGGTCTACTGTAATACTAACCATAATATTCACTACTGGTTATATCAGAGGATGCTGCTCCACCATTGGCGATCACATCACCGTATCCTTTAATTCTATAGGCTGTTATCATTACACTACCTCCACTTCCTCCTCCAGAATTAAAAGTATTTGTACCAGCTTCTCCGTTTACTGTTACACTTCCATCCAAACGTAATTCCTGAAAATAATGAAATTACACAATTCAAGTTTGTTTTTTTTTATAAATGCAAATAGGGGTTAGGGTTTTGGTGTTTAATGCCACTATCAACAATATTTCAGTTATATCGTCGTGGTCAGTTTTATTGGTGGAGGAAAACGGAGTACCTGGAGAAAACCACTGATCTGCCACAAGTCACTGACAAACTTTATCACATAATGTTGTATCAAGTAAATGAAAACAGAATACAACACCCAAATAACAAATCTGTTTGGTTTTTTTCAAAATAGAACTGGTACATAATATAATGTAGATATCTCTAACTTAGTGTGCACAACACAAGACTTTTATGGAATTACCTTTATCAGGTAACACTTAAAATAGAAATTTATTGTCTTTGAGAGTAAGAAAACCAAAGACAAATATGTGATCAAAAATTTTAAATAAAAAATTGTATATGATCAAAAATCAGATGTTATAAAACTGCTAGTTTATTAATGGTTGATTGTACAAGTTACCTCTCCAATATACAGGGTTATGTGACTACCACCAGGTTTGCCACTGGCTCCTCCCCCTCCACTACCAGGCTCTGTAGCAGACAACACAGATCCATACTGGGAACCTGCTTTTGCTGAATCATGACTTGATCCTCCTGAAGTAGAAATAAACAAAACCAAAAATTAAATATCATACAAAGCCATCTTTTTATAATTTACATCATCTTTTAATAACAATTCTTGTTTCAGAGAAAAACAAGATATTTTCATAGAAACTTGGGGAAAAAAATTGTCTCAACTCATAAAACTCTAGTATAAGTATAGATATCTGCTAAAAATGATTTTTTTTACATATTTTATCCTGACATTAAATATTTTTTGTCCTAAGAATATTTGTCTTTAACCAACATATTATGTCTTCCTAGCTAGTAAGCAGTTAACTATGAGTCTCCTATTGTACTGTCCATGTTTTATGTTATCATTCATTCCTGTGATAGTGTAAGGAATTTTTGAGTGGTAGAGAATCTGTGCAGGTTTTTTATAGCTTGTTTACATTTGCATGGAAGTTGGAGATCCAATTATCAAGAGGGGATGGTTGGGATCCTATTAATCAGTTTGATACCACCACATTTGTGTGCCTGTCCCAAGCCAGGACCTGAATATTCAATGTCATACGTCACAGTCTTATTTTCATTGATTTGAGGTGATAGGGGTTGTTTGTTGATATTGGTGGAATTCTTGATCATCACAGTTTAAACTTTCCTTTCCTAATGTCACAGCTGAATTGATTTTCACAAAAGAAAATGTTTTTATTATTAAAGCCAATTTATATTGGTGGAATTCTTGATCATCACAGCTTAAACTTTCCTTTCCTAATGTCACAGCTGAATTGATTTTCACAAAAGAAAATATTTTTATTATTAAAACCAATTTATAAACAGATATCTCTCATGCATTTCCAAAAAAAACCCAACCTTTTCTGTGTTTGTACAAGGAAATATAAAATTTCAGGTAATAAATATAACTTACCTGCACTGCCATGACCACCACCTGATGAATAATGTGATGCTCTACTTCCAGGACCTTTACCCTTTTCTGCACCATAACCATGGCCATTCCCTGTTACAGTACCACCCTTTTCAATGGTCATGTCAGTAGCATTCAAGGTGACTTTCAATGTGTCTGTTTCAATAATCCCTCCATTTTTCACTGTAAAATTACCAGCAGTCATAATAGGATTAAGAGGATCCATGGTAACAGTTATTTTTCCAAGATTCTTGACCTCTAATGTTCCAACTGATGTCACTCCAGGGTCACCACTGTCATATGGGGCGTCTGTATACCACATAACTAAGGATTTCAACTGACTTGTGTGAGCTTGTTCAGAAAGTGTTAATTCAGCATTACGTTCAATGAACAAATTTTCCACACCAACCATTCGTCCACTTAAAATAAATCTTTCAGTTGTTAAAAAGAAGTCAGTCGGCATAACAAGTTCTCCACCAACATCAACATGGAAGCCGCACGGAGCATCAATATATGTGTGAGTAGATTCTACAAACTCCACAATGATTTGTTGACGTTTCTGAACACGGACCATTCCCTTCTTGTTTCCTGTCAGCTCATGGATCATTACTGTAAGATTCTTAATGCCATGTGGATGATAGAAATGCACATAAGAATACCCTTCAACCTGAACTTCATCAAACTCGTAATAGATACTGTTGTTTTCCATCACCATGGCTGGATTGTCTGTAGTTAGGTTACCATTGTCAACTAACAATTTAGAATGTTCTGGTTCAATCAGAGTCTTGTTCAGTCGTGGATCATATTTCAACTCTCTGTATTGTGGGCCTCTTTGTGATTCAAATTTATAAATAGTCCCTGGACCTCCGTCACTAGAACCATCACCACCTCTAGACAGGTACTGCCCTCCATACAAATTTGTAGAACCAACATGTAATGCTATTCTACCTCCACTTCCTCCACCTCCATTCCCATTGCCATCACCACCATAAGTCGAAATAATTCCATGTCCAGAAATTTTGTACGATTCTATGAAAACACTGCCTCCACTACCTCCTCCAGCGTTACCACTAGATGCCTCTGAACCATTTGCACTTAAGACACCATCGATGTGAATATTTCGTCCTACTTTCATGTGTATATAACCACCTCCTGATCCAGCATTAGAACTTCCTGCACCACCACTACCCAAATCTTTCGGTGAAAATAAGGATCCATAAGGTATGGAATCATCTGATCCTCCTCCAACACCCCCGTAGCTACCTCCAGATGTACCACTGCCAACTCCATAACCTTTCATAGCTTCATATCCTCGACTGTCTAGGTTAATTACTCCCTCTGGTTCCAAGTCTACAATTCCAGCATCTATATATCCATGATTCATAAGCATCGTTCCTTGGTATTTAATTTCTAAAAATGGTGTAGTAACTGTCATATCATTTAGAATTTTCCTAAATTCAAGAGTTCCAGATTGTTTAATGTTAATAGTAGGAAGTGAGAAATTGCCTTCTTCAGAAACGTAGACATATGTGCCATTGTCTAAAAGAGCTGTCTGTGAAGTAGCAGAAACACTGACTACGGCATTGTCTTCAACATACAGATGGTGGACACCGGTCATCATTCCATCAATAGTTGTGTTTATACCTTGCATATGAACCTCTGTTGGGAAAATTACTTCACTTTCAAAGTCAATGATGTAACTAACATCAGCTTCTGTAACATTTTTAATGGATTCCACATACTCAATATAGGCTGTCTGATCTGATCTCATGTGAATCTGTCCTGTTCTGTCACCTTCGATCTTGTGAATGACAACTTCAACTGGTCTCCCAGGGTGATAGATAATAACACGAGAGTGTCCTGTTACCTCAAACTCATCAAACTCATAGTCTACAGTTTCATTGACCATAATCATTGTTGGTACAGGAACCAAGTTACCAACATTATCCATATGACAATACAGATGGTCAACTTGGAAGTATGTGTTGTTAGTTCCTTTCATGTGCTTAAGAATCCTGTATGCTAATGGTCTGAAGTTGTTTTCTACATATGTTGTTCCCGCTGCGGCACCATGAGTCAGAACTTTACTACTGCCACCATCACCGCCACGATTGGTGAATTTTCCTCCATAACTGTATCTATACCTACAATGGATACCAATTCTGCCTCCAGCACCTCCTCCCCCTGTTGTTCCTGACCCATCTCCTCCTCTGACATTAATTTCTCCATGTCCAGTAAAATTTGTAGTAAACATATTGACACTGCCCCCACTACCACCACCGCTGTTTCCAGATACTCCATTATCACCTTGTAAGGCTAATAATCCATTAAGTTCCATCCTCTGGCTGATATTCCAAAGTAAAACACCGCCACCATTTCCTCCAACACCATTTCCATTTCCTCCACCACTTCCAAACAACATGGGGTCATAAACTGATCCATATGGATGTGTAGATAAGGAAGAGTTAGCTCCACCGCCATAGCCACCATGACTGGCACCATACCCTTCTCCATTAATGGACTGACCAGCCCCAACACCTTCTTCAGGTTCATGCCCATGTCCATTCAAATGGAATATTCCCTCACTTTCAATCCAAGCATAGGATGAATCAATTATAGCATCATTCATGTAGAGATTTCCAAAGTACTTAACTCGTGTTTCACTGTTCCACATATGCATTGCTTCCGTTATTTTCAAGAAACCAACAGTTCCACCTTTTTTAACAGTGAATGTGTCCCAAGCAAAGTTTCCTTCATCTTTGACATTGAAATATGTTCCATTTTCAATCAATGCAGTGTTTGCCGTAGAATGGAATTCTATATCAGTGGCATCCTCCACATACAAGTCAGCAACTCCTGTTATTAGTCCAGCAAATGTACTGTCTGCTCCATGCAAATGAGTTTCTGCTGGTAGAATTATTTCACCTCCAGCATGAAGATCAAATCCACAAGGTGCCTCAGTCTTATTCAAAATAGCCTGGGTCACTTCCACAACCACATGTTGAGAACTCTGTATAATAAGAATTCCTGTCTTGTCGCCAATGAATAGATGGATATCAACATCAACTCGTGCAGCATTGTCTGGATGGAAAAACTTTAGACGAGAGCTTCCGGTTATTTCCGTCTCATTGAAAATATAAGTCACTTTATTATTTTCCATAATCAATGTTGGAGCAGGACTGTACTTGAGAAGGTTGTCTGTGTGAACATACTTAAAGTCTACATCAAAGTATGTCATATTGTGCACTGGATCATATTTCTTAGCCCGATACTCAATAGGTCTTGTGTTTTCTTGGACAAATGTTGTTCCTGCTGCACCAGCACGTGTTGAGGAATAAGAGCCACCTCCATCACCACCGTAATTATGATACTCTCCACCATACGAGTATCTCCATTCACAATGTACTCCTATCCTGCCTCCTGCTCCTCCACCTCCAATACCTACACCATTACCTCCAGCAACTAAAACTGAGCCATGTCCTGTCATGTTGAGAGCAGTTATCAACAAACTTCCACCACTTCCTCCTCCGGCATTGTTAGATTTTCCATCTGCCCCATTCAAAGATAGAATACCATTCATTTCTAATAAGGAACCAACTTCCCAAACCAAAAATCCACCTCCTGTTCCACCGGTTCCACCACCATTTCCACCTCCACTACCAGTGTACTCCATAGTTGGATACTCTGAACCATTTCCAGGTTTGAAAACAGAGTTGTAAGGTACACCACCAAAATCTGGCGCAGGTCCACCACCCCAGCCTCCATGTCCAGCTCCATAACCTACTGAGTTCACAGTCTGGCCCTTTCCTTTTCCCATTTCTGCTGCATTTCCTACGGCATTTAGATTAAATTCACCTTCAGCTTCAACATGGGCATAGCTGGACTCAATCAGTGCAAGATTCAATAAGAGAAGACCTTCAAATTTAACAAGGAAGTCTGCACTAGTAATAGTCATTGGATTTTCTATTTGTTGGAAGTTTGCCTTTGACCCTCTTCCAACTTCTAGGATTGACCATTCAAAGTTGCCCTGTGTTGTTTCCTGAACTCGGGTACCATTTTCTAACAAAGCGGTGTGGCAAGTAGAATAGAATCGCACGTCGGCTCCTCTTCTTATATATAATTCTTGAATACCTGTAATCAAACCAGCAAACCAGTTCCTTCTCCCAACAAGATTGACCATTTCTGGTAAAAGAACTTCAGAATTTGCATCTATTTTGAAACTGACTGGTGCATACGTTTCATTTGAAACAGATTCGACAACCTCTACATATAATGTCTGATCAACCCTGATGTGTATCAGTCCAGTCAAATCTCCCTGCATTTCATGCACAATAACTTCTACAGGTATCCCAACACCTGGATAATCAATAATCAGATTAGAATGGCCTCTTAGATCTAATTCATCAAAGGTGTAACTTTTTGTTTCTCCTTCATTCAGTGATGTGTAGAGCCAAGGTTCTCCATGGTTCTCATACAAATGTGCATCAATATCATTGTTGTCTATTTCCATTCTACGATGGTTACCAACTCGGATAGTTTCATTTAACACTTTGTCGTATTTGATATCCTCATAATCTGGTCCCCTGTCAGTTTCCTCTATATAGACAGTACCAGCTGCTCCTGATAGCATACCACCTGAACCATATCCACCCCTGGTGTTCAATAGACCAGTATAGCGTCTAAAAAAATGAATGAAAATGGACATGCGGCCACCAGCACCACCTCCTCCTGCGCCCGATTTGGAGCCATTTCCTCCACTGAGGTCAATATGTCCGTATCCAGTAAAGTTCATTACATCAAGAATAATACCTCCACCACTTCCTCCTCCAGCATTCATTCCCTGACCATTTTCTCCTTGGAGTGTAATTTCACCGTCCACCCATAAGACTTCACCGACATGCCAAACTAAATATCCTCCACCACGACCTCCAGTACCACTTCCGTACCCACTACCTCCACCACTGCCTTGGTGTTTTGGTTTGAACAATGAATCATATGGTATTCCACCTGTATGAGGATATGTGGCACCGCCATGTCCACCATGAGCTGCTCCGTAATTTGATGTTGCATTGCCTGGACCTGACTCTGCATCGTAACCCATATAGTCTAAATAAAGAACAGCCTCACTCTCAATGTTTCCATTATCAGAATAAATAGTTCCATCAGTCATATACAGCTTGCCTTGAAATTGTATATGGAGCTTAATGACTTGTAAAAACAGTTCGTTTTCTGTAACTGTAAATCTTGCAATGGATCCACGTTGAATTGTAAATATTGTTAGACTGACATTTCCTGGCTTTGTCAAATGAACATAAGATCCATTCTCTCTCAGAGCTGTTTGTGATGTAGAATAAAAATGGACATCAGCACCTTCAGCAATTGTTAAATTCTGAACATTAGTTAATAATCCTCCCATCTCTGACCTTGTTCCTAACAAGATAACAGTAGATGGCAATATAATTTCTGTTCCATCTTCAATTTTGTAGCTAACTGGTGCCACTGTATAGCTTGTGGTGGATTCGACATATTCTACATGGATTACCTGTCCTGATAATATATGCATCAGTCCAGTTCTGTCTCCATCAAATTTATGAACAATCAATTCAGATGATGATCCATACATTTGCAGCACAGCATGATTGATGGCTTCAAGTTCGTCAAATTCAAATTCATGATTTCCATCGTCTGTCGTTATGATGGTAGGAGAAATTTTATTTCTATTATCATTGTCAATGAACATTTTTACAAATCCATCCTTATAGACTAGTCCATCAGTAGTATTTACAAATTCTTTAGACGTGAGTCCAGTGTTAGAATCTGTGTAGTAGGTTGTCCCTCCTGCTCCATTCTTATCTTCATTAGTCCTTGATGAGCCACTGTAACCTCCGAATGTTATGTAGTCCCCTGTATATTCTCTGAAGTAGGAAATATGAAGCCCAATTCTTCCTCCTCCACCTCCATAACCAAGGTAAGAGCCTGTTCCACCCTCTGTTGTTACTTGACCATGTCCTGAGAAGTTCACTGCTTTAACGTGAATACTTCCTCCACTACCTCCTCCACTGTTGTATCCTGTACCATTACCTCCCAAACTCATCAATAATCCATCTAGATGTAGATATCTAGCCACATTGATGTCAACAACACCTCCTCCTTGGCCTCCATTACTACCACCTCCTTTACTACCAGGATGTAATGGTTTCTTGTAAGATCCATAACATTTAGCTGCAAAAAAAACATTGGAATGTGACTATTGTACATGGTTTATTTATTTCATCATAATTTTGAGTCTGTTCCCCAGAAAAGTAACAGTAAGACAATATAAGCAAAAACCTAAAAAACAGGAAATATTTCTTTGTCCTCACTATTGTTGTTTTAGGTTTTGATAACTTTTTGCTGTAAAGTTGCTTAGTTTGATTAAAAAAGATTATTTCCAAAAACGGGAAAAAAATTAATATTATAAGAAAATTTGCAACAACCAATAAAAAGGCTCCATTTTTCAAACTTAATTTTCAACAAGGGCAGTGCAAAGCGTGGCATATCCCCTCGCCTAAAAATTAGACCCTGTGACCTTGACCTTTGACTTATGACCTTGAAAATCAATAGGGTTCCAGACTCTCCTAAGGACTAAGTATGTACCAAGTTTGGTCAAAATCCATTGAAGGATATTGATTCTAGAGTGTTCACAAGGATGTTACACGGTAAAAATGTGAACTGGTGACCTTGACCTTTGACCTTGAAAATCAATAGGGTTCCAGACTCTCCTAAGGACTAAGTATGTACCAAGTTTGGTCAAAATCCATTGAAGGATGTTGATTCTAGAGTGTTCACAAGGATGTTATGCGGTAAAAATTTGACCCGGTGGCATTGACCTTTGACCTATGACCTTGAAAATCAATAGGGTTCCAGACTCTCCTAAGGACTAAGTATGTACCAAGTTTGGTCAAAATCCATTGAAGGATGTTGATTCTAGAGTGTTCACAAGGATGTTACACGGTAAACATTTGACCCAGTGACCTTGACCTTTGACCTATGACCTTGAAAATCAATAGGGTTCCAGACTCTCCTAAGTTCTAAGTATGTACTAAGTTTAGTCAAAATCCATTGAAGGATGTTGATTCTAGAGTGTTCACAAGGATGTTACGAGGTAAAAATTTGTTCACAAGGATGTTACGGAAGGACGGACGGACGGACGGAAGGAAGGACGGACGGACGGTAGCGTTACTATATCCCTTCGCAAGTTCGTTGGCAAGGGGATAATAATCTAGACCCTCAATCAAAAAAATTATATAATAGATATTAGATTTATATTAATGTTAACCTTAAGTGACCAGAACAATATTTTCAATTCAATATTAAATATTTTTTCTTTATTTCATTCTAACAATTTTGATTTCTTTTTTTTATTAAATCTATTCGTCCAAATTCCAAATGATTTTTAAGGTGCTGAACAAAATAACAATAATAATAATAATGAAAAAAAACATCTAAAACACTTACTTTTTGTGTACTCAGATTCAACGTTTCCACCTCCAAATCCACCATGACTTCCACCAGTTCCATGACCATTACCATCAGTACTGCCATCTCCTGGAGCCTGCCAAACTACACTCCTCCCCGTTGTGTTGATCTTGGCCTCTCCTTCCATATGTAATTTACCTACTTCAATTGTTATATTGTCAGCATTGATATGAGAGGCATACCTCATCATTATGTCAGATACCTCTAAATTCAGGACACCATCATGGATAATTTCTGCTCCAGCTTGTAATGATAACTGTCCAAAGGCAATGGTGCCTAAATGGAAGAAAAAAACATTTCTAGTTTTTTTTCCCCAAAAATTCTATAAATGACTGACTAATGTCTTGTTACAAACATCCTTGTTAAAATTGATGTATTTACTCCAGTTTTATGTGGGATTTAGTTTTGTGTAGTGTTTTGTGGGGTTTATGTTGCTCAATCTTCTTTGTGTAGTGTTTTGTGGGGTTTATGTTGCTCAATCTTCTTTGTGTAGTGTTTTGTGGGGTTTATGTTGCTCAATCTTCTTTGTGTAGTGTTTTGTGGGGTTTATGTTGCTCAATCTTCTTTGTGTAGTGTTTTGTGGGGTTTATGTTGCTCAATCTTCTTTGTGTAGTGTTTTGTGGGGTTTATGTTGCTCAATCTTCTTTGTGTAGTGTTTTGTGGGGTTTATGTTGCTCAATCTTCTTTGTGTAGTGTTTTGTGGGGTTTATGTTGCTCAATCTTCTTTGTGTAGTGTTTTGTGGGGTTTATGTTGCTCAATCTTCTTTGTGTAGTGTTTTGTGGGGTTTATGTTGCTCAATCTTCTTTGTGTAGTGTTTTGTGGGGTTTATGTTGCTCAATCTTCTTTGTGTAGTGTTTTGTGGGGTTTATGTTGCTCAATCTTCTTTGTGTAGTGTTTTGTGGGGTTTATGTTGCTCAATCTTCTTTGTGTAGTGTTTTGTGGGGTTTATGTTGCTCAATCTTCTTTGTGTAGTGTTTTGTGGGGTCTATGTTGCTCAATCTTCTTTGTGTAGTGTTTTGTGGGGTCTATGTTGCTCAATCTTCTTTGTGTAGTGTTTTGTGGGGTCTATGTTGCTCAATCTTCTTTGTGTAGTGTTTTGTGGGGTCTATGTTGCTCAATCTTCTTTGTGTAGTGTTTTGTGGGGTCTATGTTGCTCAATCTTCTTTGTGTAGTGTTTTGTGGGGTCTATGTTGCTCAATCTTCTTTGTGTAGTGTTTTGTGGGGTCTATGTTGCTCAATCTTCTTTGTGTAGTGTTTTGTGGGGTCTATGTTGCTCAATCTTCTTTGTGTAGTGTTTTGTGGGGTCTATGTTGCTCAATCTTCTTTGTGTAGTGTTTTGTGGGGTCTATGTTGCTCAATCTTCTTTGTGTAGTGTTTTGTGGGGTCTATGTTGCTCAATCTTCTTTGTGTAGTGTTTTGTGGGGTCTATGTTGCTCAATCTTCTTTGTGTAGTGTTTTGTGGGGTCTTTGTTGCTCAATCTTCTTTGTGTAGTGTTTTGTGGGGTTTTTGTTGCTCAATCTTCTTTGTGTAGTGTTTTGTGGGATTTATGTTGCTCAATCTTCTTTGTGTAGTGTTTTGTGGGGTTTATGTTGCTCAATCTTCTTTGTGTAGTGTTTTGTGGGGTTTATGTTGCTCAATCTTCTTTGTGTAGTGTTTTGTGGGGTTTATGTTGCTCAATCTTCTTTGTGTAGTGTTTTGTGGGGTTTATGTTGCTCAATCTTCTTTGTGTAGTGTTTTGTGGGGTTTATGTTGCTCAATCTTCTTTGTGTAGTGTTTTGTGGGGTTTATGTTGCTCAATCTTCTTTGTGTAGTGTTTTGTGGGGTTTATGTTGCTCAATCTTCTTTGTGTAGTGTTTTGTGGGGTTTATGTTGCTCAATCTTCTTTGTGTAGTGTTTTGTGGGGTTTATGTTGCTCAATCTTCTTTGTGTTGTGTTTTGTGGGGTTTATGTTGCTCAATCTTCTTTGTGTTGTGTTTTGTGGGGTTTATGTTGCTCAATCTTCTTTGTGTTGTGTTTTGTGGGGTTTATGTTGCTCAATCTTCTTTGTGTAGTGTTTTGTGGGGTTTATGTTGCTCAATCTTCTTTGTGTAGTGTTTTGTGGGGTTTATGTTGCTCAATCTTCTTTGTGTAGTGTTTTGTGGGGTTTATGTTGCTCAATCTTCTTTGTGTAGTGTTTTGTGGGGTTTATGTTGCTCAATCTTCTTTGTGTAGTGTTTTGTGGGGTTTATGTTGCTCAATCTTCTTTGTGTAGTGTTTTGTGGGGTTTATGTTGCTCAATCTTCTTTGTGTAGTGTTTTGTGGGGTTTATGTTGCTCAATCTTCTTTGTGTAGTGTTTTGTGGGGTTTATGTTGCTCAATCTTCTTTGTGTAGTGTTTTGTGGGGTTTATGTTGCTCAATCTTCTTTGTGTAGTGTTTTGTGGGGTTTATGTTGCTCAATCTTCTTTGTGTAGTGTTGTGTGGGGTCTATGTTGCTCAATCTTCTTTGTGTAGTGTTTTGTGGGGTTTATGTTGCTCAATCTTCTTTGTGTAGTGTTTTGTGGGGTTTATGTTGCTCAATCTTCTTTGTGTAGTGTTTTGTGGGGTTTATGTTGCTCAATCTTCTTTGTGTAGTGTTTTGTGGGGTTTATGTTGCTCAATCTTCTTTGTGTAGTGTTTTGTGGGGTTTATGTTGCTCAATCTTCTTTGTGTAGTGTTTTGTGGGGTTTATGTTGCTCAATCTTCTTTGTGTAGTGTTTTGTGGGGTTTATGTTGCTCAATCTTCTTTGTGTAGTGTTTTGTGGGGTTTATGTTGCTCAATCTTCTTTGTGTAGTGTTTTGTGGGGTTTATGTTGCTCAATCTTCTTTGTGTAGTGTTTTGTGGGGTTTATGTTGCTCAATCTTCTTTGTGTAGTGTTTTGTGGGGTTTATGTTGCTCAATCTTCTTTGTGTTGTGTTTTGTGGGGTTTATGTTGCTCAATCTTCTTTGTGTTGTGTTTTGTGGGGTTTATGTTGCTCAATCTTCTTTGTGTTGTGTTTTGTGGGGTTTATGTTGCTCAATCTTCTTTGTGTTGTGTTTTGTGGGGTTTATGTTGCTCAATCTTCTTTGTGTAGTGTTTTGTGGGGTTTATGTTGCTCAATCTTCTTTGTGTAGTGTTTTGTGGGGTTTATGTTGCTCAATCTTCTTTGTGTAGTGTTTTGTGGGGTTTATGTTGCTCAATCTTCTTTGTGTTGTGTTTTGTGGGGTTTATGTTGCTCAATCTTCTTTGTGTTGTGTTTTGTGGGGTTTATGTTGCTCAATCTTCTTTGTGTAGTGTTTTGTGGGGTTTATGTTGCTCAATCTTCTTTGTGTAGTGTTTTGTGGGGTTTATGTTGCTCAATCTTCTTTGTGTAGTGTTTTGTGGGGTTTATGTTGCTCAATCTTCTTTGTGTAGTGTTTTGTGGGGTTTATGTTGCTCAATCTTCTTTGTGTAGTGTTTTGTGGGGTTTATGTTGCTCAATCTTCTTTGTGTAGTGTTTTGTGGGGTTTATGTTGCTCAATCTTCTTTGTGTAGTGTTTTGTGGGGTTTATGTTGCTCAATCTTCTTTGTGTAGTGTTTTGTGGGGTTTATGTTGCTCAATCTTCTTTGTGTAGTGTTTTGTGGGGTTTATGTTGCTCAATCTTCTTTGTGTAGTGTTTTGTGGGGTTTATGTTGCTCAATCTTCTTTGTGTAGTGTTTTGTGGGGTTTATGTTGCTCAATCTTCTTTGTGTAGTGTTTTGTGGGGTTTATGTTGCTCAATCTTCTTTGTGTAGTGTTTTGTGGGGTTTATGTTGCTCAATCTTCTTTGTGTAGTGTTTTGTGGGGTTTATGTTGCTCAATCTTCTTTGTGTAGTGTTTTGTGGGGTTTATGTTGCTCAATCTTCTTTGTGTAGTGTTTTGTGGGGTTTATGTTGCTCAATCTTCTTTGTGTAGTGTTTTGTGGGGTTTATGTTGCTCAATCTTCTTTGTGTAGTGTTTTGTGGGGTTTATGTTGCTCAATCTTCTTTGTGTAGTGTTTTGTGGGGTTTATGTTGCTCAATCTTCTTTGTGTAGTGTTTTGTGGGGTTTATGTTGCTCAATCTTCTTTGTGTAGTGTTTTGTGGGGTTTATGTTGCTCAATCTTCTTTGTGTAGTGTTTTGTGGGGTTTATGTTGCTCAATCTTCTTTGTGTAGTGTTTTGTGGGGTTTATGTTGCTCAATCTTCTTTGTGTAGTGTTTTGTGGGGTTTATGTTGCTCAATCTTCTTTGTGTTGTGTTTTGTGGGGTTTATGTTGCTCAATCTTCTTTGTGTTGTGTTTTGTGGGGTTTATGTTGCTCAATCTTCTTTGTGTTGTGTTTTGTGGGGTTTATGTTGCTCAATCTTCTTTGTGTTGTGTTTTGTGGGGTTTATGTTGCTCAATCTTCTTTGTGTTGTGTTTTGTGGGGTTTATGTTGCTCAATCTTCTTTGTGTTGTGTTTTGTGGGGTTTATGTTGCTCAATCTTCTTTGTGTTGTGTTTTGTGGGGCTTATGTTGCTCAATCTTCTTTGTGTTGTGTTTTGTGGGGTTTATGTTGCTCAATCTTCTTTGTGTAGTGTTTTGTGGGGTTTATGTTGCTCAATCTTCTTTGTGTAGTGTTTTGTGGGGTTTATGTTGCTCAATCTTCTTTGTGTAGTGTTTTGTGGGGTTTATGTTGCTCAATCTTCTTTGTGTAGTGTTTTGTGGGGTCTATGTTGCTCAATCTTCTTTGTGTAGTGTTTTGTGGGGTCTATGTTGCTCAATCTTCTTTGTGTAGTGTTTTGTGGGGTCTATGTTACTCAATCTTCTTTGTGTAGTGTTTTGTGGGGTCTATGTTGCTCAATCTTCTTTGTGTAGTGTTTTGTGGGGTCTATGTTGCTCAATCTTCTTTGTGTAGTGTTTTGTGGGGTTTATGTTGCTCAATCTTCTTTGTGTAGTGTTTTGTGGGGTTTATGTTGCTCAATCTTCTTTGTGTAGTGTTTTGTGGGGTTTATGTTGCTCAATCTTCTTTGTGTAGTGTTTTGTGGGGTTTATGTTGCTCAATCTTCTTTGTGTAGTGTTTTGCAGTCTATTGTTTGTCTTTCTGTCTTTTTTCTTTTGGCCATTGTATTGTCTGTACTTCGATTTATGATATCTGATTAACCCTTTGGTATCTTCAAATTTTTCTGATACATCTTTCATAATTTTAGGTAATATGCAAGTGCACACCATTTTATAAGAGAAGGGTGCTTTTCAATTCAATTTCAAAGTAACAATAAAATAAGGATTATTTTTTTAATGTTTTTTTCTTATTAATAGGACATTTTTTCAGTACTTTTATATTTCTAAATACAGTAAAACCATATGAGGTTTGGTTTGGATTGGTTTATGGTGTTTAACACCACTTTCAACAATATTCCAGTCATATCGTGGTGGTCTGTTTTATTGGTGGAAGAAACTGGAGTACCTAGAGAAAACAAACAACATTCCAGTCATATCGTGGTGGTCAGTTTTATTGATGGAGGAAACTGGAGTACCTTGAGAAAACAAACGACATGTCACAATTCACTGACAAACTTTTATCACATAATGTTGTATCAAGTACACCTCTGTATTGATTGAATAGGTAGTTGTAAATTCAACTACCATACGATCACGATCATGACGGCCCCTCAACCATGAGTAACTAGGAAGTACAAAATGTTTATTCTATACAGATGACAATTAGAATACCTCCATCTAAAGTAACATATTCTCCTCCAATCCATCTACTGTTGGTTGCTGTTACACCAATGGTAACAACTCTATTTTCTTCTAAGGTCAGATTCAATACCCCAGCCAAGTGGCCATCAAGGTCAAGGGCGACTTTCCCCCGACCAATCAGTCTAACGTCAGCTGATATCCACATCTGAGCTCCATTATTGACAATAAAGTTACTATGTGGGGAAGATCTAAAAACACTATATGCATCAAACTCAACATAGAATTGCTGTTGATCTTGTATGTGAATATACCCAGTCATATCACCCATTACCAGTCCAATGTTTAATTTGTTGATATCATTTCCACCATCTGCTATTTCTAACATGGCCTGGAGAATACAATATATAATGATTATGTTTATTTGGACCAATCATATACTGATACAGGTACATATATTTTGCTATGAATTTCATTTATTTTGTTTCAACATTATTATCAATTTTTTTTGATATTTTTAAGAATCAAGCAAGATTTGTCAGTCTATTAATAACAAAAATAACAATGCTTAGTAAATAAAATATACATAACAAATAATAAGTATTTCTGTTTTATAATAAAATAACAATATTATTTTTATACCTTATTGTTTAGCATCAGATGATGGAAGTTGAGATCAGCATCGTTTGCTAATGTCTCATTTCCTCTTGGGTTCCTGTGATTGACAACTACTGGTTTAGGTGGGTCCAATGATTTACCATCCAGGTACAATTTGCTTTGATATGTAAATTCTGCAAGTTTGTCTTCAATGAACACGGTGCCTGGCCCTCCTCTATCTCCATAGTAGGTACCAGTTTTTCCATATGCCAGTAGTTCACCTCCATATTCATTGGCTGTAGATGTGTGAACAGCAATACGACCTCCTGCTCCACCTCCACTTGAAGAATGTCCTTGACCTCCACTAGCAGACACTTTGCCATGACCTCTAAATTGACCTGATAAAACAAAAGGTCTTCTTAAAATGGAAATCTTAAGAATAAAAATCTACAGCATTACATAAGTCAACATATAGAATTCACAGTTTTCAAACAGGCTGTAACAGCATAATTAATTGCTTATTCTTCTGTCTTTATTAGATTCTATGTTTGTTCATTGTTTTAAGTATCTGTTTTATTTCCTCCATCAGATAGATGACTGTATTGCTTTAACTTAGTATTTCATGATTTAACACTTTAGAAATGTTTTCATGTGTAGTTTCAGAAGAAAATAATTTTTAAAGTCTCAGCGAATCAGAACAAAGAAATGCCTGTTGTGGCCATGTGATTTGTCAGATCAAAACAAAACAAGGACCTCACAAAAATCATTCCTCTAAAGATTGGTTCCAACTGTCCCAGCAGTTTCAGAAGAAATGATCAAAATGTGAAATGATAATGATAATGGCAGCAAACAAATTACTTCAAACAAAGTGCTGGCATTAGTTTAGGATCAGCTTCTACTCCTTCTGGAAAAAATTATTTAAAATGAATGAAAAAAAAGAATAACAAATCATTTCTTGACCATATACCTTGCAGTTCAACAATTGCAAAATACAGAAAAATAAAATAATAGATGTCTCAATTGCTCATAATTTTCAAAAATATCAAAACAACATTTTTACTTGTTATAATCCACACAGATCCACCACTTCCACCTCCACTCCAAGAACTACCAACTCCACCATTGGCTTCTATGCTTCCATCTAACACCATTATTGAACCAACTGTTATCTTTGCTTTGCCTCCTCCTTTCCCTCCAGACACCCCATTAGTACCAGGGCCACCTGTACTTCCAGTTTGTACTGGTTGATACAATGAACCATACGATGGCCCTCCTGATATCGTCACATCAAATTCTGTAGACAGGAAACACAAATGAAGTTTATCGTTCAAAACAACTCAGTAAAATTTGTTACAAAATTTGATGTCTCACATCTTGTTTGGTGTTAATTATATACTCATATCAATATAGTGAACAAACTGATTTATTTTAGTTTTAAAAAAATTAATTTTGTTGAACATGATTACTTTATTTCATATCTAAAATGCTACCCCAAGAAAATAAACAGAGGTTTATCTCAACCCTTATTTCTCACCTGATTTGAAATTATCTGTTTAATTATAAAATATGTACAGGATTTAATAAATTTCTGTGAAGATTTTTTTCACATTTTCCCATACTGTACCTATGATAAATGACATTCACCAGTGGTGGACATATTATTTTTTTTTACATCAACACAAATCATCACTTACTATAGAGTTTGAGTTTAGAATTTCCAGAGAATGCTTTGTAAAAATTATGTCCAGTGATGGCATCCATATCAGTGCTTTGATTGAAAAAAAAAAAGAAAAGAAAAGAACCATCCATTGATTAATGATAAATAATTTGAGTTTCATCAATTTAGCAGTTTCTGGGAAGAAGGCTTTTTAACATTTTCCCAAAAGGTCTTTTTATCTATGGACCAAATGAGATTAAAAAAAAATCTGATTATTGTAATATCAATTCACTAAAAAAAAGGTATGATTTTTATATTAATAAGTGCATGTGTCCTTACCAGGTGGAGGAGTTGTACTAATGACTGTTGTAGTCGTAGGAACAGGCGTAGTTCTTGTTGTAAAATTAAAGGATGAAGTACTGTCTGTATCACTGTCACAGCTGTTAACTGTGCTACAACATGTTGAGTTTATACAACTGTCAGATGTATCACTACAGTCCATTGATTGAGTACATACAGATGTCTTATCACAAGTAGTTGTCTCAGTACAGACAGTTGAATTATCACAAATAGTTGTATTTTCACAATTGTTAGTTGAATTGTCACATGTAGTTATTGTGTAACAGTTTGAAGTATCAGGCACTGTTGTCGTGGTAATTTCCACAGTTGTTGTCGTTGTTGGAGCTTCAATTGTAGTTGTTGTGCTTAACATAACTGCAATATAAGTTTGTTTGTTTAAAAAACAACTATAAGATATCCATTTTTGTACATATTATCTTCCAACCATGGTATCAAATTTGATGAGCAAATTCAAAGTAAAAATTTCACCTTAAAGTCTATAACACATTTCTATTGCTTTTAATTAGTGATACTTGTCTAAACCATATATCTCCTTGTAACCAGCTTTTATGTTCGGAAGAGACAGGATGTTCCTTTTATACATGTTAAACTAGCAAAGACTTCCTGCAAAGGGACTTTATTTAAAGTTTAGTTAATACAAGATTCCGTTTTATTCAGAGTTTCATTTAGACAGGTCTGACTGTATTATAAATTATTTTATTCGATTCATCAATAATTCTAATTGTTTCATGAATTATTTGCCCTTAGTTTCTAGAGCGAAATATATAGAGGTAGTATGTGATTGGTTAGCAAATTCCGCCATGATATAACTGATATATTGTTGAAAGTGGTGTTAAACACCATAACCCCCTGGTTATCATGTTCTGGTACCTTGTTGATCTCGATATAAAGAAGCACTCTTCTATAATCAGATAAATACTTGGAACTTTAGGTATTGCACAAGAGATGTTTTACTTAAATGTTTTGGATCCCATTAACCAGTTTAACCCTGCCACATTTTTGTGCCTGTCACAAGCCAGGACCTGTATTTCCAATGTCATGTGGCATGGTCTTTATATGTTCCTGCCACATTTTTGTGCCTGTCACAAGCCAGGACCTGTATTTCCAATGTCATGTGGCATGGTCTTTATATGTTCCTGCCACATTTTTGTGTCTATCACAAGCCAGGACCTGTATTTCCAATGTCATGTGGCATGGTCTTTATATGTTCCTGCCACATTTTTGTGTCTGTCACAAGCCAGGACCTGTATTTCCAATGTCATGTGGCATGGTCTTTATATGTTCCTGCCACATTTGTTGTGCCTGTCACAAGCCAGGACCTGTATTTCCAATGTCATGTGGCATGGTCTTTATATGTTCCTGCCACATTTTTGTGTCTGTCACAAGCCAGGACCTGTATTTCCAATGTCATGTGGCTTGGTCTTTATATGTTCCTGCCACATTTGTTGTGCCTGTCACAAGCCAGGACCTGTATTTCCAATGCCATGTGGCATGGTCTTTATATGTTCCTGCCACATTTTTGTGCCTGTCACAAGCCAGGACCTGTATTTCCAATGTCACATGTCATGGTCTTTATATGTTCCTGCCACATTTTTGTGTCTGTCACAAGCCAGGACCTGTATTTCCAATGTCATGTGGCATGGTCTTTATATGTTCCTGCCACATTTTTGTGCCTGTCACAAGCCAGGACCTGTATTTGCAATGTCACATGTCATGGTCTTGATATGTTCCTGCCACATTTGTGTGCCTGTCACAAGCCAGGACCTGTATTTCCAATGTCATGTGGCATGGTCTTTATATGTTCCTGCCACATTTTTGTGTCTGTCACAAGCCAGGACCTGTATTTCCAATGTCATGTGGCATGGTCTTTATATGTTCCTGCCACATTTTTGTGTCTGTCACAAGCCAGGACCTGTATTTCCAATGTCATGTGGCATGGTCTTTATATGTTCCTGCCACATTTTTGTGTCTGTCACAAGCCAGGACCTGTATTTCCAATGTCATGTGGCATGGTCTTTATATGTTCCTGCCACATTTGTTGTGCCTGTCACAAGCCAGGACCTGTATTTCCAATGTCATGTGGCATGGTCTTTATATGTTCAATGATCTTAGGTTGGTGACTTTGTTCACAAACTCTGTTTAAACTTTCCTTCCATAATTTGGAAAACAAGAAATATTTTACACAACAAACAAACATGCATTCCTTAGATTAATTGTTTTGCTATTTTTTTTCTCTTTCTGTACGTCATACTTACCACTATGTCCTCCTCCCTGTGAAGCATGGCCAGCACCAGAATACATTTCTGTTGGGGAACCAGTCACATCAGATGCGGTATCAGTACATAAGAATTTAGCTAATGGTTCTATGTAAAAATTTGTTGCCTCAATTTCAAATGTATCAGCTCTGAATTCAGCAGAATATTTTATATCCTGTATAAGAAAAATATAATATACCGGTATATGAAATTGAAAAACTATTTTATTAAGTGTATATTTGTGTAAGAATTTGACCTGATAGTGATGTATAACTTGAAATCCAGAAACATATTAAGTTACACATTGAATGTTTATGTCAAAGGGTTATAAAGTTACACATTGAATGTTTATGTCAAAGGGTTATAAAGTTACACATTGAATGTTTATGTCAAAGGGTTATTAAGTTACACATTGAATGTTTATGTCAAAGGGTTATAAAGTTAAACATTGAATGTTTATGTCAAAGGGTTATTCAGTTAAACATTGAATGTTTATGTCAAAGGGTTATTAAGTTACACATTGAATGTTTATGTCAAAGGGCTATAAAGTTACACATTGAATGTTTATGTCAAAGGGTTATAAAGTTACACATTGAATGTTTATGTCAAAGGGTTATAAAGTTACACATTGAATGTTTATGTCAAAGGGTTATAAAGTTACACATTGAATGTTTATGTCAAAGGGTTATAAAGTTACACATTGAATGTTTATGTCAAAGGGTTATAAAGTTACACATTGAATGTTTATGTCAAAGGGTTATAAAGTTACACATTGAATGTTTATGTCAAAGGGTTATAAAGTTACACATTGAATGTTTATGTCAAAGGGTTATAAAGTTACACATTGAATGTTTATGTCAAAGGGTTATAAAGTTACACATTGAATGTTTATGTCAAAGGGTTATAAAGTTACACATTGAATGTTTATGTCAAAGGGTTATAAAGTTAAACATTGAATGTTTATGTCAAAGGGTTATAAAGTTAAACATTGAATGTTTATGTCAAAGGGTTATAAACACCAATGTAGGAAATAGAAACAGATTTAACACAGATGTATCAACATGAAATGAAAATCTTAATGAAATTCTGGTAAAATCAGAATTTAAAGAGCATTGTGCTAATTGTTGTTCATCTTAAACTTTCAGTTATGATTCTAATTATGATTTAAAGTGATTAAACTTCAGCTATATAGAGTAAATAAAATTTTTGCAATCAACATCATGAATAATTTCAGCTAAATATTTGCACACACAAAAAAAAAACACAAAAAAACAAAAACAAGAATATCACTTTGTTATGTTATAATCAAAAGAAATCTTTTTTTTTTTGCATACTGTATACCAATATTTTATACTTCAAAGTGTACAAACAATGAGCATTAATAAACTTAAATCATATAATACACCCAGATTTTATATATTAATAGAAACCACATTAGCGGTGAAATGATTAGCATGCTCGCCTTGAGTGGTTAGATCGTGGGTTTGAGGTCCGGTCATATCAAACCAAAGACTCTATAATTGGTATTTGTTGCTTCCCCGCTAAGCACATAGAACTAAGGAGTAAGAACAAAGACAGGTTGGCTTGGGATCAGAGTAATGTGTCCAAGCTGAATGTCTACTTATGGACTGTAGCATCAGTGATCTAGCACTATAAAATTCCAACACAGCGTGTTGGTCTAGTACAAAGTGGACATCATTATCATCATCTAGTGAAAATGAAAATTGATCTTGCCATGATAAATTGCTCATAAGGCATCAAACAAATATCACTTACTCACTATATTAATAGAGTTAAGACTTGCTATATATAAGAAAATCCCACTAAAAACTTACCAGAGTTCCTACAGTAAGTTTAAGTCCCATTGGGGGTGGTAGTACCATAACAGCTTCAGCACCTTCTTCTAGAGTGGCAAATCTAAACCAACCAGCTATGCCCTCTGTGTAGATACCATTCTCTACAAAACTGGTCCTAGCCATTTGTCCAATATTAATCATTCGTCCTGGAACTATTCTAAGATGACGTGTACCAATAATTTCACCATACCACCGGAAAGCAATCTCACCAATACCTAGCAGGTAAACCAGTCTAGACAGGTATGCAGTTCCACCTTCATCTACCCATAAATTGATGGGAGTTTTTGTCAATGACTGGTACTCTTCTAAGAAAGCAGTATGACCAGCCCTCAAATGAAATCTTCCAGTCTTGTCTCCATAAATTTTATTAATTGTCAATTCCCGTTTAATTCCATCTTCATCCTTTAACTGCACGGTGATATTTTTATACATATAGATGTCATCAAAATAATACTTAACTTTATCTGGTTCATCTAAAATAAAGTAATGATCCCATGTTCGTTTATTATTGTCCAGATGCAGTTGTTCATAATCTCGACCATTTCTTGTATCTTTAATGTAAACCCCCCCTGGACCTCCATCTGCCATGTATCCTCCCACTCCTGAACCTCCTAGTGAATGGTACTCTCCATAGAAATTGATTTGTGTGGATAGATGAAAAGCTATTCTTCCTCCTGAGCCACCACAGCCACCAGTACCACCTCCGACACTGATGTCACCATGGCCTTCTAAATCGTTGGACTTGATATAAATACTACCACCACTGCCACCTCCAGACGATGAATCACCATGGGAACCATCAGCTGTGATTTCACCATCTATATATAGTTCAGTTGCAACATTCAGTTCTATTATTCCTCCACCTTTTCCTGCCATCTTGTTTGGACCTGCTCCTCCGGCACTGCCCCTCTTCAGTGGTGTATATAAACTTCCATGGTAACCTCCTCCAGCAACGATAACACTTTTTTCTGTCTGATCATACACACCTCCTCCTTCACTACCATGACCTCCTCCAGTTCCTATTGAAGACGTGTTGCCATAACGACCACTTCCTGTTTCTTCGTCAATGGTATCAAGTGGCCTGTCTGTTGCTGATGTTGTGACCTCTGACCCTGCTTCAACGTTCAGTGTACTCGTGTTGACATATATACTTTCTGCAGAAATCACAGTCTTGTACCTGCAATCGATGCGTCCAACATTGCTTAACATAGGAATGTCTGGGGCATATTTTATACTTGACAATGCCCTCAAGTCTACAGATCCAAACGTTGATTGTCCATTGTCATCTTTGTAGAGATATGTTCTACCTTTATCTGTGTAAGACCCTTCACCTAACATGGCTGTATGACCATTTTGACCAATGTATAGCAGCGTCTCAAAACCAAGAATAAGGTTAGCAACACCTGTAATCCTTCCATATATCTGAACTGATCGGGTTTCAGGGTAAGCTGTCATTCTTATACCAACGCCATAAATGTATGAAATAGATGGAAGAATTATCTCCCCTCCTTCATCTACAATCAAATTGACCCCAGAAGTAAAAGCCTGTCGAATGCCAGCTTCATATTCTGCAATGAAACGCTGATTATTATGAATATGTAAAAGTCCATTACGATCCCCAGCCAACAGTCGGATGTCTACAAACATGCTAGTTCCCATGTCTCTGACATGTAAGGTAGCTTGATTCATTAGATGTAGTTCATCAAAATAGAATTCAGTCTGAGAAACTTCCTCAATGGTTGAATATTTCTCCACGAATCTTCCAGCATTGTCCAACATGAGTCGTCTATAGGCCACATCTTTTCTTACGTCCTCAAGATAAACAGTTCCTGCTGCAGCTGTATTGATAGGAGTATCAGCAGTTCCCCCATAAGCAGGATATGCTCCAGTAAATGTCATTTCTGTTTTTGAAATAACTGCTATCCTTCCAGCCGAACCTGCTCCGTAGACACCACTACTATCACCTCCACAAGCTGTGTATGTACCGTACCCATCAAAGGAATATGTCTCTATCCAAATACTTCCACCACTACCACCACCATAGACGGAAGAACTGCCATTTACGGAAACTTCACCATCATTATAGACTTTATATCCTGCATTAATATGAATCTTTCCACCTCCTTTACCTCCCTGATCCCTTGGTCTACTCCCAGCATAAGCTGGTGCATAAATTGAACCATAAGAATCTCCTAAAGAGGTAACAGTACCCCCTCCCATGCCTGAATGTCCAGCCCCTCCAAATCCATCCTCGGCTGCTTTACCTAAATTAGTGTCTATTGAATCAGAATTAGTACGATCAGTACTTGCAGCTGACATCTTAGCTTCTAATTCAATGTCCAAGGTTGTGCAGGTGATGTCAAAATAATCCCCTGTTATACTGGCCTTGTATTTAATATTTAGAGTTCCTACCAACATTTCTGCTCCTGTATTCTCATCAAAATCTAATGTACTTCCTGGATCAAGTTGTAGGAATCCAAAAGACACTCTGGCTTGTGTTGTACCTGCAGAATCTGATGGCACTATCTTTGCATTGGATCCCATTCTCATGTGTCTTTGAGGTCCCAGTATCAAATTGACCACACCTGTCATGATACCATCTAAATCTAAAGCTGTTGATGCTTTACCTAGAATTGTTGTTGTCTCAGACAGGATGAATTCTCCTCCATTATACAGTTCAAGATTCACTTCAAGCTTAGAAATGAGGACATCTGCTGAAAATCTTTCAAGGGTACCAGTTTGGTTTTGTCTCATTCTAATTAAACCAGTACCATCTCCACTCACACGTTTAACATTGAGAGTTCTCTGATGTTCATCTTCTGTCACCTGTACTTTAGCATAGGTTTTGGCATTTAACAGGTCAAAGGTTAACTCATAATTAGCTTCATTCAATGTCAGATAGAAATTCAGCTGTTGGTTCTCATTATCTACAGTAAGACTTTCTACAAGATTTTTGCCACTTCCAACACTTGTATAGATTGACCCTGGCCCTCCATTTCCATTGGTTGCAGGAGATACACCACCTTTTGCTCTGTATGTTCCTTCCTCTGAGAATATATCCTCCTCATTATAAACAGCTATTCTTCCTCCACTTCCTCCTCCAGCTAAAGAATTAGTGGTATCTCCTCCATTACTTTCTATAACTCCAAAGCCTTTAAAAGTGGATATACATTTAACGAATATGCTGCCACCACTACCACCTCCACCAGTTTTAGAGCCACCTCCGTTGGCACGTAAGATACCATTCAGTGTAAAGACATCAGTTTGTATGGAAATGTAGCCTGCTCCTTTACCTCCACTTCCTCCATTTGAACCTGGTAAAAGAGGATTATATATGGTACCATAAGGTACAGCAGCATCTTCTAGTGTATAATTTCTTCCAACTCCTCCTTCACTGGCATATGCACCTCCATTAAGATCTGATCCATGTGCTGTGGATGGTACTCCGTTAGTTAATCCACGATCTCCTACATTGATCTCGGCTCCTCTTTCCATTGTCAGAGTTCCAACTTTTAAATCAGCAAAATCGGCATACATTACTATATTCCGTTTTATATCTACATTAACAGCTACAAGCTGCAAGCCGACAGACGGACTAAAAGTTGATCCAGACTTTAAGGCGAGGTAGTTTAACGTATAAACCCCGGCCACTGAGTCACTTATGTCATATCCACTATCTGTATAACTAGCTGTCATAGAGGTAGGATTCAGAATTACCTTACCTCCACCTTCCACAATGAGGTTGTTGAATGTTACCCTACCACTGAGGTCAACAGTACAAGCACTGACAGTCATATTTGTTGGAACGTGAAGTGTGGCTTGCTCTCCTAAATTAATGTTTATATTGGTGACAAAATTACTTAGGACTCCTTCAACTACCTCCGCTTTCAGAATTTGTTGTTTTTTAACAAAGATCCAAGCAGTGTTGTCACCGTCTATCTGATCTAGTATAAATGTTGTAGTGTCTCCTTCAATATCTGTGTGTGAATAACCTAGAGAGATTAAAGAACATAAATGTAAAGATTGATTAATTGGTGTTCAAGCAGTATTTCAGCTATATAGTGGCATTAAATGTAAAGACATTTAATATAAATGTAGATATTTAATATAAATGTAGACATTTAATATAAATGTAGATATTTAATATAAATGTAGATATTTAATATAAATGTAGATATTTAATATAAATGTAGATATTTAATGAAGACTCATTTCTTGAATAACCTTCATTAGAAACTCAAAGTTATAAGATTGGAAAGTTAAATAATTTAACAGTCCAAAAAGAAAAAGATAAAAATATTATAGATCGTTTAAGAAGATAAGATTGATCATTCGTCACTTTTAAAATTGTGATAAAGCAAATGTAGCATTAAGGTCCAATATTTCTGAGGTAAAAATCTAAATAATTGACCTTTTTCGTATTATTTCAATATTTGAAACATAGTTCAAAAATCATTGATTTAGGCTGACGGACAGACGGACAATAGAAGAAACTTTATACACCTGTAAAGGGTAATCATAATAATAATGTACCTTTCAGTGATATGATGTCGTAATGGAAGTCATCAGCTGTTTCTCCTGAAATAAATGTCTGTGTTTGATCTTGACCAGATTCATCTGTATCTCCTATAACCCACAGCCTATTCAACAGATTAATGCCTGTTCCATCCTGTATGTAAATAGTTCCTGCTCCAGCTTTCACTGTATTCAGAGTGTCATCATTTCCACCACCATAGGCAGTGATTTTACCACCAAAGACCAAACTGAAAGTAGGTATTGTATTCTTTATCAAAAAATTTAAATCCTCATTTGTCTCATTTATTATGACTTTCATTTGTTCATTAATCAGTATATTTGAAAATTATAAATATGAACAACTACAAGAATAATTTGTGAGCGAGATGGGAGGGGGGTAATAAACAGTATTGTATAGTTTAAAAGTCAATTCATTATTAATTTTGTAGAACCAAATGTTTGTTTCAGATCAGCAGCTTGAAATGGATGTTTACAGAGCTGAAATAACAGTCTGCAGTAGACACAACAGGAACGGATGACAATTGTGGCTTGTTGGCAATCATATCTTGTTCTTATTCATTAATTTTACATGCTTAGTTCAGAAGTAGCAAGTAGTTTTTTATGCACATTTTGGTTTTAAGGGGTTAGGGTTAGGGTTATGGTGTTAAATGCCACTTTTACTAGTAACAATATTCAGTTATATCGTGGCAGTCTGTTTCATTGGTGGAGGAAACCGGAGGACCCAGAGAATGCCATGACCTGTCACAAGTCACTGACAAACTATATCATATAATGTTGTATAGAGTACACCTCGCCTGAGCGGGATTCGAAATAACGTTAGTATTGATAGGCACTGATTGCATAGGTAGTTATAAATCCAACTACCATACGATAGAGACCACGACAGCCCCTTTTGGTTTAAGATACAGTAGATGGGAAAATATATAAAGAAGTATTAAATCATTCATACTTTTCTTGCAATTTTAATTTCATTCTGCCTCCAGATCCTCCTCCACCTTTGCCCGACCCTTTTCCACCGTTGACAGAGATGGTTCCTTCACCAAGAATATTTCTGGTAGTAATGACAATAGTGCCACCACTACCTCCACCGGCTCCTTCTCCTGTGGCATCAGAGCCATCTACCTTGATAATACCTGTAAAAAAAAAAGAACAAGTCAGGTGGTTAAAATGTAATATACACCTGGTACAAATTTAAGGTATTTAATTCTCTATAAAAACAATATTAGTACAACAATTAGTTGTATATAAACCCCAGTGGTCTGTGGCAAAAATTATGTTTATTGTATAAAGAGGTACAGATTGTACACGCAAACAAATGAATAGACATTTTCCAAGCAAAAACTGTTGATAATGATATAAGCATTGTTATATCCATAGTGAAATGCCAAATTAATAGCAGTGGTTTTCTCTGGGTACTCCGGTTTCCTCCACCAATAAAACTGGCGATCAATAAAACTGAAATATTGTTGAAAGTGGCGTTAAACACCATAAACCTAAACCTAAACCTTCATAGATTTCCAATTTGTTTTTCGTCCTAATAAATCTGTTTTACAACATACCATTATTGGCTATGTCATAAAAGGTGTCAATCTTCAGGTAACCTCCTCCGTGTCCACCTGTTCCACTGTCAGAACTACCACCTCCACTTCCTGCTTCTGTAGGGTTCCTAGTCAAATCATAGACATCACCTCCTGTATATGTGGTTGATGGAGCTCCTCCAGGACTACCATGACCTGCACCTGTGGCAAGGTCCATACCGTTTACCTGTCAATGACACAACACATTTAAATTAGATTCACTGTACTTACGTATATTGAGGGGCCATCGTGGTCATGATCGTATGGTAGTTGGATTTATAACTATGTATTCAATCAGTGCCTATCACCACTAAAGTTGTGAGTTCAAACCCTGCTCAAGCAAGGTGTACTCAATACAAACATTATGTGATAAAGTTTGTCAGTGACTTGCGGCAGGTCAGTGATTTTCTCCGGCTACTCCGGTTTCCTCCACCAATAAAACTGACCGCCGTGATATAACTGAAATATTGTTAAACACAATAACCCTAACCCTATGTATATCGCAAATAGTGGTATATAATAGGCAATGGAATTTTACTTTTCGTGTGTTTTTTTTTTTATCTAAAATCCTGCATAATTAACAACTGTAATAGTTTTTCTTGTACAGAAGGTCTTGTATAAATAGATTATTACCCAAAAGAAAACACTGATGTAAGTTATATAAAACTTTAATTTTATTTTTTTGTCTACATCAATAAAATACAAAGCTTTTTGTGCATTCTGATCAATGTACTACAGTTGTACTATCATGATTTTTACAATATATGCAGATGTACTTAACTAAGGCACAGAGAAACTTAAGGCATCAGAAATTCTTTGGTCAACGTTATTAATTGGTTGAGACGTACACAGAAGTAATTTATGTGAACATGCTTCCTTGACCTGTGGTATGATGTACACTGGCTTTGGTATAAGGTCTTTATGTGATGTACACTGGCTTTGGTATAAGGTCTTTATGTGATGTACACTGGCTTTGGTATAAGGTCTTTATGTGATGTACACTGGCTTTGGTATAAGGTCTTTATGTGATGTACACTGGCTTTGGTATAAGGTCTTTATGTGATTTGTTTTGGTTTTTTGTTTGATCATTATGAGAAGAAAGTTTAAACAATGGTGGTCAACCATTCCATCAACAACTAGGCATCTAGATTACCTCTATTACCTTTGGTACTCATTCTGTCTGAATACATTTTTACCAAAGACATATTATTACCAGTAGTCATTTTCTCATCAAAATAATATTATCAATTTCAATGTGCCAAATGTTTTTTTTTCTTATTGTTGTCAGATATAGTCAATTCATGTGTTCAAAATAAATATAAATTACATTTCTAAATAAATTATCTTTTGTAAGATGCATTTTAATGACAAACTTGTACAATGACAATTATCAGATCAGCAGTAACACTAACCTTAGTTCCTTTACCAGAACCTTGCTGTGCAGCATACCCTCCTCCAGAGAGATCAATAGTAGATCCAGGCTGTAGTGTAATTTCGTTGCTCTGTAACAGTATTTTCTCTCCCTTCAATGTAGAGCCATAGTGTAACTCTAGTATTGTGAGTTGTAATGCTTTCCCTGTTGTTTCAAAGGTGACTGTAGCATAGTCCTTAATTGTAAAGTTGGCAAACTTGTATGCTCCAGCCTCTTGTGCATTAAATACACCCTCTTTGTATGTTGCTGTTCTCGTCTCTGCCGAGAAGGTTGCTTGCTGTCCAGATGCAATAATCAAATTCTGAATATTTGTCAAAGTTCCTAAAAACACAAATTTCAATTTTCTTTATACATGAATATAACAAACTAAACTATTAAATGTGAGTGCTAACAAATTCTTACAGAATGGTGACCATTGAAAGTTGACTGTGTGTAAGATAATAAATATTACAGTTTGAGTTTGCGGTAACAAACGCATTATTGTAATACATATCTATGGGAGAAACAAGTCTAAAATATTTTTTTATGTTACATTTGATTATCAATTAGTACATATGGTGAACCCATGTGTAATGTTTTTTCTGCATATGGGTAACCTATAGTAATGTACCCTAACACATCCATTATCAATTTAATCTATTTCCTACAAATCATTTCCTTCCCTTTTTAAGTACATGTATCCATTATAAAAACATTAGGAAATTATCCCCATGCTTGAAACAAATGTCAACTGTTGCTTGGTTAATGACCTGTGCTAAAAAAAAGCATGCACTCGAATTGCAGTAACGTTACATTTCAGTTGATGTGGTGGTAGGTGCCAAATGGTTTTTTTCAATTATGATAACATTTTAATTAATTTCAACATGACCCTTTTAAACTTTTAGCTGGAACACTGGGTATACTTCTCGTTGTAATTATCATATAGAATAGTTAATTGTACCTTTGAATTGGTTATCAGCTCCAAGAAGTTCTACTTTTTTTGGAAGACGTGTTTCACCAAGCTGTTGTAGATGTAAGCTACATGTCAGTTTACTGTAGTCAGAAGATACATCAGCACTGAAGATTGTGTTATCATTGATGACGAGGATGGATGCAGATCCACACACTAATTCTTCAGCAATAAAATGTAAATTCACTGTTGTAATACTGATCTTGGTAGAATCACCAACTTCTAATTCATTAACAGTAACTTTTGTTTGTCCTGGAAGGTCAATGATGGTCTCTGATATTGAGTCTCCTTTGATACCTGTATTGTCTGACAAGAGTTTATGAAAAGCCAAGTTACTCATAAGGTAATTTTGATCAGCGGTTCCTGCTCCACCTGCCTCAGATTTGTTTGAGTTACCACCTTTTAGGACGTACTTTCCAGTAAAGTTGTAATCTCCAGTGGCATCAAGATACACACGACCACCACCGCCACCGCCACCAGTTGTGGCATTGCCACCAATAACTGACAGGGATCCAGCTCCAACGATATCCACTGTGTCAATGTAAATAGATCCACCACTTCCTCCTCCACCATCTCCCTCACCATTGTTACCATGGGAACTAATCAATCCATTCAAGGTCAATTTAGTAGTGACCTTCAACTTAGCAATACCACCTCCACTTCCTCCTTTGCCACCAGATTTTGTATCACCTCCGGCTGAACCAAAGTTGGTTGCTGTAAATACTGATCCAACATAATTAGCTGTTGGTTCTGAACCAGAGCTTGAAGCTCCACCAGAACCTCCATGACTAGCTCCTGAACCATCAGTTCCAACACCAGATCCCGGATCAGAGCTCCCTCCATCTACATTGATTAATCCATTATTAGCCACTTGGAGAGTAGGAGCTTCAATGTATAAATTCCTAGCATTTATTTCACCTCCATACTTGATATTGAGTACATCCAGTACTTTTATTGTGTATTGACTAGTTGAATCTTTAGATATTTCTAATAAACCATCAGTTGTCACATCTAAATTTGATAATGAGAAAATTCCAGCATCTGTTAATCCTGATGTTGTCAAGCCACTACGAGCAGTAGAGTTGATAGATACTCTACCATTAGATGCCACCACTAAGTTTCTGAGGGCAATGACATTTCCATTTATCTCCAAGTTAACTTCTTCATCATTGGTATCATCCTCTAACTGAAGTTTAGCAGGCACAGTGGCATACCCATTTTCTTCTATAAGAATCTTACATGGTAGAGAGAAGGCATATTGTGTACCATAACTTGTAGCAATGACAAAATACTGATTTGCTTGGACAGTCAGAAGTCCTGTATGATCCCCTTTAACTAATTTGATCTCAACATTAGCTCCTCCACTAGAATCAAAGATAGTCTTAGCTTTGCCATTCAGTCCTATTTCAGACACTGTTGTTATTCCATTTATGACAGTTTGAGAATCTGTAGTAAGATTATTATTGTCTATATTTAATTCAGTCTTTGATGCCCCACCTGACAGGTCTGATATCTTATAAATGGTACCTGCCCCTCCATTCTTAGTTCCTCCTTTACCACCATAAGCTGTCAGAAATCCATAAAACGATGACATTGCCTTGACAACCAGTGACATACGACCTCCACCTCCACCTCCTTGATTATCACTGGTACCTCCATTTACAGAGATGGTACCATGTCCTTCCAGACTGTCACCAGTGATTTTTATACTACCTCCACTTCCTGCTCCTGCTGTGCCATCTCCACCATCAGCTGATATTGTACCGTCAATAGATAAGCTTGTAGACTGTATTGAAATAATTCCACCACCTCTAACAGTTCCACTTCCACTGCCAGCATCAGATGGAGATGTTGTCGATCCATAAGTTGTACCTGTATTACTGCCTCCTTCTCCACCATAGCTAGCTCCTTTTTCAGAGTTACCTGCCCCTGATCCAGTTGTTGAACCCCCAGATGATACAGATAAAACAGCCTCATCTTCAATAATACATTCACTGGTTACAAGACTAAATGATTTGGAATCTGTTTTCAACTCAATTTCAGATTTGATCTTCATGTGGAATTTTGTAAGAGACAGTGCAATTGAGTCTTCATTTAGAGTGAGTTTTGAATCATAACCAAGCGTTAGTGACTGAATACCATCATAAGTTGCCCCAGACTTAAGATCCATCTGTGTAAACTCTTGTAATTCTAAAGACGTGGCCCCCAATGTTCCAGAAGGATGTACTGTAACTGAACCATGATCCCATACACTAAAAGCAGAGACGGTCAAGGTTCCTTTCAAGTCCAACGATGGATTGGTTCCTGTCAGATCAAAGTCTGAAGTGACTTCTAACGTGGAGCCTTCATCAACAACAAAATCACACTGGCATCCATGATTGATATCATCAAATGCTGATATTGTCATTTTAGCATTGTTTGTGATTGTAACTTTGCCTGTCCCATCTGAAGATAATTTGGCAACTGTAAGGTCTGTTTCTAAAGAAAGAGATGCACTACTTTTGACCATGAGTTCATCCAAAGTACTTGGTAAGGACAAGCCGCTGGTCAACTCTGTGGTACCGTCATGATCTAACACTAAAACTTGTGTTCCTGATTTAGATAAATACACAGTTCCTGCAAATAAACAAACATAAAATCATTTATAATTGGAAAGGTTTGGTTTATGGTGTTTAACGCCACTTTCAACAATATTTCAGTTATATCGTGGCGGTTATAATTGGGAAGTTGTGAAAACCAATATACTTGCTTTGAGGGTGTACTTTGTTTTTTTATTTTTTTATCTATTTAAACAACCTTATTAATAAAAAACTGCTGAGATGTGCTAATCTGGGTCACGGGTCACTGTAATCGGGCGGCTGTATCGAGAAACAGATACGGTGTTGAAAAAACTGTTGATACTCATAAAATATTGATAAATGCTATAAAATTTTATGTTTGTCTTCAAGAAATATGATAGACAAAACCATGTGTGAAGTTTTATGACGAAATATCTCTGATTTCTATGTAAATCTACGAGTTGAAGTTGCGGTTGTATCGAGAAACAGATACGGTGTTGAAAAAACTGTTGATACTCATACAATATTGATAAATGCAATAAAATTTTATGTTTGTCTTCAAGAAATATGATAGACAAAACCATGTGTGAAGTTTTATGACGAAATATCTCCGATTTCTATGTAAATTTACGAGTTGAAGTGGGGAAACACCCACAGGTAATTTTAGCGATGTATTTTTATCTTGGACAAGAATAATGAGCATCCTGATTGGATGATCAATTCAAAACACACTGACACCGCATGGTAAAAAGATGCATGTAAAAGAAATCTATGTTATATTTATTCATTTCACATTTGTTTGATTCTGGAATATTGTTGATCATTGATTTAAACAAGAAAAAAAGGGGGGGGGGGGGGTGAATTTTATTAGTGAATTTTACGGTTAAATAAATATTATGTTTCGACGGTTTAAAGAGAAAAATCAAAAATTGTTGCGACTAAAGCATTTAAAGATTTATTTTAAATAGAAAATCTGAATTTATTATATATTAATTTATTATCAATGATACAATTTTATATCCCTTGGGAGGGGGAGGGGGAGGGGGAGGGGGGCTATGATGAAAATTTGAAATAAAAGCACAGGACCGGACTTTAAGCAAAAATAATAATCCAGAATTAGTTTTTTATTAAAAAAATCCAGGACCCCTGTGTCCATGATTTTTTTTTTTAAAGTTAATAATATGAAATATTGACATCCACACTTGCCTTTAGGACAGCACATTTCTGTGTCCACACTTGTTTTTTTATAAAATACATTGCTTAGAATCATGTCCATTCAATATTTTGTTTATATAACTTCTACTGTTGACATCACATGATTTAGGGAGAGATACTTGCATTTTCAGTAATAATTGTCATTATTGACAGGAGTTTTTTTATAACTTCCCATAGATGACATATGAAATAAAATAGTTTAAAACTTATCACATTGAAAACTAATTCTACTGTATGCACTGCCTCGAAAATTCTAAAGGTATTGAATCATTCAGGAATTAAGTGTGTTGAAATCTATCCAGCTGTCCTTAATTTACAAAATATTATTAGGGTTTTTAATGGAATGGGTATGACTCAACAAAAAAGGCAATCTCATCTAAATATTTACTGCTGGAGGAATTAACCATTGCTTTTTCTATTCATAATAAAGTAAAATTCCTAACAGGTGGTTATGTCTGGTGTAATATATATCATTGGAGCATGTTTATTAACAATTTTACTCCTAATTTATATGACTTTAAAATGTCAATTACTCTCCTCAAAAGATAATTGGGATGATTACCTGGAGATCCTGTGCCACCAGATGATTCGACAGATATGACTCCATCGTCAAAGTCATATGATGATGAGGTAATGACGGAGATCCTTCCACCTCCTCCACCACCAGATCCGCCAATGGCCGACAATTTTCCTGTCCCTGTCAGTGTTTTTGTCTGTATCAGTATACTGCCACCACTGCCACCAGAACTTGCTGATTTGCCATTCATATTGACTTCACCGTTCAAAGTAAAAGTATTGGCAACAGAGAATTCAATCTGACCACCACCAGCTGTAGAACCGTATCCATTACTTCCGTACATTCTGGGATAAACAATATTGCCGTAAATCTTCCCTGGATTGTTTTTCCCTGATCCACCATGACTTGCCCCACCACTGCTACTAGTGGCAGCCCCAGGTCCACCAGAGGTGTATCCTTTTCCTTCCCCTGTGATTAACCCACCATATAGGACATTAATAGAATTTGCAAGAATCTTAGTAACATTTCTATCAGAGTCTCCTTTAATTCTGAGTGTTCCTCCAGCTTCAATTGTTATACTTGTCAAGTTATGAACTCCAGTACCAAATTCACATAAGGAACCTCTGTAAATATAGACATCCATTGTTTCTGTACATATAGAATCCTCTTGAGGACTTATCTGATTATTATTGTATCCACTCTTTAAGGTAATAAATGAGGTATCAATACTATAATCTCCTGAGGTGTTTAAGTTGGTCAATTGGAGTTGTACTTTTTGAGTAGGACGAATACATATTTTCGTGTGTTCTACTTTGCCATTGTAATCAATAACAAGAGATGAGAGAGTTATTTTACTGGTTGTTGAAGAATCTACATAAGAAGTGCCAGTGTTTGCAGGTGCTCCTATTTTAAATATTCCGCCATCACGTACGGTTAACACACTCGTTTTTGACAAGATTGTTCCACAAAGTTCCAAGACATAATCCTTTTCTACATACACTGTGGCTGGAAGTTCTATCTTTGCATAACTGTTTACATAGACGTTCGCTCGTAAATTCAACTTCGCTAAGGAATATGGAAATTTAGTTGACAAGAACAGTTCAGTGTAAGAATCTACAGTGAAATTAGAAGACTTAGTATCCGTAGTGATGGTTCCTACTGTTGCACTAAGTGATTGTCCAACACTCATCCTTTTACTGAAGGACACCCTTGTAGCAGTCTTTATGTCGATGATCTCTACCTGGGCTGTAGATTCTGACGTTGGTACAGGAAGTCTTGTCATGGTATCTGTTGTGTGTATGTTCTTTATTATAACCTTAAAATACAAAAAATAAATTTACATTTCATTTATTTAAAGTCTTAAATCATCAAACTGTCATAAATAATCAATTCGGTTTCTCTAATGTTAGGACAATTTACTATACTAAGGCCATGTAAAATTAATTATCTGATTCTCAGATACTGACTTTCAAAAAAATGATGAGGGAGGGAGGGTATTTAATTTTTGTATTTATATGCATATTGGTCCAATCTTTAGGTTCCATTTTATCGATTGTTACCATTCGGAATTACCAGAAGTAACAACTTCGTACAATCTGAGGAAAACACAAGAGTGTTCTGAATTCCTTCAACATGAAATTGGAGTTGTCTCTCTTTGATCAATTCAAGCTAAAAGGCGCGAAATTTTGAACGGACTTTTTTACCTTTAAATTTATTTTTGTTTGGTGATAAATACAAGCCAGCGGCCAATTTTTTGCCGAAGTGGCGGTATCTGAGAACCAGATAATTAATTTTACATGTCAAATTAGAAAACCATTTTAAATAGTACTCTTTACTTAGTGAGTTAGCTGACATAGTATATATCCTCCCAAATATTTCAAACAATCTTACTATAGTACAACCTGTATAAACCTAACCCTGAAGAAACCAGAATCATGTATAAAATGATATTTAAATATAGTCCCAATGTAGGAAATCCACAAGGTCCCAAGGAGGTTCGGCTTAAACTGGTTTCTCGGTATTATTCTAGGGAATGCCATGATTTAGATGAAATACTGCTAAAGTTGGCATTAAACACCAATCAATCAATCAACTATTCTGGGAATATAGATTTTAACAGTATCACAATACTCAAATGTACTACAGTTATTTAACTATTTATAAGTTTGACATTATAGTACATACTTTTCTATTTGGACTTGCACCATTGATATCTTCTCCAAGGTAAACACTTCCAGCACCACCAGCCATTCCACCTCCATGGCCTGAACCTCCATAGGATGTCAGATCACCATAAATATTACCAGAGGTGAAGACAACTGCTATTAATCCTCCTCCACCTCCTCCTCCATATTTACCATTACCACCATTCACATTAATGGATCCTGACAAAATAGAAATAAGAATTACACATGTTTAATGGTTTCTGACAAAACAGGAATAGGAATGGCATGTGTTTAATGACTCCATGCAAAATGGGGGTAGGAATTATACGTGTTTAATGGATTACCTGACAAAATGGGGGTAGGAATTATAGGTGTTTAATGGATCCTGACAAAACAGGAGTAGGAATGGCATGTGTTTAATGACTCCATGTAAAATGGGGGTAGGAATTATACGTGTTTAATGGATTACCTGACAAAATGGGGGTAGGAATTATAGGTGTTTAATGGATCCTGACAAAACAGGAGTAGGAATGGCATGTGTTTAATGACTCCATGTAAAATGGGGGTAGGAATTATAGGTGTTTAATGGATTACCTGACAAAATGGGGGTAGGAATTATAGGTGTTTAATGGATCCTGACAAAACAGGAGTAGGAATGGCATGTGTTTAATGACTCCATGTAAAATAGGAGTAGGAATTACATGTGTTTATTTACACCTGACAAAAATAACAATAGGAAGCACATGTGCTTAATGGCTTCTGGCAAAATATGAGTGGAAATTACAAGTCTTTAATAGCTCCTGTTAAAATAGGAGTAGGAATTTAAATGTGTTTAATGGAGCTTGATACAATAGGAGTAGAAAATACATGTGTTTAATGGGTCGTGACAAAATACGAGTAGAAATTATTAGTGTTTCATGTGTTTTGACGACAAAATAGGACCAGGATTAAAGGTACTTGATGGACATATACAAATTGGAAATCAAAGGTGTTAAATGGATCCTGACAAAATATGAATAAAAACTATAAGTGTTTAATGAATCCTGATATAACAGGAGTAGGAATTATATGTGTAGAAACTATAACGTTTAACAGATCCAGACAAAACAGGAGTAGGCCAGGTGAGTTGAAAATATAATACAAAAAAGTAGCCACATACCAGTGATAGTAGCAGAATCAGCAGTTACCCAAATACTCCCACCAGATGCCCCTCCACTATTTTCTGTGGCATTTTCTCCCCTGAAAATATATGTATGTGTATAATCAAATATTTTGTGCTATAGCTTCATTTTTTACAATATAGATCAATTATTACGGATCCTCATGAAAATTCAACTAGTATTACTGTGAGCACAGCTCACTAAGATATACCCCCTGCTCCTCACATCTGTCCAACCTATTTCCATAACCAAAACATTACTGATTGTTCCGACCAAAAATGAAAGGGATCCTCCTCTCTTCACCGGTAAGCTGCTGATAAAATTTCAAAACATTCTGAGAAACACTACTCAAGTTATCATACGACATAGGGTAAAAATCCTATTTTCCGTCATATCAAGTCCAATAACTCTGGAACGGCAAAAGTGAAAATCGTCCAAAATGAAAGGGATCCTCCTCTCTTCACCGGTAAGCTGCTGATAAAATTTCAAAACATTCTGAGAAACACTACTCATGTTATCATACGACATAGGGTAAAAATCCTATTTTCCGTCATATCAAGTCCAATAACTCTGGAACGGCAAAAGTGAAAATCGTCCAAAATGAAAGGGATCCTCCTCTCTTCACCGGTAAGCTGCTGATAAAATTTCAAAACATTCTGAGAAACACTACTCATGTTATCATACGACATAGGGTAAAAATCCTATTTTCCGTCATATCATGTCCAATAACTCTGGAACAGCAAAAGTGAAAATCGTCCAAAATGAAAGGCATCCTCCTCTCTTCACCGGTAAGCTGCCGATAAAATTTCAAAACATTCTGAGAAACACTCCTCAAGTTATCATACGACATAGGGTAAAAATCCTATTTTCTGTCATATCAAGTCCAATAACTCTGGAACGGCAAAAGTGAAAATTGTCAAAAATGAAAGGGATCCTCCTCTCTTCACCAGTAAACAGCTGATACAATTTTAATAGATTCTAAGAAACACAACTCAAGTTATTGTACGACATAGGATTTGTCTACAGACGGACGGACGGACGAACATGGTGCAACCAGCATACCCCCCTACAACTTCGTTGCGGGGGGTATAATTAACACTATCAACTAATCTATAGAAACAGTCCCTTAAACATAGTTAACAGCTTTTAAAGACTTTTAAGCATCAATAAAAAAAACAGTTTCCTTTTTAAATTCTTTTTGTGATTGGTAATTTCAAATAAGTGTAAGAAAACAAGATTTGGTACCAAAATAACATATTTAACAATGGAAAAAGGCATGTTTCACAAAAAAAAAATAAGTACCCCCAATTCATTTCTGTATAATTAACAATGGAAAAAGCATGTTTCACAAACAAATAAAAAAGATAAAATAATTACACTTATTAGATTTCTATATAACTACCAACGAAAAAAACATGTTCACAAAGTATTACCTAGCATTAAATGATCCTTTATGATTCAGTGTTGTAACAGTTATCTTCAGAACTCCACCACCTTGTGTAGCATGTCCACCTTTACCAGGTAAGGTTGGTTGTAGGAAATAATCAAAGGAATCAATCAAACTAAAGTTGGCTCCTTTTGTCCCTCCTTCTCCACCATGTCCAGCTCCAGAATAATCTACAATCAAAGAGAGATAACTCTATCATTACATATGAAAATAAAGAAGAGCTAAGTTATGAAGAATCAGACAGTCATTGCCATTACTGTGATAAATAGAAATCAAATTATCTTTTGATTTTTATAATTTGACAGTAATACAAAATGGAAAACAATAATCATAAAGGCAACAGAGGAAACATAACTTCAAATAAATAGTAAAATAGTAGCTATATGAATTATCTCCCCCTTTTCATGATCTCATTGAACTTTCTAGTAAATTATATCTTCAATAACATTTCTTAAATAAAAAAAAACATAGAATCTTGGAAATAAATTTAAATTTCAAATGCAAAACTGTTGAAGGTATATGTTTTCTGAACTTGCATTACTCATTCTTTGATTCTTACAACAATCATCAGGAAAAAAAAAATTGACTTAAATATTTGGCAGATTGCAGAAAATTTATTTTGAATGAATTAGCACTTTTGATAAAATAAAAAAAACGTGTAGATATCTAGTTTCGTGTGGACAGATACATCAGGTACACTCATAATAACCTACATCAGGTACACTCATAATAACCTACATCAGGTACACTCATAATCAAAAGGTTGGAAAGTCAAATAATTGTTTTAAAATATTACTCATGTATACATCAAATGTCCTAATATATATTCATAGCCAGATTAAACAAAACATACCATTGTTGTCAGCAGCTTTGTCACCAAGTTTGTCTAGATTTATAGTTCCTCCTTCTTCAGTCTCAACCTCTGTGGCAGTAATTGTCAGTTTCTTGGCGTTTATCTCCCCTGAAGCACCGATCAACAGTTTGTAAAGGATCATTGTATATTCTACATCAATATCTGTCAGGTAAATTGTACTGTTCTGTTTAATATTCAAATTCTGCATCTGGAAACTAGAACTTGTCGTGTGAGTTTGACTAGTTTTGGAGAAAGTAATGGTCGTCTTGTATAAAGTCAGATCTTGTAATCCTCCGATAGTGCCGTCAATGTAATTTACTGTGTTAAACCATTTGACTGTTGATGGCAGTGTCAATGTTCCTTCTTGATAGACTTTTGCATGAGCAGGGAAGTATAAAGACACCTGTCTGATTGTGATTTCCTGATTAGCTCCAACGAGTAATGTTCCTATCTTAGACGGTTTCTTCACAAAATCATCATTTCCAGAGAAACTGAGAGCTAATAATTTGTTGATCGTAGAACTACTTGAACTAGGTTCTAATGCCATGTGAGCACCGTTCAATAGTTGTAGTTCATCAATTTCTATGGAATTGCCACCCACAAATGTGATCCACGTTCTGCTACTTTCATTACTCTTTATAGTGGCAAGGTCAAGGTTAACAGAAAATTTCTAAAATAAAATGAAAAAAATGCATTATTTTGAAATTATTTTTTTCTTTTGGTTTTGTATCAAGATATGAACTACTATGCATTTGTGACATACATTACATAATATTTTGTTGAATTAATGTAAAATAAATATATTTAATATAAGATTTTATTCTTTCCATATTCATATTATGAAAATATTTAAATATAACGGAAAGATGGGATAATGTTAATGAAATAATTAGTGATACTGATTTGATTTTTGGTTCTTAACGCCACTTTCAGCAATATTTCAGCTACATCGTGGAGACCAGTACAGTTTTAGTGGTGGAAGAAGCCGGAGTACTCGGAGAGAACCACCGACCATGGGCAAGCAACTGGTAAGCTTTATCACTTGCGGCTGCGAGTCGAGTGCACCCTTTTTTGTAATTTACAAAACCGGGTGCAAACCCACGCCGTATTGGTGATAGGCTTGTATGAGTTGTTAGGTAATCCAACTATCTAACTCATTGAGCCACCCGGGCCCTCATAGTGATATTGATATTCATGTTATCATTCTAATGATATGCAATGTAAATTTTGTAACATTCCACCAAGATTTTGTCACATACCCATAGTGTTATGATTAACAAGAATGGAGACATGTATCACATCTCCATGGTAACACTACAATGGTTTACCTGTACGGTATGTGCCTCTTTGTTGTCTACGATTATTTTTGTTTTGGATCCTGTGTCGACATACACTGTACCTGCTCCACCATAACCTCCTGATGACTGTCCACCATAGGCAGTGAATTCACCTGTGTATTCTGATGATGTGTAATATACAGCTACACGACCTCCAGCCCCACCACCTGTAGAACTAGTTCCTGAAAAATACAGATGTATACTGCTGAGGGCCAATGCTTTTTACAGCTATTTTAGAACAACATATAGATTGTGAAATGTCAAAGGCAGTTCATATAAGTCTATAAATCCTACAATAGAGGCGAGATTTAAACTTTTTTCCACAACAAAAATAATATGTATCAACAAATATGTTTAGGGATTTGGGTCACTGAAAACTCTTCTTATCAATATAATGATTTGTTAGTGTAAGGATATAGTGTTTAACGCCACTTTCAAAAATATTTCAGTTATATTGTGGTGGTCATTTTTATTAGTGAAGGAAACCTGAGTATACAGAGATGACCACTGACCTGTCGCAAGTCACTGACAAACTTTATCACATAAACTAAAGGCTTATATACCGAGAATTATCTAAATGAAACCTAATCATTACTTTGCATTTTGTTACGTGCAAAAATTAAACAATATTCATCAATATAAATAAGAATCAAAAAGACACCCAGATGTAGCATTTATCAACAGAAGTAGAGTACCGCTAAACTGCATGCTATGGGTGCTTTCACACTCATCTTAGGATATATGATGAATAACAATTAAAGCACTGTTACTTAACTCTGATTTGTGTCTAAGAGTAAATTTGGATAGTCTCATATTCAATTACATTCATATCCTTTCTTACTATTAAATTGGTTTTAATTTAATTTATCTTCTCAAAACATGTAGGCTATCTGTTCCTAATTCTCCTTAATATCAATAAGTTTTTGTGCCTCTCAATGTAATGACAAACAAGCATGGCAATATACAAAGTTATTTGATTAACTGTCAGAATTGCCATCACAAGATAAATTTAGACAGCTGCAACAAATGGTGACTAGTAATAGAATTATCTTCATCAGGGGAAGTATATCATTTAATAATACACTGATAATTCACTGAACAATAATGCAATATTTTCCTTTGATCTAATACAACCCCCCCCCCCCGGCCCCATTATATAATGTTTTATTCTGCATGAAAATTTCTGGTATAACAACATTTTTGTTGTTTGAGTGTACAGTCAAACCTGTATATAAAGGCCACTAAAGAGAAATGTGACATTTATGAGCCATTGCCCTTTATATACAGGTTACAATTATATGTACTATTCATCATTGGGAAAAATGAGACTGCCTTTTATAGACAGTGATTTGTTATATAGAGGTGTCCTTTATAGACAGTGATTTGTTATATAGAGGTGTCCTTTAAGGCAGGTTTGACTGTACTTTGAAATTTCTCACAGTGAAGCAGAGTCTACAGCAGTATTATCTATATGACATCTCTTAGTTACCTTTTCCACCATTAGTCTGTATTTTACCACTGCCAGACAAAGTTCCAGTTTGTAGTTTTACAGCCCCACCACTGGCCCCTCCTGATCCTGACCCTCCATCTTCACCATTACAACTAATTATACCTATAATATATAAATAAGGTCTGATATTAGTTCTATAGCCCCACCACTGGCCCCTCCTGATCCTGACCCTCCATCTTCACCATTACGACTAATTATACCTATAATATATAAATAAGGTCTGATATTAGTTCTATAGCCCCACCACTGGCCCCTCTTGATCCTGACCCTCCATCTTCACCATTACAACTAATTATACCTATAATATATAAATAAGGTCTGATATTAGTTCTATAGCCCCACCACTGGCCCCTCCTGATCCTGACCCTCCATCTCCTCCATTATAACTAATTATACCTATAATATTTAAACAAGATTCAATATTAGTTTTATAACCCAAAATTGGTTTCTCTTGGTACTAGACCTCAAGCATTTTCAATAAAAGTGATTATACCTATATGAACATGGTCTGATATATTAGTCTTACACCCAAAACTGGTCCTTCTTTGTCCTAGACCTCCGTAATCTCCAATACAACTGACTATTCCAATGATATATATAAAAAGGTCTGATAGACGTTTTATTGGTTCCTCTTGGTACTAACCCTAGATCATTTCCACTACAACATATTATAACAAGGTCTGATATACAAGTATTCACACTTATATAACAAGGTCTGATATACAAGTATTCACACTTATATAACAAGGTCTGATATACAAGTATTCACACTTATATAACAAGGTCTGATATACAAGTATTCACACTTATATAACAAGGTCTGATATACAAGTATTCACACTTATATAACAAGGTCTGATATACAAGTATTCACACTTATATAACAAGGTCTGATATACAAGTATTCACACTTATATAACAAGGTCTGATATACAAGTATTCACACTTACATTTTATCTCAAAAGAATAAAATCAATTTTCTGATCAAAAGAATAAAACCAATATTTCTGATCATACCATTAACTTCAGCTGAGGTAGTAGCAACAACATTGATAATTCCTCCACCATATGCCACCTTGTCATCAGACTTTGAATTACTTCCAAAATGTCTGGGCGTTTTGACATTTCCATAAAAGTATCCACCAGCATAAGCTGAACTTCCTGCTCCTCCCATTCCACCATGACCAGCCCCAGAGCCATCATCTGTATAACCTACACCATTCCCATTAGACCCAGCCTGTGAAAATTGTATACATTCTTTTATTCATTACGATGTCAGATATGCTTAATATATATTACTTCATAAATGCAGAATAACATTTAATTTTTAGAAGTAAATACTTGACATGTTTTTACAATATTACTGTTTCAAGGCCTCTTCAAATACCAGGGACGTTGCGGTCGTGATTGCATGGTAGTTGGATTTCCAACTACTTGTACAATCAGTGTCTATCACCACTAAAGTTGTGAATTCGAATCCCGCTCATGGTGAGGTGTACTCAATACAACTTTATGTGATAAAGTTTGTCAGTGACTTGCGGTTTTCTTCATCAATAAGATGACCGCCACAATATAACTGAAATACTATTGAAACACCATAACTCAACACTCCACAGATATAAGAAGACCATTCCAGAGATTAGGCGACCAAAAAAACAAACAAACAAACAAACAAACAAAACTAGAGATTTGTTTAATGTAACCGACATTTTAAGTATCTTAGTGTTTTGATGAGAAAATTCAAATTACTTGGTTACCGAAAGCAAACTTTAAAATACAGTGAAATCTGTCTAAATCCATCCCTGAACGGAATTACACATAGACCAAATAATAAATAAAATCCCAAAATTGGAAATTTTTGTTGCTTCAACCTGCATACACATAACACCTGTCTATTCTGAACACAAATGCTGGTCTCAAAGAGGTCTGGTTTAGACAGGTATCACTGTTATATTCTAATCTTGCATGTGTAAAGTTTAAGAAGAAAAAAGAATGAAAAAAAAAAAAGGTTTGAGAAGCTTATTACCTTTCCATTGGCATGTATCTTTCCTGATTGGTCGACGATCAGTTTATTTACTTCAATATCTACAAAGTCTGCTATCAGTACTCCTCCACTTTCTATGATAAGTTCTGTTCCTATCAGTTTCATACTGTTACCAATACTATCAATCTCCAGGGTACCTCCCCCTTGTACTGTTACTGTGGTAAAACTGAAGTCAGTTATCAAGTCTGCAGACGAATCATTTCCATATGGTCTGAAAAAAAAATTGATAAAACAAATATTCTAGTAAGAAAACAAAAGTGGGCATCTTATCAATCATATTTTGAAATTTTAAAAAGATGAACTGTAAGCTAATGCTCACTTATGATACCCCCGCTCTTCGACAAACAAGAAGTAGGAATCTGACGGGTCAAAAAACGCTTCCCACGATATGGGGTACCTATATGAAGCTTGTGACCAAATACCAGATATCTGCCATCAATAGTTGCTGAGAAAAATGTGACGAAAAATGTGCATATATGTTCAATGTGTATAAAAACCAACTAAGTCGGCAAACAAGAAGTAGGAATCTGATGGGTCCAAAAACGCTTCCCACGATATGGGGTACCTATATGAAGCTTGTGACCAAATACCAGATCTCTGCCATCAATAGTTGCTGAGAAAAATGTGACGAAAAATGTGGATATATGTTCAATGTGTATAAAAATCAACTAAGTCGGCAAACAGGAAGTAGGAATCTGACGGGTCCAAAAACGCTACCCACAATATGGTATACCTATATGACGCTTGTGACCAAATATCAGATTTCTGCCATCAACAGTTACTGAGAAAAATGCGACGAAAAATATCTTGGACGGACGGACAGACGGACAGAGGTAAAACAGTATACCCCCCTCCCCCTTCGGGGAGCGGGGGTATAAAAACATATAAATTAATTACAACATGCAGTTTCATTCCTAAATCATAATTTTGAAAAATTTGAATACAACACAGTGATCCTATATCATGGCTATAAGTTTTATCTGATATAGAAATTACTGATATCCAATATTTTGTTTTATTTTTCATGGTTCCTGTCTCATAAATCTATTTCTTACTTGAGCAAAAATTTCCCACCAGGTCCAATGATAAGATTCTCAGCACCAGTCACAGTTCCTTCCAATTCAACAGTGATATCATTGATAACAAATGTCTGAGCTGTCCCCATTTGTCCACCAGTATAAATAATCAAGCCAAATTGCAGTTCTGGGCTATCTTCTGGTAGATCTGCCGTCATCTTTTGTAGATTTCCAATGTGGAAGGTACCAGTTTTATCTCCTGATGTTTTGTAGACAGTCACGAACTGTTGGTGTGTGTCTGTTTTCTGTCTATGAACAGCAATATGAGACAAGCCATTCATGATGACCTCGGCAAAACTGTGAGAACATGAACCAGTACAATCGTCCTTGTCATATATCCAAGTAACACAACTGTACTTCCTACGACCAATATCTGTTAGTTCATCGAAGTCTATACTAGGATCTATGGGTGAACACACGTTATTGTTGTCAACTTGTAATGTGTCTGATAAACTGTTAGTATCCCTGAACAATACTGTACCAGCTCCACCACATTCAAACCCAGTACCACCATATGCCTTAAGTTTTCCGGAATAGGAGTAAGTATCGTAATGGAGAGCTATTCTTCCTCCAGCACCTCCACCTCCAAGACAGGTTGTATTTCCACTGATATCACCACCTCTAACAGACATAGAGCCTGTACCTGACACAGTGTTAGCTTTTACAAATATACTACCACCTGCCCCACCTCCGGCTCTTTCTGAGTCTCCTGATGTTCCGTCACAGAGGATTTTTCCGTCTAAAGATAGGTCATCAGTGATGGATAGAACAACAACTCCTCCCCCGCTTCCTCCGGTGTATGCTCCATGTGGACTACACTGCCAATCAGCAGCAGTGCTGGCTCCTCCTCCTTTTCCACCATTGCCGCCATATTCCTTAGGCGTGTACAGTGATCCGTAACTTGGTGGAACTCCAACGACAGGTTGAAATTTACCTTGACCTCCTGCTCCCCCATTTCCACCACCAGAACCACCTATCAAATTAAGAATTATTGCTAAAAACATTGCCTTGTCTAATTTGTATTTATTAGCTGTTTTTCTCATGTATTTGTGTACCAAAGATTTCAACATATATTCAAACCATAATGTCTTTAACTCTATGTAACCAAATTAAATTCAAATTACCATCAAACAGCTTTTTAAAATGACCGTAAGCCCATATGATAGTTAAATGTTCACTAACTCTGCTCCATGTTGTTAATGCCAACAATATTGTGACAATATGAGATGTCTTAATTTGAAGATGATCTTTGAAAACTTTTTTTATTGTTTCACTAATAGAACTACAGTATCAAGATCAACTGACTCATTCAAATTCAAATTCTTTTCCTTAGATACCGCTTGTAATTGTTATTCTTAATTTATCCAATGAAAACTAGAATAAGAATAGAGAAAACACTTACATCAAGATGAATCATAAAAGTTTCCATGATCTTGAAAATTAAAATTAAACTAACCTCCATCTGGTTTTTGTTGTGCGTCTTGATATTCTAGAGAAGTAGGGGCAGCACCTGTAGCATTAATTACACCGGCTACGTCAATTTGTACTCGTTTGGCTGTGATGCTTACATATGGTGCCTACAATCAAACAAGTACAGAAATATATAGAACATAAAGGAAAGAACCACTAATACATGTATATATCTTTACAGCAAAGGTTTAAAGAGATCAGAAAAATACTTGTTTGAATTCAATCCATTTTCATTCTCACAGGAATGAAATTTTAGTGCAACTATAAAATTATATATTTAGTAAAAATTAAGAAATTAAATTTAAAGAAATTTCTTTACAGCAATTGAACAGACATTAGTTTGTCCTATGTTGCATAAGACAGAGGTTAGAAAATAAAACAACTCAAATCAATGAAAAATAGCTGAAACCATCTACACCCCCTTTCAAAATGGAATTTTGTTACCTGTTCTGACCAAGTCCAGCAATTTTCGGAATACAATTTTCAGAATGAAATAGCTGAAAGCAGTTAAATAGCTGAAACAAATCATACCTGATAAGAAAGACAATTAACAGCTTCTATTGCTCTTTAGCTGTATTTTATGTGTAATTAAAAACAATTTCCATAATTTCCTGAAGTAAGAAGTACTGCCACCTTACCTTGATTTTACCTCCAGCATGAATTCTCAGTAAGGTATTCAACGTAAGAATCAGTGATGGGACAAATTCATTGACAAATGTTGAAGAGACTGTGCCGTCTGCTTGAATTTCCAGAGTATCAAATGTAAACTGTCTGTCAGATTCACCAACTGTATGGCTCTACAATATGTCAAATAGTTGTTAAAATGACTTTTCTATACACAATGTAGTGTATACTTAAAACTCTTATTATAACAGTTATCTTTAATCAAGATTTATTTAACTTTAGGATCATATCTCAAGTTCTTTGTCATAAAAGTGATCTGAAATTTAGCTATGATTGATGTTTAATGCCACCTTTAGAAATAATTCAGCTATATAGTGGCATGTTGCTGAAATTTAGAAGGTAATAAATACAACAATAAATTGTTCAAGAAAATGTCAAACTTTTCCCCCCTAAACTATAATATAACTATAATCAAATATTTGAACTTTTTAAATATATAAACAAAATAAAAATGATTTTTTTTTAGAAATGGTTACAAAAACATAATGGTCAGTTTTTTTCTATTAATTTGTTTATTTTAGACACTAATTATGCTGGTTTTTACTTATATTTACTTACATTTTCACCGATAAGAAAATCTACACCTTGTCCAATTGTTAAGTCGTTTGCTCCTGTCAATACACCATCTATATATATTGTTTTGTATTCCAATCCACTCAGTGTAACAACTGAAAAACAAGATATGAAAAAAATTGTAATTGATCAAAACTGTCTTTACTTTATTTCTCTATATAAATTGTAAAGTTCACTGTTGCTAGGTAGGTACTTAAAAAAAAAAATAGGTCTGAAAGTCTTGTACAATATTTACTCATGCTGCATTTCAAATATTATGAAGTCCAATTGGCTTATGTTACAGCTATTGTTGTTGAAATTTCAAGAAGGAATAGTTGCTAGGAACTTTAAAAATAAAAATAATAATAGTGTCTGAGAGACTTAAACAATATTTACCAAGGTTGGAATTTAAATATTTTAAAATCCAATTGTTTCATGTCAATGCTATTTTTCTTTCTTGGCAGCTAAGTTTTACTCATATCTTGGCACGCATATTTGAAATCATAGAATTTCACAAATTTGGGAATCTTAATATTTCATAGTAGGTATAAAGTAATTCTAAAGTTACAATAAGGTATGACCAGTGGATTGTGAGATACAGCTTGGCCCAAAACTTCAACATTTTAGTGGCCGTCTGCCAGACATCATTAATCTGATAACCAGATTTTTCCTTTGGAAAACCAGGTTAAAATTTGAATACATGACTGATGAGTATGAATACATGAAATTATCTTACTTTGAGGCATATTAAATTCAGCTTCTTCATATATCCTGAAAGATGTTGGAAATGGCGTTTCATTATTCTCAACTGTCACTGATTGTTCTTTAGTCACATGAAGTATGCCAGATTTGTCACCATGGAGATAGCCAATTGTTATTTTTGGAGAATTATCAGAAGTATTTCTGAATGCAATATGGCCACCACCATTAATATGTAAATGATCAAAGGACAGAGTACTCATTGTATCAGTTGCCATGGTTACAATATAAGTCCTGCATGTGTCTAATGATTTGTCATCAATGAAATCATTATCAGGGGTTATGCCATTGTTGTCGACATAAACAGATGTTTCTATCACACCAGTAGTAGAATGGGGTGCTTGTACAAAAACAGTTCCAGAACCTCCCGACTCCTTAAAGCTGCTTCCACCATATGTATAATATGTTCCCCTGTAGGTGTAGGAATCAGTAGAAATGACTGCTATCCTGCCACCTCCTCCTCCACCGCCGATAACCTAAAAATAGATAACATTTACCGATTCAGGAATCGCTTGGAGAAATTAATAAGAAGTGAAAAAGAAAAATGTTATTGATGAAAATAAAATTGAAGAAAAAGTATTTGATTACTTGCAATATATATATTCATTTCATGCCACAGTATTGCTGAAATACTACTAAAGCTGGCATTAAGCACCAATCAATCAATCAATCAATCAATCAATATAAAATTATTTCTGGGAAAGATTTTATTTATCAATTAAATAGAAATCAATTATTTTTACAAACCAGAGGTTCCTAAGATTCTCAGTACTTGCTCACATGATTTAAAACTGGTTTCAAATTTTCTAAGTAGATTCACAGTATAAAATTATAACATATATAGTGCTAAATATTTTATACAGATATTTTTGTGAAATAAAAATGCAATATTTGGTTATATTTTTGCTAGTCTTTCTTTATAAATATAATACCACAGATTATAGACGGTCAAGAAGTGTAAATTTACTCAATTTAAAGATGGAACAATAATGGATTTATTCAAAACGTACTATTTTATCAAGAGTTGTTAAACAATTTACATTTCTCAGATGTATTGATTTATTATTGATTGTTGCTTAATGTCAAGTAAGCAGTATTACAGCTACGTTGTTTATCCATGATGAGAACAAATCCACAAACAATAAATTAAAATATTAAGGTGGCACTGGCATGCTCATTAGGAGCTGTAACAAGTTGTCTTTTATATGTAACAAGTTGTCTTTTACATGTAACAAGTTGTCTATTACATGTAACAAGTTGTCTTTTACATGTAACAAGTTGTCTATTACATGTAACAAGTTGTCTATTACATGAAACAAGTTGTCTTTTATATGTAACAAGTTGTCTTTTATATGTAACAAGTTGTCTTTTATATGTAACAAGTTGTCTTTTACATGTAACAAGTTGTCAATTACATGTAGCAAGTTGTCTTTTACATGTAACAAGTTGTCTATTACATGTAACAAGTTGTCTATTACATGTAACAAGTTGTCTTTTATATGTAACAAGTTGTCTATTACATGTAACAAGTTGTCTTTTACATGTAACAAGTTGTCTATTACATGTTACAAGTTGTCTATTACATGTAACAAGTTGTCTATTACATATAACAAGTTGTCTTTTACATGTAACAAGTTGTCTATTACATGTAACAAGTTGTCTATTACATGTAACAAGTTGTCTATTACATGTAACAAGTTGTCTTTTATATGTAACAAGTTGTCTATTACATGTAACAAGTTGTCTTTTACATGTAACAAGTTGTCTATTACATGTAACAAGTTGTGACTTTCCCCAAATATGAAATACTCATCACTTATTTACTTTCCATCTTAAGGCAAAGTTTTGTATTGTATTTATCCCATACAACAAGCAGATAATCCTTTGATAGGGTCGTTTCCCCAAATTGGAGAATCTATTTTCTTCTTCTACCCACCTCGATTCTCTCTGGGATTCCTAAATATATAAAACAGTCACACAGTCTGTACCAAAAACTTTTTGACAAACTAACCCAAACAGCATTTGAGAAGAATTTTTTTTCTATTTGATTAAGCAAATTTTATGCAATTTTTACTAGCCCGAACCGATTTTTACTTGACTGGGGCATAGGGCTAGTGGTTTTTGGTGCAGACTGGTCACGGTACATACCAGTGGTTTACTGCTTGTCTCTTCTTTACAATACCCTCTGTAACAGTCACTGGTGTTTACTACATGTACATTACATTGTAATGATGTTCCTCCCTGATAACAACATTGATTAGCCTGGAGCAGACAAGATGACACACAGTTATCACTAACAAGGAAGTAACCTGATTGACACTCTAAACACCTATACTTCTTGTTACAACTGCTACAGTGGGCTACACAATCTGAATCTCCACCTTTTGATGATATCTGTCCTGTGCCTTAAAAAAAGAAAATGTCAGGTTAAGATGATGAATATAAAGTAATAGCAATAATTTCTGGGAACAGGACAAAAGCCAATGCCTTCCAACCCCTCATCCTGGTTTTTTGTCTGGGGCTTTTGTCCTAGACCCATAATTTCCAAAATCATGTATAGTGAAACCTGTCTAAACCGAACCCTGAGTAAACCAAAAACCTGTCTAAACTGAATCCTGAGTAAACCAAAAACCTGTCTAAACCACACACTTTACAGTCCCATCTACTAAATGTTTATGTAATTTGAACCTGTCTAAACCAATCACCTGTCTAAATTGAACAAATAATTCAGTCTCAAAGGGGTTCAGTTTAGACAGGTTTTACTGTATATCAGAACATAACAAAGCCAATCTGTAACTCGCTATAAGACAGAAAAATCAAAATATAAACTGGATTTGAAAACACCTTTTTATATTTTAAGACTAAAGTCAATACAATAATATGTACATGCTTATTTCATACCAAGTCAACATACCAAAATTGAACTATTTCCGTTTAAAGGTTAAAGACTAGTTACCTACACAAGAAAATGGGACAGACAGAGGGATAGACAAGCAGACAGACAGAGAAATGAAAGGATGGAGGAACGAACAAACAAATAGACACTGAGTGTAAAATTTGTGTAAACTTGTGTAACTGTGCACGTGGGTAATCATTTATATGCTTCACAATGTTGACTGAACAATCTAGTGAAGGGACCAGTTCTTCTAGGTAAGTAAAAAAAATTGTATGCAAAAGTAAAATCTATTAGACAAATATAAAGTCCTCTTAGTTGAAAAATTCATAATTTGTATAAAAAAAATGTTGAGTTTTGGAATTTGGTATTCTGTCTAACACACTTTTATATGAATTAGTGATAAGAAATTCCAACGACAATCCCAATATTCAATAACCTCTTATAAAAGCTATCAACTATCATCAGCTTCTAAGGTTTTCAATTGAACTTATCTGTTACCTGTAAAATGAGGTGATTGCAGTATGATACTGCCTCCTGATCCTCCTCCAGACTTAGATTGATTACCATCCACACTGATGTCACCATCAATCTCCATGTTCTGTAAAGCTTTGAGGTAGATAATACCACCTCCAGTACCTTCACCATCCTCAGGTCCTCCACTACCATACTCTGTTGGCAGTCTGACATTTCCGTAGGCTACAGAGGCTGATGTTTCTCCAGATCCTGTTCCACCTAACCCTCCATGTGAACCACCTGATCCACCATCAGTGCTATTTATACCTGGGGCCAAGCCTTTACCTTGTTCCCAGCCCTGTCCAGCAGCAGTAAGGAGACCCTCTGCATCAATGGTTATATTGGTTGCTATAAGTATTCACCAAATATTTGAGCAGTGGGTGTGATTGAAATACATTATAACTCCAGGAATAAAGTTATAATCTAATAGGAACATCAGTAATCACTTTTGATTTTTATTTTAATTGCATGATCTTCATAAGAAATATGATAACATTAGTCATTAGTGTCAATTTTCTAGATTGTATGCATTGAGATTTTTGTACATGAAGTTTCTCCTTTTCCTTTATCCACTCCACACAAGAATTTGTAAAAAGTCAATATCCTAATTTGTAAATTATATTAAATATATTTACTAGCATTCCAAAAATCTTAAATGAATTCATGAAATTGAAACATTAGAAGTTATAAACATAAATTAATATGAGACAGGCAACCTGTTTGAAGGACGAAGTCCTAAAATTTCAATAATACGATGATCCGTACACCGGACGCAATTACGAACAATTTCGATGATATTGACCGTGGCATTTGATAATAAATTTGACCAAATTGATGAAGCTGATTGCATGTTCATATTTCGGATTAAACACCAATATTCCTTTTGAATCATAGCCCATATATTATTCAATGCATTGTTACGGGTTTTAACTTAGATCAGATTTTCATGACCCCGTTCTAGTCACTCTGTGACCTAGATCCGGACACAATTTCGAACAACATCATAATAACCTTTCTAGTGTAAATTATTTAAGGAATATTTGAAATTGTTGAACAGGTTATACGATATAACCTGGTTTGGGTCAGTTTACGTTTAATAAACCACGAAGCGGTTTATGAAAAGCGTAAACTGACCCAAACCAGGTTATGCAAGTATAACCTGTTCAACAATTTCAAATATTCCTTATAATTCAATTTTTACAACAAAATTTAATGATTCCTCGATTTTAATTATGATTATTTCATGTGACTATTTGAATTTGTCTTTGGCGGATGAACACGTTGGTGACGTCACAATACCAACCCAGGTTACCGAGTATAACCAAAATTTTCTCCATGCGGATTAGCCAATCAGATTGAAATATTCAAATAAAATAAAATTATTTAATGACAACTGTTAAAATTGAAAGAGCATTCATTCATTTACGTTCACATATCTATTTGTATATAATACACATGACATAAAAACCTTTCCTTTATTCATACCATAAATGTGTGCCAGTTTGCATTCAGAATTCCTTGGACTCTTCAATGAATAAGGTACATCACGGATTTTGACATTTTGGGATAGATCAAGGTAAGGAAAATGTATTATATTGATTGTTTTGGTTTTAATTTCACTGTGTTCTACATATGCATAGAACCAGGAGATCATATTCTTTCCAATTACAGGCATAAGATAACAAAATATGCGTACCTCAATGAATTTTAGCGATAGATTCCAAGTGCAATTGTCGATCGTTTTCTGTTTACAAATATGAAAACCCATCGTCTGCAACATTCAACAACAGCGCATGAATAATTTTCTCCCAAAACACGAGTAATTTAGTGTTGTATCTATTTATAAAAACATTTTTTTAATTCATGTTTTGAAGGAACAATTAGGGGACATACTTTTTATTTCGTTCGTAATTGCGTCCGGTGAAGCTATTATCTTTTAATTTGAATGCATTGTGTAGCCGATTTGTTATGGCGTTCATTTTACCTACGCCGCTCTTCCATCGGGAGTTTCATAGAAAGAGATATTTTTATTAGAATTTTATTTCAAGTTTATTTCAATTTTGCATAGAGTAAATAATCAAAGAATTGGGAATTTTTCATTGAAATATATTTCTTTTGCGTTTCTAAATTATCAATTGATCTATTTTTTAAACTTTCGGTGAACAGATATTTGGCTATCAATATAGAAGGAAAAATCGGACAGCTTACCGTTAGAAGGACTTCGTCCTTTATTAAAGAAAACAAATTTTGATGATTAGAAAATACATTTAAATCCATGTGTAATGAAAACGCAGATATCTAATTTAGTGTGCTCACGACACGTTTCTGGAATAACCTTCATCTCACAGTCTAAAGATTGGAAAGCCAAATATTTTAAGTGTTTGGAAGCAAGTAAGCCATAGAGCCTAAGAAGGAGAGCCAAAATCAGTGTGAAGGTTTGGTACCTGAGGGATGTTAACCTTAGTCTTAACAAATTATATTATCTGGGAACTGTAAATTCCAACATGAATATATCTAAAAATTACCTTCCAAATACATGTTGTTAGTCCTGAATTCTCCCCCACCATTGATAATAAGACTTCCATTTAGTTTGATGTCTAACTTGTTGTCATTGACAGCTTCACCATAGTATTGAAACAAACCACCATCCAGTACAGTAATACTGTTCAATTCAAATTTATTGGGCAACATGACATCATCTTCATTTACTTTCTCTTTAGGATATACATAGAAAGCCCCGTCTAGAGAGATGTTGAGGGTCTGTAATCCCTGAACAGTACCTCCATATAATGAGATTCGACAATCTCTTAAGTAGGTGTCAAAGGGTAGGTTTACTGTACCATTCTATTAATAAGAAAAAGATGAAAAAAAATACATGCAGTTTATAATACATATGTACATTGAAAGAAATTTATTCACAAATCCCACAATTTTGCAGTTTTACATTAATTTTTCCGATAGACCATTTGCACATTCCCCATTTGATTCTAAAATCAAGTTTGTTCATGTTTTTTATAGGAGGGTAAAATGGTTCCCGTTCCATGGTAGAGCACCAGAAAGGACAATGAATTTGAGTATAATTTTCTTAAATTTGTAGATTATTTGAAACTTGTAAAATAGCAAAGGATAATTAAAAGACTAACAAGTTGTTTCAACCTTTAAATTCTATACAGAGTATGAGAAAAATATATGTTATGAAATGGACACTTTTGCCCTCTTTAAAAGGAAGTAACTCTTACAAAAACATGAAAAAACATCCTTTTAATCCTAAATGAAAACAAATCATGCAATTATCTATTGCAAAATAAATATGTATAACTGAAAAAAAAAATTAAATCATAATTTACACTTATACCCTTGCTATGAACAAACTAAAAAATTATAGTTAGTGTACAAACCTCATATAATGAAACATCAAAAGAAAGAACAGCAGTAGAGTCAAAATCTATATTTAGCCACATATCAGCCTCTACATGAACACCAGCTGTATGATCTCCAGCGACTTTTGTCAGGGTTAACTTCCTGTTACCTGAGGATGGTAAGCCCTGATTGTTAATTGCCATCATCCCAACATTAGCATAGGTACCCAAGTCTAATGTATCTAAGTCATGTTCAGATGTAGTTGTGTCTGGAATTGTTATTCTGGTTCTTCGGTTCTAAAAGTATATGTAGTAATGATATGTGTAATTTTGTTGATATACAAAGATGTTTCTCCTACTGTAGGATCAAATGTAGACCAAATATGGATGACCCCAAAAAAATGTAGACCAAATATGGATGACCCCAAAAAAATGTAGACCAAATATGGATGACCCCAAAAAAATGTAGACCAAATATGGATGACCCCAAAAAATTGATGGTTACAGAGAATCTGACCTAATCTCAAAAACTTAATATTATTAATCGTCAAATTTTACTTTAGCTTTATTGCAACATGGGTGGGATTGTCAAGTTACACAGTATTTTAAAGATGGACCTACCCAATGATGACAATAGCTAAGTTTGGCTTATGCTGTCCTATTGGTCTTAGGGTAGAATGATATGTGACAAGTTAACATACCACAGATTTTAGATGTCTCAAATTATGGTAATAATATGTGTAATTTTTAAGAAATATTCATCCTGTAAGGAACAATCAACTATTTTTTGAAAGGTCGCACAAAAAAAATTAAATAAATATCAGTGTGATATATCTTGAGATACGGTGAAACCTGTCTAAACCGAATCTTCAAGGGACCAACGTTTACATTTGGTATAGACAGGTTAAATTAACAAAGATTTCCTACATCTTTATTTATAGTCTGGTTTATACAGTATTCCTGTTTATTCAGGGTTTGGTGTAGACAGGTGATCGGTTAATACAGGTTAAATTAACAAAGATTTCCTACATCTTTATTTATAGTTTATACAGTATTCCTGTTCATTCAGGGTTTGGTGTAGACAGGTGATCGGTTAATACAGGTTAAATTAACAAAGATTTCCTACATCTTTATTTATAGTTTATACAGTATTCCTGTTTATTCAGGGTAAGACAGGTTTCACTGTATTAAGATATGCATAGATAGTACAGTAGTCACACTCTTACACGGCCACCCCTTCTGAAAAAAACACTGAACCATGAATTAACTGGGAATCCTGTATATACATAACACTAAATCCAAATGTAGGAAACCTTTGTTTATTTAACCTGTATAAACCAAATATCTGTCCATTCCGAACACAAAAGCTGGTCGCAATGAGGTTTGACTTAAGACAGGTTTGACTTAAGACAGGTTTGACTTGGACAGGTTTGACTTAGACAGGTTTGACTTGGACAGGTTTGACTTGGACAGGTTTGACTTGGACAGGTTTGACTTAGACAGGTTTGACTTACAGGTTTGACTTGGACAGGTTTGACTTAGACAGGTTTGACTTAGACAAGTTTGACTGTATTTTACTATTTCAATGCATCTTAAATCTGGTCTGACAAGAAGGAAGGGGGCTTTGGAGAAAGAAGCCTTGTAAGAGGGAAATACTGTAGATAATGACGGCTAATAAATAAACTTCAATACTGTTCAAGAGCAGTGGAAGATATATATCAATTATTAGTATTCATCTGATATGGATCTGATAATCCTTGTCTAGCGAAAAAAAATACTAGTAATTTTTTTATCGCTAATTTCACAATTTTAACACAGCTTTGTGATTTGTTTGTTGTGTTTTGACCTTTTTTTTAATGAAAGGTTTAGTGACGTCACGTTAGACCGCACATGTCAAATGACCAACAGCTGATAATTTCTAGTATCACGAGTCGGTGGTCAACTGAACGTTGCTACCAGATTTATCGGGTAGTAAAGATCAAAGGAAACTGTAACAAATTACTGATAAAACATTTTTCTACAAACCCCTTTTCCTCTCTGGTTGTAGACAAGTAACTTTGTCTCTGGTGATGACCCAATCTTTCTGAGGTATACTGTACCAGCTGCTCCTGTTTCTCCACCATTAGCAGAACCACCTAGAGATTCCAAATCTCCAATGTAGGTATAGGAGCTATATATAATAGACAAACGTCCACCAGAACCACCACTTCTTCCTGAACCTCCAGTTATCTATAATCAAAATTATCTTCATTAAAGTTTGTATGAATGGGTAGAAACTAAAGATTGGAAAGAGAGTTCTGACATTTTATTTATACATATTCTATGACTTATGTCAGGTTACAATGTGAGATAGCAATACAAAGAGAGTTCTGACATTTTATTTATACATATTCTATGACTTATGTCAGGTTACAAAGTGAGATAGCAATACAAAGAGAGTTCTGACATTTTATTTATACATATTCTATGACTTA
>OY804575.1:10442504-10570004 GCA_963680875.1 Bathymodiolus brooksi | reverse complement strand
GAGAGAAGCAACATGGCTATTATACATGTAATAGACCCGTTACCAAGTAAGTAAAAAGATACAAAGAGAGAGAGAGAGCATGGCTATTATATTAGATCAGTTACCAAGTAAGTAAAAATAAACAAAGAGAGAGAGAGAGAGAAACAACATGGCTATTATACATGTAATAGACCCGTTACCAAGTAAGTAAAAAGATACAAAGAGAGAGAGAGAGAGCATGGCTATTATATTAGATCAGTTACCAAGTAAGTAAAAATAAACAAAGAGAGAGAGAGAGAGAGAAACAACATGGCTATTATACATGTAATAGACCCGTTACCAAGTAAGTAAAAAGATACAAAGAGAGAGAGAGAGAGAAACAACATGGCTATTATACATGTAATAGACCCGTTACCAAGTAAGTAAAAAGATACAAAGAGAGATAGAGAGAGCATGGCTATTATATTAGATCAGTTACCAAGTAAGTAAAAATAAACAAAGAGAGAGAGAGAGAAACAACATGGCTATTATACATGTAATAGACCCGTTACCAAGTAGGTAAAAAGATACAAAGAGAGAGAGAGAGAGCATGGCTATTATATTAGATCAGTTACCAAGTAAGTAAAAATAAACAAAGAGAGAGAGAGAGAGAGAAACAACATGGCTATTATACATGTAATAGACCCGTTACCAAGTAAGTAAAAAGATACAGCGAGAGAGAGAGAGCATGGCTATTATATTAGATCAGTTACCAAGTAAGTAAAAATAAACAAAGAGAGAGAGAGAGAGAGAAACAACATGGCTATTATACATGTAATAGACCCGTTACCAAGTAAGTAAACATAAACAAAGAGAGAGAGAGAGAGAAACAACATGGCTATTATACATGTAATAGACCCGTTACCAAGTAAGTAAAAAGATACAAAGAGAGATAGAGAGAGCATGGCTATTATATTAGATCAGTTACCAAGTAAGTAAAAATAAACAAAGAGAGAGAGAGAGAGAAACAACATGGCTATTATACATGTAATAGACCCGTTACCAAGTAAGTAAAAAGATACAAAGAGAGAGAGAGAGCATGGCTATTATATTAGATCAGTTACCAGGTAAGTAAAAATAAACAAAGAGAGAGAGAGAGAGAAACAACATGGCTATTATACATGTAATAGACCCGTTACCAAGTAAGTAAAAAGATACAAAGAGAGATAGAGAGCATGGCTATTATATTAGATCAGTTACCAAGTAAGTAAAAATAAACAAAGAGAGAGAGAGAGAGAAACAACATGGCTATTATACATGTAATAGACCCGTTACCAAGTAGGTAAAAAGATACAAAGAGAGAGAGAGAGCATCGCTATTATATTAGATCAGTTACCAGGTAAGTAAAAATAAACAAAGAGAGAGAGAGAGAGAAACAACATGGCTATTATACATGTAATAGACCCGTTACCAAGTAAGTAAAAAGATACAAAGAGAGAGAGAGAGCATCGCTATTATATTAGATCAGTTACCAGGTAAGTAAAAATAAACAAAGAGAGAGAGAGAGAGAGAAAAACAACATGGCTATTATACATGTAATAGACCCGTTACCAAGTAAGTAAAAAGATACAAAGAGAGAGAGAGAGCATCGCTATTATATTAGATCAGTTACCAGGTAAGTAAAAATAAACAAAGAGAGAGAGAGAGAGAAACAACATGGCTATTATACATGTAATAGACCCGTTACCAAGTAAGTAAAAAGATACAGCGAGAGAGAGAGAGCATGGCTATTATATTAGATCAGTTACCAAGTAAGTAAAAATAAACAAAGAGAGAGAGAGAGAGAAACAACATGGCTATTATACATGTAATAGACCCGTTACCAAGTAAGTAAAAAGATACAGCGAGAGAGAGAGAGCATGGCTATTATATTAGATCAGTTACCAAGTAAGTAAAAATAAACAAAGAGAGAGAGAGAGAGAAACAACATGGCTATTATACATGTAATAGACCCGTTACCAAGTAAGTAAAAAGATACAGCGAGAGAGAGAGAGCATGGCTATTATATTAGATCAGTTACCAAGTAAGTAAAAATAAACAAAGAGAGAGAGAGAGAGAAACAACATGGCTATTATACATGTAATAGACCCGTTACCAAGTAAGTAAAAAGATACAAAGAGAGAGAGAGAGCATGGCTATTATATTAGATCAGTTACCAAGTAAGTAAAAATAAACAAAGAGAGAGAGAGAGAGAAACAACATGGCTATTATACATGTAATAGACCCGTTACCAAGTAAGTAAAAAGATACAAAGAGAGATAGAGAGAGCATGGCTATTATATTAGATCAGTTACCATGTAAGTAAAAATAAACAAAGAGAGAGAGAGAGAGAGAAGCAACATGGCTATTATACATGTAATAGAACCGTTACCAAGTAAGTAAAAAGATACAGCGAGAGAGAGAGAGAGAGCCACAATTGTCAATTTCATCGGATGGAAAGTGTATTTTAAAATTATAGGATTAAATTTAAATTTTCAATAAAAATTTGTTGTAAATTTGTATTTGAATATGCCTTTGGATTTGAATGCCACGGCGTCAAAGTGGTTGTACATGCTACACTATATTCTTACTTACTATATTTAATGTTGGAAAAAAGTATTTGAAAATTAACATACATTTCAGCATGCAACACAGCTAGTTCATGTACTGATTGTACTGAATTAAAAAGTGGTTTCAACTGTTCCTGGTGCCCCTCTATATCGAGTTGTTCAGACGGTATTGACCGGCATAGACAAGAATGGATAGAGGCAAACTGTACTTTTGAAGTAAGTAAGAACTGTGATTTAAAATCAACAAAGTGTAACAACAATATGGTTACCAATCAGGTGACGTAATATGTAAATATTAATTGTGTAGGTTGATCAGGTGACGTAATATATAAATATTAATTGTGTAAGATGAAGGTAGGATACTAATTAGAATGAATAGTACAATTAAGATAGATAAAACAACACCAGTGAAAGATACAATTAAAAATAAATTACATAACAAAATGTCGGACATAAACTCCCACGAGAACCGGGAATGGGATCAGGTGTCACGAAATGGTAAGCTTATATGTAGCCTGCTATAGTACATTACACTGGCACTCAAAACGAACTGATACAATGTAGTAATTTAGACGTATTCACCTAGATCATGTTCAACATTGAAATATACACTGTGATAATTAGCTTGTTAGCATATTTCTCATACAAAGCTATTAACATTGCTAATACAAATTTGGGGAAATATTCCAGTTTAGGGGTAATTTTGGATAATTAGCACATATACTTCAATTATGGTCTGGGGAAAACATTTTCTGCTAACCCCCCCCCAAATAAAAAAAATTACAGCATTGTTACTCCATCAACATTTGATAAAATCAATCTGATAATATGCACCCATTGATAATTTTAGATAAAATAAATGTTGTAGAACAGCGTGGGAATGTCGTTGTTTCAGCATACATAATGTACCTGATGAAGGTTATTCCAGAACAGCATCATGCACACTAAATTTGATATTTACGTTTTTATTGAAAATACTGTCAACATATGAACACCAACCAATACTAGTGTTAAGCTAATTCAAATGTTGATGTGATGTAGTTCTAAAGAAGAAAATTAACTTCTAAAATGGCAAACTGAAAATACTATTCTCTCATTTAAATAAATATACAATTTTAGTAACTTATCGGAAGTGTAAACAAATTAGTACCTATACATGTACGTACCATTTATGTTATCTTCAGTGCAAGGTACACTTTGAAAGGCAATTATAAGATGTGTCTATAGCTCTCGCCTCCTCCACTCCACATTTGTACAAACCTACTGGTTTATTCTTTGTTAACCTGTTCCCATTAGGATCATAGCTGAAATACTGACCACTTTGCGATAACCAACAATTTACCAGCAATTAAAAAAAAACAAAAAGTAGGGATGAATAATGAACATCAATTCGAGACACTTTATGTTGTAAACAATTAATATATGTATCAAGCAAGAAAAGTGAACGGTTATGTATGTGGGTGCTATGGATATCGATTTTACCTCTTTCTACGATTTTAATATTTAATTTTAGAATTGTTCCTACACTGTGGTATGTTTTGCTTTTCATTTGATTTCCTCTAATTAAACAGGCATTTAGTTCATCGGACATGTGTACACAGACTGGAAATAAGGTATTAGTATACAATGTTTGTTTTTAACATAAATATAGAGACGATAAATTTTATTTGATATTTACAAAAATACAATCTAATTAAAATTAGATCTCCGCACTTGCTTCCTATTTTCTTTCGGTGTTTTGTAGTTGCCGTTACCCAGCTCAAGTGATTGCATTCGTTACCTACATCAAGTGTGCACCCGTTACCTACCTCAAGTGTTTGTACCCGTTACCTACTTCAAGTGTTTTTACCCGTTACCTACTTCAAGTGTTTGTACCCGTTACCTACCTCAAGTGTTTGTACACGTTACCTACTTCAAGTGTTTGTACACATTGCCTACTTCAAGTGTTTGTACCCGTTACCTACTTCAAGTGTTTGTACCCGTTACCTACTTCAAGTGTTTGTACCCGTTACCTACTTCAAGTGTTTGTACCCGTTACCTACTTCAAGTGTTTGTACCCGTTACCTACTTCAAGTGTTTGTACCCGTTACCTACTTCAAGTGTTTGTACCCGTTACCTACTTCAAGTGTTTGTACCCGTTACCTACTTCAAGTGTTTGTACCTGTTACCTACTTCAAGTGTTTGTACACGTTACCTACCTCAAGTGTTTGTACCCGTTACCTACTTCAAGTGTTTGTACACGTTACCTACTTCAAGTGTTTGTACCCGTTACCTACTTCAAGTGTTTGTACACGTGCCTACTTCAAGTGTTTGTACACGTTACCTACTTCAAGCGTTTGTACACGTTACCTACTTCAAGTGTTTGTACACGTTACCTACTTCAAGTGTTTGTACACGTTACCTACTTCAAGTGTTTGTACACGTTACCTACTTCAAGTGTTTGTACCCGTTACCTACTTCAAGTGTTTGTACACGTTACCTACTTCAAGTGTTTGTACCCGTTACCTACTTCAAGTGTTTGTACCCGTTACCTACTTCAAGTGTTTGTACCCGTTACCTACTTCAAGTGTTTGTACACGTTACCTACTTCAAGCGTTTGTACACGTTACCTACTTCAAGTGTTTGTACACGTTACCTACTTCAAGTGTTTGTACCCGTTACCTACTTCAAGTGTTTGTACACGTTACCTACTTCAAGTGTTTGTACCCTTTACCTACTTCAAGTGTTTGTACACGTTACCTACTTCAAGCGTTTGTACACATTACCTACTTCAAGTGTTTGTACACGTTACCTACTTCAAGTGTTTGTACACGTTACCTACTTCAAGTGTTTGTACCTGTTACCTACTTCAAGCGTTTGTACACGTTACCTACTTCAAGTGTTTGTACCCGTTGCCTACTTCAAGTGTTTGTACCCGTTACCTACTTCAAGTGTTTGTACCCGTTACCTACCTCAAGTTTTTGTACCCGTTACCTACTTCAAGTGTTTGTACCCGTTACCTACTTCAAGTGTTTGTACCCGTTACCTACTTCAAGTGTTTGTACCCGTTACCTACTTCAAATGTTTGTACCCGTTACCTACTTCAAGTGTTTGTACCCGTTACCTACTTCAAGCGTTTGTACACGTTACCTACTGCAAGTGTTTGTACCCGTTACCTACTTCAAGTGTTTGTACCCATTACCTACTTCAAGTGTTTGCACACGTTGCCTACTTCAAGTGTTTGTACACGTTACCTACCTCAAGCGTTTGTACACGTTGCCTACTTCAAGTGTTTGTACACGTTACCTACTTCAAGTGTTTGTACCCGTTACCTACTTCAAATGTTTGTACCCGTTACCTACTTCAAGTGTTTGTACCCGTTACCTACTTCAAGCGTTTGTACACGTTACCTACTTCAAGTGTTTGTACCCGTTACCTACTTCAAGTGTTTGTACCCATTACCTACTTCAAGTGTTTGTACCCGTTACCTACTTCAAGTGTTTGTACCCGTTACCTACCTGAAGTGTTTGTACCCGTTACCTTCTTCAAGTGTTTGTACCCATTACCTACCTCAAGTGTTTGTACCCGTTACCTACTTCAAGTGTTTGTACCCATTACCTACTTCAAGTGTTTGTACCCGTTACCTACCTGAAGTGTTTGTACCCATTACCTACTTCAAGTGTTTGTACCCGTTACCTACTTCAAGTGTTTGTACCTGTTACCTACTTCAAGTGTTTGTACACGTTACCTACTTCAAGTGTTTGTACCCGTTGCCTACTTCAAGTGTTTGTACCCGTTACCTACTTCAAGTGTTTGTACCCGTTACCTACCTCAAGTGTTTGTACCCGTTACCTACTTCAAGTGTTTGTACCCGTTACCTACTTCAAGTGTTTGTACCCGTTACCTACTTCAAGTATTTGTACCCGTTACCTACTTCAAGTGTTTGTACCCTTTACCTACTTCAAGCGTTTGTGCACGTTGCCTACTTCAAGCGTTTGTACCCGTTACCTACTTCAAGTGTTTGTACCCATTACCTACTTCAAGTGTTTGTACCCGTTACCTTCTTCAAGTGTTTGTACCCGTTACCTACCTGAAGTGTTTGTACCCGTTACCTTCTGCAAGTGTTTGTACCCATTACCTACTTCAAGTGTTGGTACCCGTTACCGACCTCAAGTGTTTGTACCCGTTACCTACTTCAAGTGTTTGTACCCGTTACCTACTTCAAGTGTTTGTACACGTTTCCTACTTCAAGTGTTTGTACCCGTTACCTACCTCAAGTGTTTGTACCCGTTACCTACTTCAAGCGTTTGTACACGTTACCTACTTCAAGTGTTTGTACACGTTACCTACTTCAAGTGTTTGTACCCGTTACCTACTTCAAGTGTTTGTACACGTTACCTACTTCAAGCGTTTGTACCCGTTACCTACTTCAAGTGTTTGTACCCGTTACCTACTTCAAGTGTTTGTACCCGTTACCTACTTCAAGTGTTTGTACACGTTACCTACTTCAAGTGTTTGTACACGTTACCTACTTCAAGTGTTTGTACCCGTTACCTACTTCAAGTGTTTGTACCCGTTACCTACTTCAAGTGTTTGTACCCGTGACCTACTTCAAGTGTTTGTACACGTTACCTACTTCAAGTGTTTGTACCCGTTACCTACTTCAAGTGTTTGTACACGTTACCTACTTCAAGTGTTTGTACCCGTTACCTACTTCAAGTGTTTGTACCCGTTACCTACTTCAAGTGTTTGCACCCGTTACCTACTTCAAGTGTTTGTACACGTTACCTACTTCAAGTGTTTGTACCCGTTACCTACTTCAAGTGTTTGTACCAGTTACCTACTTCAAGTGTTTGTACACGTTACCTACTTCAAGTGTTTGTACACGTTACCTACTTCAAGTGTTTGTACCCGTTACTTACTTCAAGTGTTTGTACAAGTTACCTACTTCAAGTGTTTGTACATGTTACATACTTCAATTGTTTGTACCCGTTACCTACCTCAAGTGTTGTACACGTTACCTACTTCAAGTGTTTGTACCCGTTACCTACTTCAAGTGTTTGTACACGTTGCCTACCTCAAGTGTTTGTACACGTTACCTACTTCAAGCGTTTGTACCCGTTACCTATTTCAAGTGTTTGTACCCGTTACCTACTTCAAGTGTTTGTACCCGTAACCTACTTCAAGTGTTTGTACACGTTACCTACTTCAAGTGTTTGTACACGTTACCTACCTCAAGTGTTTGTACACGTTACCTACTTCAAGTGTTTGTACCCGTTACCTACTTCAAGTGTTTGTACACGTTACCTACTTCAAGTGTTTGTACCCGTTACCTACTTCAAGTGTTTGTACCCGTTACCTGCTTCAAGTGTGTGTACACGTTACATACTTCAAGTGTTTGTACCCGTTTACCTACTTCAAGTGTTTGTACCCGTTACCTACTTCAAGTGTTTGTACACGTTACCTACTTCAAGTGTTTGTACCCGTTACCTGCTTCAAGTGTGTGTACACGTTACCTACTTCAAGTGTTTGTACCCGTTACCTACTTCAAGTGTTTGTACACGTTACCTACTTCAAGTGTTTGTACCCGTTACCTACTTCAAGTGTTTGTACACGTTACCTACTTCAAGTGTTTGTACACGTTACCTACTTCAAGTGTTTGTACCCGTTACCTACTTCAAGTGTTTGTACCCGTTCCCTACCTCAAGTGTTTGTACCCGTTACCTACTTCAAGTGTTTGTACCCGTTACCTACTTCAAGCGTTTGTACACGTTACCTACTTCAAGTGTTTGTACACGTTGTTACCTACTTCAAGTATTTGTACCCGTTACCTACTTCAAGTGTTTGTACACGTTACCTACTTCAAGTGTTTGTACACGTTACCTTCTTCAAGTGTTTGTACACGTTACCTACTTCAAGTGTTTGTACCCGTTACCTACTTCAAGTGTTTGTACCCGTTACCTACTTCAAGTGTTTGTACACGTTACCTACTTCAAGTGTTTGTACCCGTTACCTACTTCAAGTGTTTGTACACGTTACCTACTTCAAGCGTTTGTACCCGTTACCTACTTCAAGTGTTTGTACCCGTTACCTACTTCAAGTGTTTGTACCCGTTACCTACTTCAAGTGTTTGTACACGTTACCTACTTCAAGTGTTTGTACACGTTACCTACTTCAAGTGTTTGTACCCGTTACCTACTTCAAGTGTTTGTATTCGTTACCTACTTCAAGTGTTTGTACACGTTACCTACTTCAAGTGTTTGTACCCGTTACCTACTTCAAGTGTTTGTACACGTTACCTACTTCAAGTGTTTGTAAACGTTACCTACTTCAAGTGTTTGTACCCGTTACCTACTTCAAGTGTTTGTACACGTTACCTACTTCAAGTGTTTGTACCCGTTACCTACTTCAAGTGTTTTTACACGTTACCTACTTCAAGTGTTTGTATCCGTTACCTACCTCAAGTGTTTGTACACGTTACCTACTTCAAGTGTTTGTACCCGTTACCTACTTCAAGTGTTTGTACCCGTTACCTACTTCAAGTGTTTGTACCCGTTACCTACTTCAAGTGTTTGTACACGTTACCTACTTCAAGTGTTTGTACACGTTACCTACTTCAAGTGTTTGTACCCGTTACCTACTTCAAGTGTTTGTACCCGTTACCTACTTCAAGTGTTTGTACACGTTACCTACTTCAAGTGTTTGTACACGTTACCTACTTCAAGTGTTGTACCCGTTACCTATTTCAAGTGTTTGTACCCGTTACCTACTTCAAGTGTTTGTACCCGTTACCTACTTCAAGTGTTTGTACCCGTTACCTACCTCAAGTGTTGGTACCCGTTACCTACTTCAAGTGTTTGTACCCGTTACCTACTTCAAGTGTTTGTACACGTTACCTACTTCAAGTGTTTGTACCCGTTACCTACCTCAAGTGTTTGTACCCGTTACATACTTCAAGCGTTTGTACACGTTACCTACTTCAAGTGTTTGTACCCGTTACCTACTTCAAGTGTTTGTACCCGTTACCTACTTCAAGTGTTTGTACACGTTGTTACCTACTTCAAGTGTTTGTACACGTTACCTACTTCAAGTGTTTGTACACGTTACCTACATCAAGTGTTTGTACCCGTTACCTACTTCAAGTGTTTGTACACGTTACCTACTTCAAGTGTTTGTACACGTTACCTACTTCAAGTGTTTGTACACGTTAACTACTTCAAGTGTTTGTACCCGTTACCTACTTCAAGTGTTTGTACCCGTTACCTACTTCAATTGTTTGTACCCGTTACCTACTTCAAGTGTTTGTACACGTTACCTACTTCAAGTGTTTGTACACGTTACCTACTTCAAGTGTTTGTACACGTTACCTACTTCAAGTGTTTGTACACGTTACCTACTTCAAGTGTTTGTACACGTTACCTACTTCAAGTGTTTGTACCCGTTACCTACTTCAAGTGTTTGTACACGTTACCTACTTCAAGTGTTTGTACACGTTACCTACTTCAAGTGTTTGTACACGTTAACTACTTCAAGTGTTTGTACCCGTTACCTACTTCAAGTGTTTGTACCCGTTACCTACTTCAAGTGTTTGTACACGTTACCTACTTCAAGTGTTTGTACACGTTACCTACTTCAATTGTTTGTACCCGTTACCTACTTCAAGTGTTTGTACCCGTTACCTACTTCAAGTGTTTGTACCCGTTACCTACTTCAAGTGTTTGTACCCGTTACCTACTTCAAGTGTTTGTACCCGTTACCTACTTCAAGTGTTTGTACACGTTACCTACTTCAAGTGTTTGTACCCGTTACCTACTTCAAGTGTTTGTACACGTTACCTACTTCAAGTGTTTGTACCCGTTACCTACTTCAAGTGTTTGTACCCGTTACCTACCTCAAGTGTTTGTACATGTTACCTACTTCAAGTGTTTGTACCCGTTACCTACTTCAAGTGTTTGTACCCGTTACCTACTTCAAGTGTTTGTACAAGTTACCTACTTCAAGTGTTTGTACACGTTACATACTTCAAGTGTTTGTACCCGTTACCTACCTCAAGTGTTTGTACACGTTACCTACTTCAAGTGTTTGTACACGTTGCCTACCTCAAGTGTTTGTACACGTTACCTACTTCAAGTGTTTGTACACGTTAGTTACCTACTTCAAGTGTTTGTACCCGTTACCTACTTCAAGTGTTTGTACACGTTACCTACTTCAAGTGTTTGTACACGTTACCTACTTCAAGTGTTTGTATCCGTTACCTACTTCAAGTGTGTGTACACGTAACCTACTTCAAGTGTTTGTACCCGTTACCTACTTCAAGTGTTTGTACCCGTTACCTACTTCAAGTGTTTGTACACGTTACCTACTTCAAGTGTTTGTACCCGTTACCTACTTCAAGTGTTTGTACACGTTACCTACTTCAAGCGTTTGTACCCGTTACCTACTTCAAGTGTTTGTACCCGTTACCTACTTCAAGTGTTTGTACCCGTTACCTACTTCAAGTGTTTGTACACGTTACCTACTTCAAGTGTTTGTACACGTTACCTACTTCAAGTGTTTGTACCCGTTACCTACTTCAAGTGTTTGTATTCGTTACCTACTTCAAGTGTTTGTACACGTTACCTACTTCAAGTGTTTGTACCCGTTACCTACTTCAAGTGTTTGTACACGTTACCTACTTCAAGTGTTTGTAAACGTTACCTACTTCAAGTGTTTGTACCCGTTACCTACTTCAAGTGTTTGTACACGTTACCTACTTCAAGTGTTTGTACCCGGTACCTACTTCAAGTGTTTTTACACGTTACCTACTTCAAGTGTTTGTATCCGTTACCTACCTCAAGTGTTTGTACACGTTACCTACTTCAAGTGTTTGTACCCGTTACCTACTTCAAGTGTTTGTACCCGTTACCTACTTCAAGTGTTTGTACCCGTTACCTACTTCAAGTGTTTGTACACGTTACCTACTTCAAGTGTTTGTACACGTTACCTACTTCAAGTGTTTGTACCCGTTACCTACTTCAAGTGTTTGTACCCGTTACCTACTTCAAGTGTTTGTACACGTTACCTACTTCAAGTGTTTGTACACGTTACCTACTTCAAGTGTTGTACCCGTTACCTATTTCAAGTGTTTGTACCCGTTACCTACTTCAAGTGTTTGTACCCGTTACCTACCTCAAGTGTTTGTACACGTTACCTACTTCAAGTGTTTGTACACGTTGCCTACCTCAAGTGTTTGTACACGTTACCTACTTCAAGTGTTTGTACACGTTAGTTACCTACTTCAAGTGTTTGTACCCGTTACCTACTTCAAGTGTTTGTACACGTTACCTACTTCAAGTGTTTGTACACGTTACCTACTTCAAGTGTTTGTATCCGTTACCTACTTCAAGTGTGTGTACACGTAACCTACTTCAAGTGTTTGTACCCGTTACCTACTTCAAGTGTTTGTACCCGTTACCTACTTCAAGTGTTTGTACACGTTACCTACTTCAAGTGTTTGTACCCGTTACCTACTTCAAGTGTTTGTACACGTTACCTACTTCAAGCGTTTGTACCCGTTACCTACTTCAAGTGTTTGTACCCGTTACCTACTTCAAGTGTTTGTACCCGTTACCTACTTCAAGTGTTTGTACACGTTACCTACTTCAAGTGTTTGTACACGTTACCTACTTCAAGTGTTTGTACCCGTTACCTACTTCAAGTGTTTGTATTCGTTACCTACTTCAAGTGTTTGTACACGTTACCTACTTCAAGTGTTTGTACCCGTTACCTACTTCAAGTGTTTGTACACGTTACCTACTTCAAGTGTTTGTAAACGTTACCTACTTCAAGTGTTTGTACCCGTTACCTACTTCAAGTGTTTGTACACGTTACCTACTTCAAGTGTTTGTACCCGGTACCTACTTCAAGTGTTTTTACACGTTACCTACTTCAAGTGTTTGTATCCGTTACCTACCTCAAGTGTTTGTACACGTTACCTACTTCAAGTGTTTGTACCCGTTACCTACTTCAAGTGTTTGTACCCGTTACCTACTTCAAGTGTTTGTACCCGTTACCTACTTCAAGTGTTTGTACACGTTACCTACTTCAAGTGTTTGTACACGTTACCTACTTCAAGTGTTTGTACCCGTTACCTACTTCAAGTGTTTGTACCCGTTACCTACTTCAAGTGTTTGTACACGTTACCTACTTCAAGTGTTTGTACACGTTACCTACTTCAAGTGTTGTACCCGTTACCTATTTCAAGTGTTTGTACCCGTTACCTACTTCAAGTGTTTGTACCCGTTACCTACTTCAAGTGTTTGTACCCGTTACCTACCTCAAGTGTTTGTACCCGTTACCTACTTCAAGTGTTTGTACCCGTTACCTACTTCAAGTGTTTGTACACGTTACCTACTTCAAGTGTTTGTACCCGTTACCTACCTCAAGTGTTTGTACCCGTTACCTACTTCAAGCGTTTGTACACGTTACCTACTTCAAGTGTTTGTACCCGTTACCTACTTCAAGTGTTTGTACCCGTTACCTACTTCAAGTGTTTGTACACGTTGTTACCTACTTCAAGTGTTTGTACACGTTACCTACTTCAAGTGTTTGTACACGTTACCTACATCAAGTGTTTGTACCCGTTACCTACTTCAAGTGTTTGTACACGTTACCTACTTCAAGTGTTTGTACACGTTACCTACTTCAAGTGTTTGTACACGTTAACTACTTCAAGTATTTGTACCCGTTACCTACTTCAAGTGTTTGTACCCGTTACCTACTTCAAGTGTTTGTACCCGTTACCTACTTCAAGTGTTTGTACACGTTACCTACTTCAAGTGTTTGTACACGTTACCTACTTCAAGTGTTTGTACACGTTACCTACTTCAAGTGTTTGTACACGTTACCTACTTCAAGTGTTTGTACACGTTACCTACTTCAAGTGTTTGTACCCGTTACCTACTTCAAGTGTTTGTACACGTTACCTACTTCAAGTGTTTGTACACGTTACCTACTTCAAGTGTTTGTACACGTTAACTACTTCAAGTGTTTGTACCCGTTACCTACTTCAAGTGTTTGTACCCGTTACCTACTTCAAGTGTTTGTACACGTTACCTACTTCAAGTGTTTGTACACGTTACCTACTTCAATTGTTTGTACCCGTTACCTACTTCAAGTGTTTGTACCCGTTACCTACTTCAAGTGTTTGTACCCGTTACCTACTTCAAGTGTTTGTACCCGTTACCTACTTCAAGTGTTTGTACCCGTTACCTACTTCAAGTGTTTGTACACGTTACCTACTTCAAGTGTTTGTACCCGTTACCTACTTCAAGTGTTTGTACACGTTACCTACTTCAAGTGTTTGTACCCGTTACCTACTTCAAGTGTTTGTACCCGTTACCTACCTCAAGTGTTTGTACATGTTACCTACTTCAAGTGTTTGTACCCGTTACCTACTTCAAGTGTTTGTACCCGTTACCTACTTCAAGTGTTTGTACAAGTTACCTACTTCAAGTGTTTGTACACGTTACATACTTCAAGTGTTTGTACCCGTTACCTACCTCAAGTGTTTGTACACGTTACCTACTTCAAGTGTTTGTACACGTTGCCTACCTCAAGTGTTTGTACACGTTACCTACTTCAAGTGTTTGTACACGTTAGTTACCTACTTCAAGTGTTTGTACCCGTTACCTACTTCAAGTGTTTGTACACGTTACCTACTTCAAGTGTTTGTACACGTTACCTACTTCAAGTGTTTGTATCCGTTACCTACTTCAAGTGTGTGTACACGTAACCTACTTCAAGTGTTTGTACCCGTTACCTACTTCAAGTGTTTGTACACGTTACCTACTTCAAGTGTTTGTACCCGTTACCTACTTCAAGTGTTTGTACACGTTACCTACTTCAAGTGTTTGTACACGTTACCTACTTCAAGTGTTTGTACCCGTTACCTACTTCAAGTGTTTGTACCCGTTACCTACTTCAAGTGTTTGTACCCGTGACCTACTTCAAGTGTTTGTACACGTTACCTACTTCAAGTGTTTGTACCCGTTACCTACTTCAAGTGTTTGTACCCGTTACCTACTTCAAGTGTTTGTACCCGTTACCTACTTCAAGTGTTTGCACCCGTTACCTACTTCAAGTGTTTGTACACGTTACCTACTTCAAGTGTTTGTACCCGTTACCTACTTCAAGTGTTTGTACCAGTTACCTACTTCAAGTGTTTGTACACGTTACCTACTTCAACCGTTTGTACACGTTACCTACTTCAAGTGTTTGTACCCGTTACTTACTTCAAGTGTTTGTACAAGTTACCTACTTCAAGTGTTTGTACATGTTACATACTTCAATTGTTTGTACCCGTTACCTACCTCAAGTGTTGTACACGTTACCTACTTCAAGTGTTTGTACCCGTTACCTACTTCAAGTGTTTGTACACGTTGCCTACTTCAAGTGTTTGTACACGTTACCTACTTCAAGTGTTTGTACCCGTTACCTACTTCAAGTGTTTGTACACGTTACCTACTTCAAGCGTTTGTACCCGTTACCTACTTCAAGTGTTTGTACCCGTTACCTACTTCAAGTGTTTGTACCCGTTACCTACTTCAAGTGTTTGTACACGTTACCTACTTCAAGTGTTTGTACACGTTACCTACTTCAAGTGTTTGTACCCGTTACCTACTTCAAGTGTTTGTACCCGTTACCTACTTCAAGTGTTTGTACCCGTGACCTACTTCAAGTGTTTGTACACGTTACCTACTTCAAGTGTTTGTACCCGTTACCTACTTCAAGTGTTTGTACACGTTACCTACTTCAAGTGTTTGTACCCGTTACCTACTTCAAGTGTTTGTACCCGTTACCTACTTCAAGTGTTTGCACCCGTTACCTACTTCAAGTGTTTGTACACGTTACCTACTTCAAGTGTTTGTACCCGTTACCTACTTCAAGTGTTTGTACCAGTTACCTACTTCAAGTGTTTGTACACGTTACCTACTTCAAGTGTTTGTACACGTTACCTACTTCAAGTGTTTGTACCCGTTACTTACTTCAAGTGTTTGTACAAGTTACCTACTTCAAGTGTTTGTACATGTTACATACTTCAATTGTTTGTACCCGTTACCTACCTCAAGTGTTGTACACGTTACCTACTTCAAGTGTTTGTACCCGTTACCTACTTCAAGTGTTTGTACACGTTGCCTACCTCAAGTGTTTGTACACGTTACCTACTTCAAGCGTTTGTACCCGTTACCTATTTCAAGTGTTTGTACCCGTTACCTACTTCAAGTGTTTGTACCCGTAACCTACTTCAAGTGTTTGTACACGTTACCTACTTCAAGTGTTTGTACACGTTACCTACCTCAAGTGTTTGTACACGTTACCTACTTCAAGTGTTTGTACCCGTTACCTACTTCAAGTGTTTGTACACGTTACCTACTTCAAGTGTTTGTACCCGTTACCTACTTCAAGTGTTTGTACCCGTTACCTGCTTCAAGTGTGTGTACACGTTACATACTTCAAGTGTTTGTACCCGTTTACCTACTTCAAGTGTTTGTACCCGTTACCTACTTCAAGTGTTTGTACACGTTACCTACTTCAAGTGTTTGTACCCGTTACCTGCTTCAAGTGTGTGTACACGTTACCTACTTCAAGTGTTTGTACCCGTTACCTACTTCAAGTGTTTGTACACGTTACCTACTTCAAGTGTTTGTACCCGTTACCTACTTCAAGTGTTTGTACACGTTACCTACTTCAAGTGTTTGTACACGTTACCTACTTCAAGTGTTTGTACCCGTTACCTACTTCAAGTGTTTGTACCCGTTCCCTACCTCAAGTGTTTGTACCCGTTACCTACTTCAAGTGTTTGTACCCGTTACCTACTTCAAGCGTTTGTACACGTTACCTACTTCAAGTGTTTGTACACGTTGTTACCTACTTCAAGTATTTGTACCCGTTACCTACTTCAAGTGTTTGTACACGTTACCTACTTCAAGTGTTTGTACACGTTACCTTCTTCAAGTGTTTGTACACGTTACCTACTTCAAGTGTTTGTACCCGTTACCTACTTCAAGTGTTTGTACCCGTTACCTACTTCAAGTGTTTGTACACGTTACCTACTTCAAGTGTTTGTACCCGTTACCTACTTCAAGTGTTTGTACACGTTACCTACTTCAAGCGTTTGTACCCGTTACCTACTTCAAGTGTTTGTACCCGTTACCTACTTCAAGTGTTTGTACCCGTTACCTACTTCAAGTGTTTGTACACGTTACCTACTTCAAGTGTTTGTACACGTTACCTACTTCAAGTGTTTGTACCCGTTACCTATTTCAAGTGTTTGTATTCGTTACCTACTTCAAGTGTTTGTACACGTTACCTACTTCAAGTGTTTGTACCCGTTACCTACTTCAAGTGTTTGTACACGTTACCTACTTCAAGTGTTTGTAAACGTTACCTACTTCAAGTGTTTGTACCCGTTACCTACTTCAAGTGTTTGTACACGTTACCTACTTCAAGTGTTTGTACCCGTTACCTACTTCAAGTGTTTTTACACGTTACCTACTTCAAGTGTTTGTATCCGTTACCTACCTCAAGTGTTTGTACACGTTACCTACTTCAAGTGTTTGTACCCGTTACCTACTTCAAGTGTTTGTACCCGTTACCTACTTCAAGTGTTTGTACCCGTTACCTACTTCAAGTGTTTGTACACGTTACCTACTTCAAGTGTTTGTACACGTTACCTACTTCAAGTGTTTGTACCCGTTACCTACTTCAAGTGTTTGTACCCGTTACCTACTTCAAGTGTTTGTACACGTTACCTACTTCAAGTGTTTGTACACGTTACCTACTTCAAGTGTTGTACCCGTTACCTATTTCAAGTGTTTGTACCCGTTACCTACTTCAAGTGTTTGTACCCGTTACCTACTTCAAGTGTTTGTACCCGTTACCTACCTCAAGTGTTGGTACCCGTTACCTACTTCAAGTGTTTGTACCCGTTACCTACTTCAAGTGTTTGTACACGTTACCTACTTCAAGTGTTTGTACCCGTTACCTACCTCAAGTGTTTGTACCCGTTACCTACTTCAAGCGTTTGTACACGTTACCTACTTCAAGTGTTTGTACCCGTTACCTACTTCAAGTGTTTGTACCCGTTACCTACTTCAAGTGTTTGTACACGTTGTTACCTACTTCAAGTGTTTGTACACGTTACCTACTTCAAGTGTTTGTACACGTTACCTACATCAAGTGTTTGTACCCGTTACCTACTTCAAGTGTTTGTACACGTTACCTACTTCAAGTGTTTGTACACGTTAACTACTTCAAGTGTTTGTACCCGTTACCTACTTCAAGTGTTTGTACCCGTTACCTACTTCAATTGTTTGTACCCGTTACCTACTTCAAGTGTTTGTACACGTTACCTACTTCAAGTGTTTGTACACGTTACCTACTTCAAGTGTTTGTACACGTTACCTACTTCAAGTGTTTGTACACGTTACCTACTTCAAGTGTTTGTACACGTTACCTACTTCAAGTGTTTGTACCCGTTACCTACTTCAAGTGTTTGTACACGTTACCTACTTCAAGTGTTTGTACACGTTACCTACTTCAAGTGTTTGTACACGTTAACTACTTCAAGTGTTTGTACCCGTTACCTACTTCAAGTGTTTGTACCCGTTACCTACTTCAAGTGTTTGTACACGTTACCTACTTCAAGTGTTTGTACACGTTACCTACTTCAATTGTTTGTACCCGTTACCTACTTCAAGTGTTTGTACCCGTTACCTACTTCAAGTGTTTGTACCCGTTACCTACTTCAAGTGTTTGTACCCGTTACCTACTTCAAGTGTTTGTACACGTTACCTACTTCAAGTGTTTGTACCCGTTACCTACTTCAAGTGTTTGTACACGTTACCTACTTCAAGTGTTTGTACCCGTTACCTACTTCAAGTGTTTGTACCCGTTACCTACCTCAAGTGTTTGTACATGTTACCTACTTCAAGTGTTTGTACCCGTTACCTACTTCAAGTGTTTGTACCCGTTACCTACTTCAAGTGTTTGTACAAGTTACCTACTTCAAGTGTTTGTACACGTTACATACTTCAAGTGTTTGTACCCGTTACCTACCTCAAGTGTTTGTACACGTTACCTACTTCAAGTGTTTGTACACGTTGCCTACCTCAAGTGTTTGTACACGTTACCTACTTCAAGTGTTTGTACACGTTAGTTACCTACTTCAAGTGTTTGTACCCGTTACCTACTTCAAGTGTTTGTACACGTTACCTACTTCAAGTGTTTGTACACGTTACCTACTTCAAGTGTTTGTATCCGTTACCTACTTCAAGTGTGTGTACACGTAACCTACTTCAAGTGTTTGTACCCGTTACCTACTTCAAGTGTTTGTACCCGTTACCTACTTCAAGTGTTTGTACCCGTTACCTACTTCAAGTGTTTGTACACGTTACCTACTTCAAGTGTTTGTACACGTTACCTACTTCAAGTGTTTGTACCCGTTACCTACTTCAAGTGTTTGTACCCGTTACCTACTTCAAGTGTTTGTACACGTTACCTACTTCAAGTGTTTGTACACGTTACCTACTTCAAGTGTTGTACCCGTTACCTATTTCAAGTGTTTGTACCCGTTACCTACTTCAAGTGTTTGTACCCGTTACCTACTTCAAGTGTTTGTACCCGTTACCTACCTCAAGTGTTGGTACCCGTTACCTACTTCAAGTGTTTGTACCCGTTACCTACTTCAAGTGTTTGTACACGTTACCTACTTCAAGTGTTTGTACCCGTTACCTACCTCAAGTGTTTGTACCCGTTACCTACTTCAAGCGTTTGTACACGTTACCTACTTCAAGTGTTTGTACCCGTTACCTACTTCAAGTGTTTGTACCCGTTACCTACTTCAAGTGTTTGTACACGTTGCTACCTACTTCAAGTGTTTGTACACGTTACCTACTTCAAGTGTTTGTACACGTTACCTACATCAAGTGTTTGTACCCGTTACCTACTTCAAGTGTTTGTACACGTTACCTACTTCAAGTGTTTGTACACGTTACCTACTTCAAGTGTTTGTACACGTTAACTACTTCAAGTGTTTGTACCCGTTACCTACTTCAAGTTTTTGTACCCGTTACCTACTTCAATTGTTTGTACCCGTTACCTACTTCAAGTGTTTGTACACGTTACCTACTTCAAGTGTTTGTACACGTTACCTACTTCAAGTGTTTGTACACGTTACCTACTTCAAGTGTTTGTACACGTTACCTACTTCAAGTGTTTGTACACGTTACCTACTTCAAGTGTTTGTACCCGTTAACTACTTCAAGTGTTTGTACACGTTACCTACTTCAAGTGTTTGTACACGTTACCTACTTCAAGTGTTTGTACACGTTAACTACTTCAAGTGTTTGTACCCGTTACCTACTTCAAGTGTTTGTACCCGTTACCTACTTCAAGTGTTTGTACACGTTACCTACTTCAAGTGTTTGTACACGTTACCTACTTCAATTGTTTGTACCCGTTACCTACTTCAAATGTTTGTACCCGTTACCTACTTCAAGTGTTTGTACCCGTTACCTACTTCAAGTGTTTGTACCCGTTACCTACTTCAAGTGTTTGTACCCGTTACCTACTTCAAGTGTTTGTACACGTTACCTACTTCAAGTGTTTGTACCCGTTACCTACTTCAAGTGTTTGTACACGTTACCTACTTCAAGTGTTTGTACCCGTTACCTACTTCAAGTGTTTGTACCCGTTACCTACCTGAAGTGTTTGTACATGTTACCTACTTCAAGTGTTTGTACCCGTTACCTACTTCAAGTGTTTGTACCCGTTACCTACTTCAAGTGTTTGTACAAGTTACCTACTTCAAGTGTTTGTACACGTTACATACTTCAAGTGTTTGTACCCGTTACCTACCTCAAGTGTTTGTACACGTTACCTACTTCAAGTGTTTGTACACGTTGCCTACCTCAAGTGTTTGTACACGTTACCTACTTCAAGTGTTTGTACACGTTAGTTACCTACTTCAAGTGTTTGTACCCGTTACCTACTTCAAGTGTTTGTACACGTTACCTACTTCAAGTGTTTGTACACGTTACCTACTTCAAGTGTTTGTATCCGTTACCTACTTCAAGTGTGTGTACACGTAACCTACTTCAAGTGTTTGTACCCGTTACCTACTTCAAGTGTTTGTACACGTTACCTACTTCAAGTGTTTGTACCCGTTACCTACTTCAATTGTTTGTACCCGTTACCTACTTCAAGTGTTTGTACCCGTTACCTACTTCAAGTGTTTGTACCCGTTACCTACTTCAAGTGTTTGTACCCGTTACCTACTTCAAGTGTTTGTACCCGTTACCTACTTCAAGTGTTTGTACACGTTACCTACTTCAAGTGTTTGTACCCGTTACCTACTTCAAGTGTTTGTACACGTTACCTACTTCAAGTGTTTGTACCCGTTACCTACTTCAAGTGTTTGTACCCGTTACCTACCTCAAGTGTTTGTACATGTTACCTACTTCAAGTGTTTGTACCCGTTACCTACTTCAAGTGTTTGTACCCGTTACCTACTTCAAGTGTTTGTACAAGTTACCTACTTCAAGTGTTTGTACACGTTACATACTTCAAGTGTTTGTACCCGTTACCTACCTCAAGTGTTTGTACACGTTACCTACTTCAAGTGTTTGTACACGTTGCCTACCTCAAGTGTTTGTACACGTTACCTACTTCAAGTGTTTGTACACGTTAGTTACCTACTTCAAGTGTTTGTACCCGTTACCTACTTCAAGTGTTTGTACACGTTACCTACTTCAAGTGTTTGTACACGTTACCTACTTCAAGTGTTTGTATCCGTTACCTACTTCAAGTGTGTGTACACGTAACCTACTTCAAGTGTTTGTACCCGTTACCTACTTCAAGTGTTTGTACACGTTACCTACTTCAAGTGTTTGTACCCGTTACCTACTTCAAGTGTTTGTACACGTTACCTACTTCAAGTGTTTGTACACGTTACCTACTTCAAGTGTTTGTACCCGTTACCTACTTCAAGTGTTTGTACCCGTTACCTACTTCAAGTGTTTGTACCCGTGACCTACTTCAAGTGTTTGTACCCGTTACCTACTTCAAGTGTTTGTACCCGTTACCTACTTCAAGTGTTTGTACCCGTTACCTACTTCAAGTGTTTGTACCCGTTACCTACTTCAAGTGTTTGCACCCGTTACCTACTTCAAGTGTTTGTACACGTTACCTACTTCAAGTGTTTGTACCCGTTACCTACTTCAAGTGTTTGTACCAGTTACCTACTTCAAGTGTTTGTACACGTTACCTACTTCAAGCGTTTGTACACGTTACCTACTTCAAGTGTTTGTACCCGTTACTTACTTCAAGTGTTTGTACAAGTTACCTACTTCAAGTGTTTGTACATGTTACATACTTCAATTGTTTGTACCCGTTACCTACCTCAAGTGTTGTACACGTTACCTACTTCAAGTGTTTGTACCCGTTACCTACTTCAAGTGTTTGTACACGTTGCCTACCTCAAGTGTTTGTACACGTTACCTACTTCAAGTGTTTGTACCCGTTACCTACTTCAAGTGTTTGTACACGTTACCTACTTCAAGCGTTTGTACCCGTTACCTACTTCAAGTGTTTGTACCCGTTACCTACTTCAAGTGTTTGTACCCGTTACCTACTTCAAGTGTTGTACACGTTACCTACTTCAAGTGTTTGTACACGTTACCTACTTCAAGTGTTTGTACCCGTTACCTACTTCAAGTGTTTGTACACGTTACCTACTTCAAGTGTTTGTACCCGTTACCTACTTCAAGTGTTTGTACCCGTTACCTACTTCAAGTGTTTGCACCCGTTACCTACTTCAAGTGTTTGTACACGTTACCTACTTCAAGTGTTTGTACCCGTTACCTACTTCAAGTGTTTGTACCAGTTACCTACTTCAAGTGTTTGTACACGTTACCTACTTCAAGTGTTTGTACACGTTACCTACTTCAAGTGTTTGTACCCGTTACTTACTTCAAGTGTTTGTACAAGTTACCTACTTCAAGTGTTTGTACATGTTACATACTTCAATTGTTTGTACCCATTACCTACCTCAAGTGTTGTACACGTTACCTACTTCAAGTGTTTGTACCCGTTACCTACTTCAAGTGTTTGTACACGTTGCCTACCTCAAGTGTTTGTACACGTTACCTACTTCAAGTGTTTGTACCCGTTACCTACTTCAAGTGTTTGTACACGTTACCTACTTCAAGCGTTTGTACCCGTTACCTACTTCAAGTGTTTGTACCCGTTACCTACTTCAAGTGTTTGTACCCGTTACCTACTTCAAGTGTTTGTACACGTTACCTACTTCAAGTGTTTGTACACGTTACCTACTTCAAGTGTTTGTATTCGTTACCTACTTCAAGTGTTTGTACACGTTACCTACTTCAAGTGTTTGTACCCGTTACCTACTTCAAGTGTTTGTACACGTTACCTACTTCAAGTGTTTGTACACGTTACCTACTTCAAGTGTTTGTACCCGTTACCTACTTCAAGTGTTTGTACACGTTACCTACTTCAAGTGTTTGTACCCGTTACCTACTTCAAGTGTTTGTACACGTTACCTACTTCAAGTGTTTGCACACGTTGCCTACTTCAAGTGTTTGTACACGTTACCTACCTCAAGCGTTTGTACACGTTGCCTACTTCAAGTGTTTGTACACGTTACCTACTTCAAGTGTTTGTACCCGTTACCTACTTCAAGCGTTTGTACACGTTGCCTACTTCAAGTGTTTGCACACGTTGCCTACTTCAAGTGTTTGTACACGTTACCTACCTCAAGCGTTTGTACACGTTGCCTACTTCAAGTGTTTGTACACGTTACCTACTTCAAGTGTTTGTACCCGTTACCTACTTCAAATGTTTGTACCCGTTACCTACTTCAAGTGTTTGTACCCGTTACCTACTTCAAGCGTTTGTACACGTTACCTACTTCAAGTGTTTGTACCCGTTACCTACTTCAAGTGTTTGTACCCATTACCTACTTCAAGTGTTTGTACCCGTTACCTACTTCAAGTGTTTGTACCCGTTACCTACCTGAAGTGTTTGTACCCGTTACCTTCTTCAAGTGTTTGTACCCATTACCTACTTCAAGTGTTGGTACCCGTTACCTACCTCAAATGTTTGTACCCGTTACCTACTTCAAGTGTTTGTACCCATTACCTACTTCAAGTGTTTGTACCCGTTACCTACCTGAAGTGTTTGTACCCATTACCTACTTCAAGTGTTTGTACCCGTTACCTACTTCAAGTGTTTGTACCTGTTACCTACTTCAAGCGTTTGTACACGTTACCTACTTCAAGTGTTTGTACCCGTTGCCTACTTCAAGTGTTTGTACCCGTTACCTACTTCAAGTGTTTGTACCCGTTACCTACCTCAAGTGTTTGTACCCGTTACCTACTTCAAGTGTTTGTACCCGTTACCTACTTCAAGTGTTTGTACCCGTTACCTACTTCAAGTATTTGTACCCGTTACCTACTTCAAGTGTTTGTACCCTTTACCTACTTCAAGCGTTTGTGCACGTTGCCTACTTCAAGTGTTTGTACCCGTTACCTACTTCAAGTGTTTGTTCCCATTACCTACTTCAAGTGTTTGTACCCGTTACCTACTTCAAGTGTTTGTACCCATTACCTACTTCAAGTGTTTGTACCCGTTACCTTCTTCAAGTGTTTGTACCCGTTACCTACCTGAAGTGTTTGTACCCGTTACCTTCTGCAAGTGTTTGTACCCATTACCTACTTCAAGTGTTGGTACCCGTTACCGACCTCAAGTGTTTGTACCCGTTACCTACTTCAAGTGTTTGTACCCGTTACCTACTTCAAGTGTTTGTACACGTTTCCTACTTCAAGTGTTTGTACCCGTTACCTACCTCAAGTGTTTGTACCCGTTACCTACTTCAAGCGTTTGTACACGTTACCTACTTCAAGTGTTTGTACACGTTACCTACTTCAAGTGTTTGTACCCGTTACCTACTTCAAGTGTTTGTACCCGTTACCTACTTCAATTGTTTGTACACGTTACCTACTTCAAGTGTTTGTACACGTTACCTACTTCAAGTGTTTGTACACGTTGTTACCTACTTCAAGTGTTTGTACACGTTACCTACTTCAAGTGTTTGTACCCGTTACCTACTTCAAGTGTTTGTACACGTTACCTACTTCAAGTGTTTGTACCCGTTACCTACTTCAAGTGTTTGTACCCGTTACCTACTTTAAGTGTTTGTACACGTTGTTACCTACTTCAAGTGTTTGTACACGTTACCTACTTCAAGTGTTTGTACCCGTTTCCTACTTCAAGTGTTTGTACCCGTTACCTACTTCAAGTGTTTGTACACGGTACCTACTTCAAGTGTTTGTACACGTTACCTACTTCAAGTGTTTGTACCCGCTACCTACTTCAAGTGTTTGTACACGTTACCTACTTCAAGTGTTTGTACACGTTACCTACTTCAAGTGTTTGTACACGTTACCTACTTCAAGTGTTTGTACACGTTACCTTCTTCAAGTGTTTGTACACGTTACCTACTTCAAGTGTTTGTACACGTTATATACTTCAAGTGTTTGTACACGTTACCTACTTCAAGTGTTTGTACACGTTATCTACTTCAAGTGTTTGTACACGTTACCTACTTCAAGTGTTTGTACACGTTACCTACTTCAAGTGTTTGTACCCGTTACCTACTTCAAGTGTTTGTACCCGTTACCTACTTCAAGTGTTTGTACACGTTACCTACTTCAAGTGTTTGTACACGTTACCTACTTCAAGTGTTTGTACCCGTTACCTACTTCAAGTGTTTGTACACGTTACCTACTTCAAGTATTTGTACACGTTACCTACTTCAAGTGTTTGTACACGTTACCTACTTCAAGTGTTTGTACACGTTACCTACTTCAAGTGTTTGTACCCGTTACCTACTTCAAGTGTTTGTACACGTTACCTACTTCAAGTGTTTGTACACGTTACCTACTTCAAGTGTTTGTACACGTTACCTACTTCAAGTGTTTGTACACGTTACCTACTTCAAGTGTTTGTACCCGTTACCTACTTCAAGTGTTTGTACAAGTTACCTACTTCAAGTGTTTGTACACGTTACCTACTTCAAGTGTTTGTACACGTTACATACTTCAAGTGTTTGTACCCGTTACCTACTTCAAGTGTTTGTACACGTTACATACTTCAAGTGTTTGTATACGTTACCTACTTCAAGTGTTTGTACACGTTACCTGCTTCAAGTGTTTGTACACGTTACCTACTTCAAGTGTTTGTACCCGTTACCTACTTCAAGTGTTTGTAGACGTTGTTAACTACTTCAAGTGTTTGTACACATTACCTACTTCAAGTGTTTGTACACGTTACCTACTTCAAGTGTTTGTACACGTTACCTACTTCAAGTGTTTGTACACGTTACCTACTTCAAGTGTTTGTACACGTTACCTACTTTAAGCGTTTGTACCCGTTACCTATTTCAAGTGTTTGTACCCGTTACCTACTTCAAGTGTTTGTACCCGTAACCTACTTCAAGTGTTTGTACACCTTACCTACTTCAAGTGTTTGTACACGTTACCTACCTCAAGTGTTTGTACACGTTACCTACTTCAAGTGTTTGTACCCGTTACCTACTTCAAGTGTTTGTACACGTTACCTACTTCAAGTGTTTGTACCCGTTACCTACTTCAAGTGTTTGTACCCGTTACCTGCTTCAAGTGTGTGTACAGGCTACATACTTCAAGTGTTTGTACCCGTTTACCTACTTCAAGTGTTTGTACCCGTTACCTACTTCAAGTGTTTGTACACGTTACCTACTTCAAGTGTTTGTACCCGTTACCTGCTTCAAGTGTGTGTACACGTTACCTACTTCAAGTGTTTGTACCCGTTACCTACTTCAAGTGTTTGTACACGTTACCTACTTCAAGTGTTTGTACCCGTTACCTACTTCAAGTGTTTGTACACGTTACCTACTTCAAGTGTTTGTACACGTTACCTACTTCAAGTGTTTGTACCCGTTACCTACTTCAAGTGTTTGTACCCGTTCCCTACCTCAAGTGTTTGTACCCGTTACCTACTTCAAGTGTTTGTACCCGTTACCTACTTCAAGTGTTTGTACACGTTACCTACTTCAAGTGTTTGTACACGTTACCTACTTCAAGTGTTTGTACATGTTGTTACCTACTTCAAGTGTTTGTACACGTTACCTACTTCAAGTGTTTGTACACGTTACCTACTTCAAGTGTTTGTACACGTTACCTACTTCAAGTGTTTGTACCCGTTACCTACTTCAAGTGTTTGTACCCGTTACCTACTTCAAGTGTTTGTACACGTTACCTACTTCAAGTGTTTGTACCCGTTACCTACTTCAAGTGTTTGTACACGTTACCTACTTCAAGCGTTTGTACCCGTTACCTACTTCAAGTGTTTGTACCCGTTACCTACTTCAAGTGTTTGTACCCGTTACCTACTTCAAGTGTTTGTACACGTTACCTACTTCAAGTGTTTGTACACGTTACCTACTTCAAGTGTTTGTATTCGTTACCTACTTCAAGTGTTTGTACACGTTACCTACTTCAAGTGTTTGTACCCGTTACCTACTTCAAGTGTTTGTACACGTTACCTACTTCAAGTGTTTGTAAACGTTACCTACTTCAAGTGTTTATACCCGTTACCTACTTCAAGTGTTTGTACACGTTACCTACTTCAAGTGTTTGTACCCGTTACCTACTTCAAGTGTTTGTACACGTTACCTACTTCAAGTGTTTGTACCCGTTACCTACTTCAAGTGTTTTTACACGTTACCTACTTCAAGTGTTTGTACCCGTTACCTTCCTCAAGTGTTTGTACACGTTACCTACTTCAAGTGTTTGTACCCGTTACCTACTTCAAGTGTTTGTACCCGTTACCTACTTCAAGTGTTTGTACCCGTTACCTACTTCAAGTGTTTGTACACGTTACCTACTTCAAGTGTTTGTACACGTTACCTACTTCAAGTGTTTGTACCCGTTACCTACTTCAAGTGTTTGTACCCGTTACCTACTTCAAGTGTTTGTACACGTTACCTACTTCAAGTGTTTGTACACGTTACCTACTTCAAGTGTTGTACCCGTTACCTATTTCAAGTGTTTGTACCCGTTACCTACTTCAAGTGTTTGTACCCGTTACCTACTTCAAGTGTTTGTACCCGTTACCTACCTCAAGTGTTGGTACCCGTTACCTACTTCAAGTGTTTGTATCCGTTACCTACTTCAAGTGTTTGTACCCGTTACCTACTTCAAGTGTTTGTACCCGTTACCTACCTCAAGTGTTTGTACCCGTTACCTACTTCAAGCGTTTGTACACGTTACCTACTTCAAGTGTTTGTACCCGTTACCTACTTCAAGTGTTTGTACCCGTTACCTACTTCAAGTGTTTGTACTCGTTACCTACTTCAAGTGTTTATGCCCGTTACCTACCTCAAGTGTTTGTACACGTTACCTACTTCAAGTGTTTGTACACGTTGTTACCTACTTCAAGTGTTTGTACACGTTACCTACTTCAAGTGTTTGTACCCGTTACCTACTTCAAGTGTTTATACCCGTTACCTACTTCAAGTGTTTGTACACGTTACCTACTTCAAGTGTTTGTACCCGTTACCTACTTCAAGTGTTTGTACCCGTTACCTACTTCAAGTGTTTGTACACGTTACCTACTTCAAGTGTTTGTACACGTTACCTACTTCAAGTGTTTGTACACGTTACCTACTTCAAGTGTTTGTACCCGTTACCTACTTCAAGTGTTTGTACCCGTTACCTACTTCAAGTGTTTGTACACGTTACCTACTTCAAGTGTTTGTACACGTTACCTACTTCAATTGTTTGTACCCGTTACCTACTTCAAGTGTTTGTACCCGTTACCTACTTCAAGTGTTTGTACCCGTTACCTACTTCAAGTGTTTGTACCCGTTACCTACTTCAAGTGTTTGTACCCGTTACCTACTTCAAGTGTTTGTACACGTTACCTACTTCAAGTTTTTGTACACGTTACCTACTTCAAGTGTTTGTACACGTTACATACTTCAAGTGTTTGTATACGTTACCTACTTCAAGTGTTTGTACACGTTACCTGCTTCAAGTGTTTGTACACGTTACCTACTTCAAGTGTTTGTACCCGTTACCTACTTCAAGTGTTTGTAGACGTTGTTAACTACTTCAAGTGTTTGTACACATTACCTACTTCAAGTGTTTGTACACATTACCTACTTCAAGTGTTTGTACCCGTTACCTACTTCAAGTGTTTGTACACGTTACCTACTTCAAGTGTTTGTACCCGTTACCTACTTCAAGTGCTTGTACCCGTTACCTACTTCAAGTGTTTGTACACGTTACCTACTTCAAGTGTTTGTACACGTTACCTACTTCAAGTGTTTGTACACGTTACCTACTTCAAGCGTTTGTACCCGTTACCTATTTCAAGTGTTTGTACCCGTTACCTACTTCAAGTGTTTGTACCCGTAACCTACTTCAAGTGTTTGTACCCGTTACCTACTTCAAGTGTTTGTACACGTTACCTACCTCAAGTGTTTGTACACGTTACCTACTTCAAGTGTTTGTACCCGTTACCTACTTCAAGTATTTGTACACGTTACCTACTTCAAGTGTTTGTACCCGTTACCTACTTCAAGTGTTTGTACCCGTTACCTGCTTCAAGTGTGTGTACACGTTACATACTTCAAGTGTTTGTACCCGTTTACCTACTTCAAGTGTTTGTACCCGTTACCTACTTCAAGTGTTTGTACACGTTACCTACTTCAAGTGTTTGTACCCGTTACCTGCTTCAAGTGTGTGTACACGTTACCTACTTCAAGTGTTTGTACCCGTTACCTACTTCAAGTGTTTGTACACGTTACCTACTTCAAGTGTTTGTACCCGTTACCTCCTTCAAGTGTTTGTACACGTTACCTACTTCAAGTGTTTGTACACGTTACCTACTTCAAGTGTTTGTACCCGTTACCTACTTCAAGTGTTTGTACCCGTTCCCTACCTCAAGTGTTTGTACCCGTTACCTACTTCAAGTGTTTGTACCCGTTACCTACTTCAAGCGTTTGTACACGTTACCTACTTCAAGTGTTTGTACACGTTACCTACTTCAAGTGTTTGTACCCGTTACCTACTTCAAGTGTTTGTACCCGTTACCTACTTCAAGTGTTTGTACACGTTACCTACTTCAAGTGTTTGTACCCGTTACCTACTTCAAGTGTTTGTACACGTTACCTACTTCAAGTGTTTGTACCCGTTACCTACTTCAAGTGTTTGTACACGTTACCTACTTCAAGTGTTTGTACACGTTACCTACTTCAAGTGTTTGTACCCGTTACCTACTTCAAGTGTTTGTACCCGTTCCCTACCTCAAGTGTTTGTACCCGTTACCTACTTCAAGTGTTTGTACCCGTTACCTACTTCAAGCGTTTGTACACGTTACCTACTTCAAGTGTTTGTACACGTTGTTACCTACTTCAAGTATTTGTACCCGTTACCTACTTCAAGTGTTTGTACCCGTTACCTACTACAAGTGTTTGTACCCGTTCCCTACCTCAAGTGTTTGTACCCGTTATCTACTTCAAGTGTTTGTACTCGTTACCTACTTCAAGTGTTTGTACACGTTACCTACTTCAAGCGTTTGTACCCGTTACCTACTTCAAGTGTTTGTACCCGTTACCTACTTCAAGTGTTTGTACCCGTTACCTACTTCAAGTGTTTGTACACGTTACCTACTTCAAGTGTTTGTACACGTTACCTACTTCAAGTGTTTGTATTCGTTACCTACTTCAAGTGTTTGTACCCGTTACCTACTTCAAGTGTTTGTACACGTTACCTACTTCAAGTGTTTGTACACGTTACCTACTTCAAGTGTTTGTATTCGTTACCTACTTGAAGTGTTTGTACCCGTTACCTACTTGAAGTGTTTGTACATGTTACCTACTTCAAGTGTTTGTACACGTTACCTACTTCAAGTGTTTGTACCCGTTACCTACTTCAAGTGTTTGTACACGTTACCTACTTCAAGTGTTTGTAAACGTTACCTACTTCAAGTGTTTGTACCCGTTACCTACTTCAAGTGTTTGTACACGTTACCTACTTCAAGTGTTTGTACCCGTTACCTACTTCAAGTGTTTGTACACGTTACCTACTTCAAGTGTTTGTACCCGTTACCTACTTCAAGTGTTTTTACACGTTACCTACTTCAAGTGTTTGTACCCGTTACCTACCTCAAGTGTTTGTACACGTTACCTACTTCAAGTGTTTGTACCCGTTACCTACTTCAAGTGTTTGCACCCGTTACCTACTTCAAGTGTTTGTACCCGTTACCTACTTCAAGTGTTTGTACACGTTACCTACTTCAAGTGTTTGTACACGTTACCTACTTCAAGTGTTTGTACCCGTTACCTACTTCAAGTGTTTGTACCCGTTACCTACCTCAAGTGTTTGTACACGTTACCTACTTCAAGTGTTTGTACCCGTTACCTACTTCAAGTGTTTGTACACGTTACCTACTTCAAGTGTTTGTACCCGTTACCTACTTCAAGTGTTTGTACACGTTACCTACTTCAAGTGTTTGTAAACGTTACCTACTTCAAGTGTTTGTACCCGTTACCTACTTCAAGTGTTTGTACACGTTACCTACTTCAAGTGTTTGTACCCGTTACCTACTTCAAGTGTTTGTACACGTTACCTACTTCAAGTGTTTGTACCCGTTACCTACTTCAAGTGTTTTTACACGTTACCTACTTCAAGTGTTTGTACCCGTTACCTACCTCAAGTGTTTGTACACGTTACCTACTTCAAGTGTTTGTACCCGTTACCTACTTCAAGTGTTTGCACCCGTTACCTACTTCAAGTGTTTGTACCCGTTACCTACTTCAAGTGTTTGTACACGTTACCTACTTCAAGTGTTTGTACACGTTACCTACTTCAAGTGTTTGTACCCGTTACCTACTTCAAGTGTTTGTACCCGTTACCTACCTCAAGTGTTGGTACCCGTTACCTACTTCAAGTGTTTGTACCCGTTACCTACTTCAAGTGTTTGTACACGTTACCTACTTCAAGTGTTTGTACCCGTTACCTACTTCAAGTGTTTGTACCCGTTACCTACTTCAAGTGTTTGTACACGTTACCTACTTCAAGTGTTTGTACACGTTACCTACTTCAATTGTTTGTACCCGTTACCTACTTCAAGTGTTTGTACCCGTTACCTACTTCAAGTGTTTGTACCCGTTACCTACTTCAAGTGTTTGTACCCGTTACCTACTTCAAGTGTTTGTACCCGTTACCTACTTCAAGTGTTTGTACACGTTACCTACTTCAAGTTTTTGTACACGTTACCTACTTCAAGTGTTTGTACACGTTACATACTTCAAGTGTTTGTATACGTTACCTACTTCAAGTGTTTGTACACGTTACCTGCTTCAAGTGTTTGTACACGTTACCTACTTCAAGTGTTTGTACCCATTACCTACTTCAAGTGTTTGTAGACGTTGTTAACTACTTCAAGTGTTTGTACACATTACCTACTTCAAGTGTTTGTACACATTACCTACTTCAAGTGTTTGTACCCGTTACCTACTTCAAGTGTTTGTACACGTTACCTACTTCAAGTGTTTGTACACGTTATCTACCTCAAGTGTTTGTACCCGTTACCTACTTCAAGTGTTTGTACTCGTTACCTACTTCAAGTGTTTATACCCGTTACCTACCTCAAGTGTTTGTACACGTTACCTACTTCAAGTGTTTGTACACGTTGTTACCTACTTCAAGTGTTTGTACACGGTACCTACTTCAAGTGTTTGTACCCGTTACCTACTTCAAGTGTTTATACCCGTTACCTACTTCAAGTGTTTGTACACGTTACCTACTTCAAGTGTTTGTACCCGTTACCTACTTCAAGTGTTTGTACCTGTTACCTACTTCAAGTGTTTGTACCCGTTACCTACTTCAAGTGTTTGTACACGTTACCTACTTCAAGTGTTTGTACACGTTACCTACTTCAATTGTTTGTACCCGTTACCTACTTCAAGTGTTTGTACCCGTTACCTACTTCAAGTGTTTGTACCCGTTACCTACTTCAAGTGTTTGTACCCGTTACCTACTTCAAGTGTTTGTACCCGTTACCTACTTCAAGTGTTTGTACACGTTACCTACTTCAAGTTTTTGTACACGTTACCTACTTCAAGTGTTTGTACACGTTACATACTTCAAGTGTTTGTATACGTTACCTACTTCAAGTGTTTGTACACGTTACCTACTTCAAGTGTTTGTACACGTTACCTACTTCAAGTGTTTGTACCCGTTACCTACTTCAAGTGTTTGTACCCGTTCCCTACCTCAAGTGTTTGTACCCGTTACCTACTTCAAGTGTTTGTACCCGTTACCTACTTCAAGCGTTTGTACACGTTACCTACTTGAAGTGTTTGTACACGTTACCTACTTCAAGTGTTTGTACACGTTACCTACTTCAAGTGTTTGTACCCGTTACCTACTTCAAGTGTTTGTACACGTTACCTACTTCAAGTGTTTGTACCCGTTACCTACTTCAAGTGTTTGTACACGTTACCTACTTCAAGTGTTTGTACCCGTTACCTACTTCAAGTGTTTGTACACGTTACCTACTTCAAGTGTTTGTACACGTTACCTACTTCAAGTGTTTGTACCCGTTACCTACTTCAAGTGTTTGTACCCGTTCCCTACCTCAAGTGTTTGTACCCGTTACCTACTTCAAGTGTTTGTACCCGTTACCTACTTCAAGCGTTTGTACACGTTACCTACTTCAAGTGTTTGTACACGTTGTTACCTACTTCAAGTATTTGTACCCGTTACCTACTTCAAGTGTTTGTACCCGTTACCTACTACAAGTGTTTGTACCCGTTCCCTACCTCAAGTGTTTGTACCCGTTATCTACTTCAAGTGTTTGTACTCGTTACCTACTTCAAGTGTTTGTACACGTTACCTACTTCAAGCGTTTGTACACGTTACCTACTTCAAGTGTTTGTACCCGTTACCTACTTCAAGTGTTTGTACCCGTTACCTACTTCAAGTGTTTGTACACGTTACCTACTTCAAGTGTTTGTACACGTTACCTACTTCAAGTGTTTGTATTCGTTACCTACTTCAAGTGTTTGTACCCGTTACCTACTTCAAGTGTTTGTACACGTTACCTACTTCAAGTGTTTGTACACGTTACCTACTTCAAGTGTTTGTATTCGTTACCTACTTGAAGTGTTTGTACCCGTTACCTACTTGAAGTGTTTGTACATGTTACCTACTTCAAGTGTTTGTACACGTTACCTACTTCAAGTGTTTGTACCCGTTACCTACTTCAAGTGTTTGTACACGTTACCTACTTCAAGTGTTTGTAAACGTTACCTACTTCAAGTGTTTGTACCCGTTACCTACTTCAAGTGTTTGTACACGTTACCTACTTCAAGTGTTTGTACCCGTTACCTACTTCAAGTGTTTGTACACGTTACCTACTTCAAGTGTTTGTACCCGTTACCTACTTCAAGTGTTTTTACACGTTACCTACTTCAAGTGTTTGTACCCGTTACCTACCTCAAGTGTTTGTACACGTTACCTACTTCAAGTGTTTGTACCCGTTACCTACTTCAAGTGTTTGCACCCGTTACCTACTTCAAGTGTTTGTACCCGTTACCTACTTCAAGTGTTTGTACACGTTACCTACTTCAAGTGTTTGTACACGTTACCTACTTCAAGTGTTTTACCTACTTCAAGTGTTTGTACACGTTACCTACTTCAAGTGTTTGTACCCGTTACCTACTTCAAGTGTTTGTACACGTTACCTACTTCAAGTGTTTGTACCCGTTATCTACCTCAAGTGTTTGTACACGTTACCTACTTCAAGTGTTTGTACCCGTTACCTACTTCAAGTGTTTGTACACGTTACCTACTTCAAGTGTTTGTACCCGTTACCTACTTCAAGTGTTTGTACCCGTTACCTACTTCAAGTGTTTGTACCAGTGACCTACTTCAAGTGTTTGTACACGTTACCTACTTCAAGTGTTTGTACCCGTTACCTACTTCAAGTGTTTGTACACGTTACCTACTTCAAGTGTTTGTACCCGTTACCTACTTCAAGTGTTTGTACCCGTTACCTACTTCAAGTGTTTGCATCCGTTACCTACTTCAAGTGTTTGTACACGTTACCTACTTCAAGTGTTTGTACCCGTTACCTACTTCAAGTGTTTGTACCAGTTACCTACTTCAAGTGTTTGTACATGTTACATACTTCAATTGTTTGTACCCGTTACCTACCTCAAGTGTTGTACACGTTACCTACTTCAAGTGTTTGTACCCGTTACCTACTTCAAGTGTTTGTACACGTTGCCTACCTCAAATGTTTGTACACGTTACCTATTTCAAGTGTTTGTACCCGTTACCTACTTCAAGTGTTTGTACACGTTACCTACTTCAAGCGTTTGTACCCGTTACCTACTTCAAGTGTTTGTACCCGTTACCTACTTCAAGTGTTTGTACCCGTTACCTACTTCAAGTGTTTGTACACGTTACCTACTTCAAGTGTTTGTACACGTTACCTACTTCAAGTGTTTGTACCCGTTACCTACTTCAAGTGTTTGTACCCGTTACCTACTTCAAGTGTTTGTACCAGTGACCTACTTCAAGTGTTTGTACACGTTACCTACTTCAAGTGTTTGTACCCGTTACCTACTTCAAGTGTTTGTACCCGTTACCTACTTCAAGTGTTTGCACCCGTTACCTACTTCAAGTGTTTGTACCCGTTACCTACTTCAAGTGTTTGTACCCGTTACCTACTTCAAGTGTTTGTACCAGTTACCTACTTCAAGTGTTTGTACACGTTACCTACTTCAAGTGTTTGTACACGTTACCTACTTCAAGTGTTTGTACCCGTTACTTACTTCAAGTGTTTGTACAAGTTACCTACTTCAAGTGTTTGTACATGTTACATACTTCAATTGTTTGTACCCGTTACCTACCTCAAGTGTTGTACACGTTACCTACTTCAAGTGTTTGTACCCGTTACCTACTTCAAGTGTTTGTACACGTTGCCTACCTCAAGTGTTTGTACACGTTACCTACTTCAAGTGTTTGTACCCGTTACCTACTTCAAGTGTTTGTACACGTTACCTACTTCAAGCGTTTGTACCCGTTACCTACTTCAAGTGTTTGTACCCGTTACCTACTTCAAGTGTTTGTACCCGTTACCTACTTCAAGTGTTTGTACACGTTACCTACTTCAAATGTTTGTACACGTTACCTACTTCAAGTGTTTGTATTCGTTACCTACTTCAAGTGTTTGTACACGTTACCTACTTCAAGTGTTTGTACACGTTACCTACTTCAAGTGTTTGTACACGTTACCTACTTCAAGTGTTTGTACACGTTTCCTACTTCAAGTGTTTGTACCCGTTACCTACTTCAAGTGTTTGTACACGTTACCTACTTCAAGTGTTTGTACCCGTTACCTACTTCAAGTGTTTGTACACGTTACCTACTTCAAGTGTTTGTACCCGTTATCTACCTCAAGTGTTTGTACACGTTACCTACTTCAAGTGTTTGTACCCGTTACCTACTTCAAGTGTTTGTACCCGTTACCTACTTCAAGTGTTTGTACACGTTACCTACTTCAAGTGTTTGTACCCGTTACCTACTTCAAGTGTTTGTACCCGTTACCTACTTCAAGTGTTTGTACCAGTGACCTACTTCAAGTGTTTGTACACGTTACCTACTTCAAGTGTTTGTACCCGTTACCTACTTCAAGTGTTTGTACACGTTACCTACTTCAAGTGTTTGTACCCGTTACCTACTTCAAGTGTTTGTACCCGTTACCTACTTCAAGTGTTTGCATCCGTTACCTACTTCAAGTGTTTGTACACGTTACCTACTTCAAGTGTTTGTACCCGTTACCTACTTCAAGTGTTTGTACCAGTTACCTACTTCAAGTGTTTGTACACGTTACCTACTTCAAGTGTTTGTACACGTTACCTACTTCAAGTGTTTGTACCCGTTACTTACTTCAAGTGTTTGTACAAGTTACCTACTTCAAGTGTTTGTACATGTTACATACTTCAATTGTTTGTACCCGTTACCTACCTCAAGTGTTATACACGTTACCTACTTCAAGTGTTTGTACCCGTTACCTACTTCAAGTGTTTGTACACGTTGCCTACCTCAAGTGTTTGTACACGTTACCTACTTCAAGTGTTTGTACCCGTTACCTACTTCAAGTGTTTGTACACGTTACCTACTTCAAGCGTTTGTACCCGTTACCTACTTCAAGTGTTTGTACCCGTTACCTACTTCAAGTGTTTGTACCCGTTACCTACTTCAAGTGTTTGTACACGTTACCTACTTCAAGTGTTTGTACACGTTACCTACTTCAAGTGTTTGTATTCGTTACCTACTTCAAGTGTTTGTACACGTTACCTACTTCAAGTGTTTGTACCCGTTACCTACTTCAAGTGTTTGTACACGTTACCTACTTCAAGTGTTTGTACACGTTACCTACTTCAAGTGTTTGTACCCGTTACCTACTTCAAGTGTTTGTACACGTTACCTACTTCAAGTGTTTGTACCCGTTACCTACTTCAAGTGTTTGTACACGTTACCTACTTCAAGTGTTTGTACCCGTTACCTACTTCAAGTGTTTGTACACGTTACCTACTTCAAGTGTTTGTACCCGTTATCTACCTCAAGTGTTTGTACACGTTACCTACTTCAAGTGTTTGTACCCGTTACCTACTTCAAGTGTTTGTACCCGTTACCTACTTCAAGTGTTTGTACACGTTACCTACTTCAAGTGTTTGTACACGTTACCTACTTCAAGTGTTTGTACACGTTACCTACTTCAAGTGTTTGTACCCGTTACCTACTTCAAGTGTTTGTACCCGTTACCTACTTCAAGTGTTTGTACACGTTACCTTCTTCAAGTGTTTGTACACGTTACCAACTTCAAGTGTTGTACCCGTTACCTATTTCAAGTGTTTGTACCCGTTACCTACTTCAAGTGTTTGTACCCGTTACCTACTTCAAGTGTTTGTACCCGTTACCTACCTCAAGTGTTGGTACCCGTTACCTACTTCAAGTGTTTGTACCCGTTACCTACTTCAAGTGTTTGTACCCGTTACCTACTTCAAGTGTTTGTACCCGTTACCTACTTCAAGTGTTTGTACCCGTTACCTACCTCAAGTGTTGGTACCCGTTACCTACTTCAAGTGTTTGTACCCGTTACCTACTTCAAGTGTTTGTACACGTTACCTACTTCAAGTGTTTGTACCCGTTACCTACCTCAAGTGTTTGTACCCGTTACCTACTTCAAGCGTTTGTACACGTTACCTACTTCAAGTGTTTGTACCCGTTACCTACTTCAAGTGTTTGTACCCGTTACCTACTTCAAGTGTTTGTACACGTTGTTACCTACTTCAAGTGTTTGTACACGTTACCTACTTCAAGTGTTTGTACACGTTACCTACTTCAAGTGTTTGTACACGTTACCTACTTCAAGTGTTTGTACACGTTACCTACCTCAAGTGTTTGTACACGTTACCTACTTCAAGTGTTTGTACACGTTGCCTACCTCAAGTGTTTGTACACGTTACCTACTTCAAGTGTTTGTACACGTTAGTTACCTACTTCAAGTGTTTGTACCCGTTACCTACTTCAAGTGTTTGTACACGTTACCTACTTCAAGTGTTTGTACCCGTTACCTACTTCAAGTGTTTGTACACGTTACCTACTTCAAGTGTTTGTACCCGTTACCTACTTCAAGTGTTTGTACACGTTACCTACTTCAAGTGTTTGTACACGTTACCTACTTCAAGTGTTTGTACCCGTTACCTACTTCAAGTGTTTGTACCCGTTACCTACTTCAAGTGTTTGTACCCGTGACCTACTTCAAGTGTTTGTACACGTTACCTACTTCAAGTGTTTGTACCCGTTACCTACTTCAAGTGTTTGTACACGTTACCTACTTCAATTGTTTGTACCCGTTACCTACTTCAAGTGTTTGTACCCGTTACCTACTTCAAGTGTTTGCACCCGTTACCTACTTCAAGTGTTTGTACACGTTACCTACTTCAAGTGTTTGTACCCGTTACCTACTTCAAGTGTTTGTACCAGTTACCTACTTCAAGTGTTTGTACACGTTACCTACTTCAAGTGTTTGTACCCGTTACCTACTTCAAGTGTTTTTACACGTTACCTACTTCAAGTGTTTGTACCCGTTACCTACCTCAAGTGTTTGTACACGTTACCTACTTCAAGTGTTTGTACCCGTTACCTACTTCAAGTGTTTGCACCCGTTACCTACTTCAAGTGTTTGTACCCGTTACCTACTTCAAGTGTTTGTACCCGTTACCTACTTCAAGTGTTTGTACACGTTACCTACTTCAAGTGTTTGTACCCGTTACCTACTTCAAGTGTTTGTACCCGTTACCTACCTCAAGTGTTTGTACACGTTACCTACTTCAAGTGTTTGTACCCGTTACCTACTTCAAGTGTTTGTACACGTTACCTACTTCAAGTGTTTGTACCCGTTACCTACTTCAAGTGTTTGTACACGTTACCTACTTCAAGTGTTTGTAAACGTTACCTACTTCAAGTGTTTGTACCCGTTACCTACTTCAAGTGTTTGTACACGTTACCTACTTCAAGTGTTTGTACCCGTTACCTACTTCAAGTGTTTGTACAGGTTACCTACTTCAAGTGTTTGTACCCGTTACCTACTTCAAGTATTTTTACACGTTACCTACTTCAAGTGTTTGTACCCGTTACCTACCTCAAGTGTTTGTACACGTTACCTACTTCAAGTGTTTGTACCCGTTACCTACTTCAAGTGTTTGCACCCGTTACCTACTTCAAGTGTTTGTACCCGTTACCTACTTCAAGTGTTTGTACACGTTACCTACTTCAAGTGTTTGTACACGTTACCTACTTCAAGTGTTTGTACCCGTTACCTACTTCAAGTGTTTGTACCCGTTACCTACCTCAAGTGTTGAAACCCGTTACCTACTTCAAGTGTTTGTACCCGTTACCTACTTCAAGTGTTTGTACACGTTACCTACTTCAAGTGTTTGTACCCGTTACCTACCTCAAGTGTTTGTACCCGTTACCTACTTCAAGCGTTTGTACACGTTACCTACTTCAAGTGTTTGTACCCGTTACCTACTTCAAGTGTTTGTACCCGTTACCTACTTCAAGTGTTTGTACACGTTGTTACCTACTTCAAGTGTTTGTACACGTTACCTACATCAAGTGTTTGTACCCGTTACCTACTTCAAGTGTTTGTACACGTTACCTACTTCAAGTGTTTGTACACGTTACCTACTTCAAGTGTTTGTACACGTTAACTACTTCAAGTGTTTGTACCCGTTACCTACTTCAAGTGTTTGTACCCTTTATCTACTTCAAGTGTTTGTACCCGTTACCTACTTCAAGTGTTTGTACACGTTACCTACTTCAAGTGTTTGTACACGTTACCTACTTCAAGTGTTTGTACACGTTACCTACTTCAAGTGTTTGTACCCGTTACCTACTTCAAGTGTTTGTACCCGTTACCTACTTCAAGTGTTTGTACACGTTACCTACTTCAAGTGTTTGTACACGTTACCTACTTCAATTGTTTGTACCCGTTACCTACTTCAAGTGTTTGTACCCGTTACCTACTTCAAGTGTTTGTACCCGTTACCTACTTCAAGTGTTTGTACCCGTTACCTACTTCAAGTGTTTGTACCCGTTACCTACTTCAAGTGTTTGTACACGTTACCTACTTCAAGTGTTTGTACCCGTTACCTACTTCAAGTGTTTGTACACGTTACCTACTTCAAGTGTTTGTACCCGTTACCTACTTCAAGTGTTTGTACCCGTTACCTACCTCAAGTGTTTGTACATGTTACCTACTTCAAGTGTTTGTACCCGTTACCTACTTCAAGTGTTTGTACCCGTTACCTACTTCAAGTGTTTGTACAAGTTACTTACTTCAAGTGTTTGTACACGTTACATACTTCAAGTGTTTGTACCCGTTACCTACCTCAAGTGTTTGTACACGTTACCTACTTCAAGTGTTTGTACACGTTGCCTACCTCAAGTGTTTGTACACGTTACCTACTTCAAGTGTTTGTACACGTTACCTACTTCAAGTGTTTGTACCCGTTACCTACTTCAAGTGTTTGTACACGTTACCTACTTCAAGTGTTTGTACCCGTTACCTACTTCAAGTGTTTGTACACGTTACCTACTTCAAGTGTTTGTACCCGTTACCTACTTCAAGTGTTTGTACCCGTTACCTACTTCAAGTGTTTGCACCCGTTACCTACTTCAAGTGTTTGTACACGTTACCTACTTCAAGTGTTTGTACCCGTTACCTACTTCAAGTGTTTGTACCAGTTACCTACTTCAAGTGTTTGTACACGTTACCTACTTCAAGTGTTTGTACACGTTACCTACTTCAAGTGTTTGTACCCATTACTTACTTCAAGTGTTTGTACACGTTACCTACTTCAAGTGTTTGTACATGTTACATACTTCAATTGTTTGTACCCGTTACCTACCTCAAGTGTTGTACACGTTACCTACTTCAAGTGTTTGTACCCGTTACCTACTTCAAGTGTTTGTACACGTTGCCTACCTCAAATGTTTGTACACGTTACCTATTTCAAGTGTTTGTACCCGTTACCTACTTCAAGTGTTTGTACACGTTACCTACTTCAAGCGTTTGTACCCGTTACCTACTTCAAGTGTTTGTACCCGTTACCTACTTCAAGTGTTTGTACCCGTTACCTACTTCAAGTGTTTGTACACGTTACCTACTTCAAGTGTTTGTACACGTTACCTACTTCAAGTGTTTGTACCCGTTACCTACTTCAAGTGTTTGTACCCGTTACCTACTTCAAGTGTTTGTACCAGTGACCTACTTCAAGTGTTTGTACACGTTACCTACTTCAAGTGTTTGTACCCGTTACCTACTTCAAGTGTTTGTACACGTTACCTACTTCAAGTGTTTGTACCCGTTACCTACTTCAAGTGTTTGTACCCGTTACCTACTTCAAGTGTTTGCACCCGTTACCTACTTCAAGTGTTTGTACACGTTACCTACTTCAAGTGTTTGTACCCGTTACCTACTTCAAGTGTTTGTACCAGTTACCTACTTCAAGTGTTTGTACACGTTACCTACTTCAAGTGTTTGTACACGTTACCTACTTCAAGTGTTTGTACCCGTTACTTACTTCAAGTGTTTGTACAAGTTACCTACTTCAAGTGTTTGTACATGTTACATACTTCAATTGTTTGTACCCGTTACCTACCTCAAGTGTTGTACACGTTACCTACTTCAAGTGTTTGTACCCGTTACCTACTTCAAGTGTTTGTACACGTTGCCTACCTCAAGTGTTTGTACACGTTACCTACTTCAAGTGTTTGTACCCGTTACCTACTTCAAGTGTTTGTACACGTTACCTACTTCAAGCGTTTGTACCCGTTACCTACTTCAAGTGTTTGTACCCGTTACCTACTTCAAGTGTTTGTACACGTTACCTACTTCAAGTGTTTGTACACGTTACCTACTTCAAGTGTTTGTATTCGTTACCTACTTCAAGTGTTTGTACACGTTACCTACTTCAAGTGTTTGTACACGTTACCTACTTCAAGTGTTTGTACACGTTACCTACTTCAAGTGTTTGTACACGTTACCTACTTCAAGTGTTTGTACCCGTTACCTACTTCAAGTGTTTGTACACGTTACCTACTTCAAGTGTTTGTACCCGTTACCTACTTCAAGTGTTTGTACACGTTACCTACTTCAAGTGTTTGTACCCGTTATCTACCTCAAGTGTTTGTACACGTTACCTACTTCAAGTGTTTGTACCCGTTACCTACTTCAAGTGTTTGTACCCGTTACCTACTTCAAGTGTTTGTACACGTTACCTACCTCAAGTGTTTGTACCCGTTACCTACTTCAAGTGTTTGTACCCGTTACCTACTTCAAGTGTTTGTACCAGTGACCTACTTCAAGTGTTTGTACACGTTACCTACTTCAAGTGTTTGTACCCGTTACCTACTTCAAGTGTTTGTACACGTTACCTACTTCAAGTGTTTGTACCCGTTACCTACTTCAAGTGTTTGTACCCGTTACCTACTTCAAGTGTTTGCATCCGTTACCTACTTCAAGTGTTTGTACACGTTACCTACTTCAAGTGTTTGTACCCGTTACCTACTTCAAGTGTTTGTACCAGTTACCTACTTCAAGTGTTTGTACATGTTACATACTTCAATTGTTTGTACCCGTTACCTACCTCAAGTGTTGTACACGTTACCTACTTCAAGTGTTTGTACCCGTTACCTACTTCAAGTGTTTGTACACGTTGCCTACCTCAAATGTTTGTACACGTTACCTATTTCAAGTGTTTGTACCCGTTACCTACTTCAAGTGTTTGTACACGTTACCTACTTCAAGCGTTTGTACCCGTTACCTACTTCAAGTGTTTGTACCCGTTACCTACTTCAAGTGTTTGTACCCGTTACCTACTTCAAGTGTTTGTACACGTTACCTACTTCAAGTGTTTGTACACGTTACCTACTTCAAGTGTTTGTACCCGTTACCTACTTCAAGTGTTTGTACCCGTTACCTACTTCAAGTGTTTGTACCAGTGACCTACTTCAAGTGTTTGTACACGTTACCTACTTCAAGTGTTTGTACCCGTTACCTACTTCAAGTGTTTGTACACGTTACCTACTTCAAGTGTTTGTACCCGTTACCTACTTCAAGTGTTTGTACCCGTTACCTACTTCAAGTGTTTGCACCCGTTACCTACTTCAAGTGTTTGTACACGTTACCTACTTCAAGTGTTTGTACCCGTTACCTACTTCAAGTGTTTGTACCAGTTACCTACTTCAAGTGTTTGTACACGTTACCTACTTCAAGTGTTTGTACACGTTACCTACTTCAAGTGTTTGTACCCGTTACTTACTTCAAGTGTTTGTACAAGTTACCTACTTCAAGTGTTTGTACATGTTACATACTTCAATTGTTTGTACCCGTTACCTACCTCAAGTGTTGTACACTTTACCTACTTCAAGTGTTTGTACCCGTTACCTACTTCAAGTGTTTGTACACGTTGCCTACCTCAAGTGTTTGTACACGTTACCTACTTCAAGTGTTTGTACCCGTTACCTACTTCAAGTGTTTGTACACGTTACCTACTTCAAGCGTTTGTACCCGTTACCTACTTCAAGTGTTTGTACCCGTTACCTACTTCAAGTGTTTGTACCCGTTACCTACTTCAAGTGTTTGTACACGTTACCTACTTCAAGTGTTTGTACACGTTACCTACTTCAAGTGTTTGTATTCGTTACCTACTTCAAGTGTTTGTACACGTTACCTACTTCAAGTGTTTGTACACGTTACCTACTTCAAGTGTTTGTACACGTTACCTACTTCAAGTGTTTGTACACGTTACCTACTTCAAGTGTTTGTACCCGTTACCTACTTCAAGTGTTTGTACACGTTACCTACTTCAAGTGTTTGTACCCGTTACCTACTTCAAGTGTTTGTACACGTTACCTACTTCAAGTGTTTGTACCCGTTATCTACCTCAAGTGTTTGTACACGTTACCTACTTCAAGTGTTTGTACCCGTTACCTACTTCAAGTGTTTGTACCCGTTACCTACTTCAAGTGTTTGTACACGTTACCTACTTCAAGTGTTTGTACCCGTTACCTACTTCAAGTGTTTGTACCCGTTACCTACTTCAAGTGTTTGTACCAGTGACCTACTTCAAGTGTTTGTACACGTTACCTACTTCAAGTGTTTGTACCCGTTACCTACTTCAAGTGTTTGTACACGTTACCTACTTCAAGTGTTTGTACCCGTTACCTACTTCAAGTGTTTGTACCCGTTACCTACTTCAAGTGTTTGCATCCGTTACCTACTTCAAGTGTTTGTACACGTTACCTACTTCAAGTGTTTGTACCCGTTACCTACTTCAAGTGTTTGTACCAGTTACCTACTTCAAGTGTTTGTACACGTTACCTACTTCAAGTGTTTGTACACGTTACCTACTTCAAGTGTTTGTACCCGTTACTTACTTCAAGTGTTTGTACAAGTTACCTACTTCAAGTGTTTGTACATGTTACATACTTCAATTGTTTGTACCCGTTACCTACCTCAAGTGTTATACACGTTACCTACTTCAAGTGTTTGTACCTGTTACCTACTTCAAGTGTTTGTACCAGTTACCTACTTCAAGTGTTTGTACATGTTACATACTTCAATTGTTTGTACCCGTTACCTACCTCAAGTGTTGTACACGTTACCTACTTCAAGTGTTTGTACCCGTTACCTACTTCAAGTGTTTGTACACGTTGCCTACCTCAAATGTTTGTACACGTTACCTATTTCAAGTGTTTGTACCCGTTACCTACTTCAAGTGTTTGTACACGTTACCTACTTCAAGCGTTTGTACCCGTTACCTACTTCAAGTGTTTGTACCCGTTACCTACTTCAAGTGTTTGTACCCGTTACCTACTTCAAGTGTTTGTACACGTTACCTACTTCAAGTGTTTGTACACGTTACCTACTTCAAGTGTTTGTACCCGTTACCTACTTCAAGTGTTTGTACCCGTTACCTACTTCAAGTGTTTGTACCAGTGACCTACTTCAAGTGTTTGTACACGTTACCTACTTCAAGTGTTTGTACCCGTTACCTACTTCAAGTGTTTGTACACGTTACCTACTTCAAGTGTTTGTACCCGTTACCTACTTCAAGTGTTTGTACCCGTTACCTACTTCAAGTGTTTGCACCCGTTACCTACTTCAAGTGTTTGTACACGTTACCTACTTCAAGTGTTTGTACCCGTTACCTACTTCAAGTGTTTGTACCAGTTACCTACTTCAAGTGTTTGTACACGTTACCTACTTCAAGTGTTTGTACACGTTACCTACTTCAAGTGTTTGTACCCGTTACTTACTTCAAGTGTTTGTACAAGTTACCTACTTCAAGTGTTTGTACATGTTACATACTTCAATTGTTTGTACCCGTTACCTACCTCAAGTGTTGTACACGTTACCTACTTCAAGTGTTTGTACCCGTTACCTACTTCAAGTGTTTGTACACGTTGCCTACCTCAAGTGTTTGTACACGTTACCTACTTCAAGTGTTTGTACCCGTTACCTACTTCAAGTGTTTGTACACGTTACCTACTTCAAGCGTTTGTACCCGTTACCTACTTCAAGTGTTTGTACCCGTTACCTACTTCAAGTGTTTGTACCCGTTACCTACTTCAAGTGTTTGTACACGTTACCTACTTCAAGTGTTTGTACACGTTACCTACTTCAAGTGTTTGTATTCGTTACCTACTTCAAGTGTTTGTACACGTTACCTACTTCAAGTGTTTGTACACGTTACCTACTTCAAGTGTTTGTACACGTTACCTACTTCAAGTGTTTGTACACGTTACCTACTTCAAGTGTTTGTACCCGTTACCTACTTCAAGTGTTTGTACACGTTACCTACTTCAAGTGTTTGTACCCGTTACCTACTTCAAGTGTTTGTACACGTTACCTACTTCAAGTGTTTGTACCCGTTATCTACCTCAAGTGTTTGTACACGTTACCTACTTCAAGTGTTTGTACCCGTTACCTACTTCAAGTGTTTGTACCCGTTACCTACTTCAAGTGTTTGTACACGTTACCTACTTCAAGTGTTTGTACCCGTTACCTACTTCAAGTGTTTGTACCCGTTACCTACTTCAAGTGTTTGTACCAGTGACCTACTTCAAGTGTTTGTACACGTTACCTACTTCAAGTGTTTGTACCCGTTACCTACTTCAAGTGTTTGTACACGTTACCTACTTCAAGTGTTTGTACCCGTTACCTACTTCAAGTGTTTGTACCCGTTACCTACTTCAAGTGTTTGCATCCGTTACCTACTTCAAGTGTTTGTACACGTTACCTACTTCAAGTGTTTGTACCCGTTACCTACTTCAAGTGTTTGTACCAGTTACCTACTTCAAGTGTTTGTACACGTTACCTACTTCAAGTGTTTGTACACGTTACCTACTTCAAGTGTTTGTACCCGTTACTTACTTCAAGTGTTTGTACAAGTTACCTACTTCAAGTGTTTGTACATGTTACATACTTCAATTGTTTGTACCCGTTACCTACCTCAAGTGTTATACACGTTACCTACTTCAAGTGTTTGTACCCGTTACCTACTTCAAGTGTTTGTACACGTTGCCTACCTCAAGTGTTTGTACACGTTACCTACTTCAAGTGTTTGTACCCGTTACCTACTTCAAGTGTTTGTACACGTTACCTACTTCAAGCGTTTGTACCCGTTACCTACTTCAAGTGTTTGTACCCGTTACCTACTTCAAGTGTTTGTACACGTTACCTACTTCAAGTGTTTGTACCCGTTACCTACTTCAAGTGTTTGTACACGTTACCTACTTCAAGTGTTTGTACCCGTTATCTACCTCAAGTGTTTGTACACGTTACCTACTTCAAGTGTTTGTACCCGTTACCTACTTCAAGTGTTTGTACCCGTTACCTACTTCAAGTGTTTGTACACGTTACCTACCTCAAGTGTTTGTACCCGTTACCTACTTCAAGTGTTTGTACCCGTTACCTACTTCAAGTGTTTGTACCAGTGACCTACTTCAAGTGTTTGTACACGTTACCTACTTCAAGTGTTTGTACCCGTTACCTACTTCAAGTGTTTGTACACGTTACCTACTTCAAGTGTTTGTACCCGTTACCTACTTCAAGTGTTTGTACCCGTTACCTACTTCAAGTGTTTGCATCCGTTACCTACTTCAAGTGTTTGTACACGTTACCTACTTCAAGTGTTTGTACCCGTTACCTACTTCAAGTGTTTGTACCAGTTACCTACTTCAAGTGTTTGTACATGTTACATACTTCAATTGTTTGTACCCGTTACCTACCTCAAGTGTTGTACACGTTACCTACTTCAAGTGTTTGTACCCGTTACCTACTTCAAGTGTTTGTACACGTTGCCTACCTCAAATGTTTGTACACGTTACCTATTTCAAGTGTTTGTACCCGTTACCTACTTCAAGTGTTTGTACACGTTACCTACTTCAAGCGTTTGTACCCGTTACCTACTTCAAGTGTTTGTACCCGTTACCTACTTCAAGTGTTTGTACCCGTTACCTACTTCAAGTGTTTGTACACGTTACCTACTTCAAGTGTTTGTACACGTTACCTACTTCAAGTGTTTGTACCCGTTACCTACTTCAAGTGTTTGTACCCGTTACCTACTTCAAGTGTTTGTACCAGTGACCTACTTCAAGTGTTTGTACACGTTACCTACTTCAAGTGTTTGTACCCGTTACCTACTTCAAGTGTTTGTACACGTTACCTACTTCAAGTGTTTGTACCCGTTACCTACTTCAAGTGTTTGTACCCGTTACCTACTTCAAGTGTTTGCACCCGTTACCTACTTCAAGTGTTTGTACACGTTACCTACTTCAAGTGTTTGTACCCGTTACCTACTTCAAGTGTTTGTACCAGTTACCTACTTCAAGTGTTTGTACACGTTACCTACTTCAAGTGTTTGTACACGTTACCTACTTCAAGTGTTTGTACCCGTTACTTACTTCAAGTGTTTGTACAAGTTACCTACTTCAAGTGTTTGTACATGTTACATACTTCAATTGTTTGTACCCGTTACCTACCTCAAGTGTTGTACACGTTACCTACTTCAAGTGTTTGTACCCGTTACCTACTTCAAGTGTTTGTACACGTTGCCTACCTCAAGTGTTTGTACACGTTACCTACTTCAAGTGTTTGTACCCGTTACCTACTTCAAGTGTTTGTACACGTTACCTACTTCAAGCGTTTGTACCCGTTACCTACTTCAAGTGTTTGTACCCGTTACCTACTTCAAGTGTTTGTACCCGTTACCTACTTCAAGTGTTTGTACACGTTACCTACTTCAAGTGTTTGTACACGTTACCTACTTCAAGTGTTTGTATTCGTTACCTACTTCAAGTGTTTGTACACGTTACCTACTTCAAGTGTTTGTACACGTTACCTACTTCAAGTGTTTGTACACGTTACCTACTTCAAGTGTTTGTACACGTTACCTACTTCAAGTGTTTGTACCCGTTACCTACTTCAAGTGTTTGTACACGTTACCTACTTCAAGTGTTTGTACCCGTTACCTACTTCAAGTGTTTGTACACGTTACCTACTTCAAGTGTTTGTACCCGTTATCTACCTCAAGTGTTTGTACACGTTACCTACTTCAAGTGTTTGTACCCGTTACCTACTTCAAGTGTTTGTACCCGTTACCTACTTCAAGTGTTTGTACACGTTACCTACTTCAAGTGTTTGTACCCGTTACCTACTTCAAGTGTTTGTACCCGTTACCTACTTCAAGTGTTTGTACCAGTGACCTACTTCAAGTGTTTGTACACGTTACCTACTTCAAGTGTTTGTACCCGTTACCTACTTCAAGTGTTTGTACACGTTACCTACTTCAAGTGTTTGTACCCGTTACCTACTTCAAGTGTTTGTACCCGTTACCTACTTCAAGTGTTTGCATCCGTTACCTACTTCAAGTGTTTGTACACGTTACCTACTTCAAGTGTTTGTACCCGTTACCTACTTCAAGTGTTTGTACCAGTTACCTACTTCAAGTGTTTGTACACGTTACCTACTTCAAGTGTTTGTACACGTTACCTACTTCAAGTGTTTGTACCCGTTACTTACTTCAAGTGTTTGTACAAGTTACCTACTTCAAGTGTTTGTACATGTTACATACTTCAATTGTTTGTACCCGTTACCTACCTCAAGTGTTATACACGTTACCTACTTCAAGTGTTTGTACCCGTTACCTACTTCAAGTGTTTGTACACGTTGCCTACCTCAAGTGTTTGTACACGTTACCTACTTCAAGTGTTTGTACCCGTTACCTACTTCAAGTGTTTGTACACGTTACCTACTTCAAGCGTTTGTACCCGTTACCTACTTCAAGTGTTTGTACCCGTTACCTACTTCAAGTGTTTGTACCCGTTACCTACTTCAAGTGTTTGTACACGTTACCTACTTCAAGTGTTTGTACACGTTACCTACTTCAAGTGTTTGTATTCGTTACCTACTTCAAGTGTTTGTACACGTTACCTACTTCAAGTGTTTGTACCCGTTACCTACTTCAAGTGTTTGTACACGTTACCTACTTCAAGTGTTTGTACACGTTACCTACTTCAAGTGTTTGTACCCGTTACCTACTTCAAGTGTTTGTACACGTTACCTACTTCAAGTGTTTGTACCCGTTACCTACTTCAAGTGTTTGTACACGTTACCTACTTCAAGTGTTTGTACCCGTTACCTACTTCAAGTGTTTGTACACGTTACCTACTTCAAGTGTTTGTACCCGTTATCTACCTCAAGTGTTTGTACACGTTACCTACTTCAAGTGTTTGTACCCGTTACCTACTTCAAGTGTTTGTACCCGTTACCTACTTCAAGTGTTTGTACACGTTACCTACTTCAAGTGTTTGTACACGTTACCTACTTCAAGTGTTTGTACACGTTACCTACTTCAAGTGTTTGTACCCGTTACCTACTTCAAGTGTTTGTACCCGTTACCTACTTCAAGTGTTTGTACACGTTACCTTCTTCAAGTGTTTGTACACGTTACCTACTTCAAGTGTTGTACCCGTTACCTATTTCAAGTGTTTGTACCCGTTACCTACTTCAAGTGTTTGTACCCGTTACCTACTTCAAGTGTTTGTACCCGTTACCTACCTCAAGTGTTGGTACCCGTTACCTACTTCAAGTGTTTGTACCCGTTACCTACTTCAAGTGTTTGTACCCGTTACCTACTTCAAGTGTTTGTACCCGTTACCTACTTCAAGTGTTTGTACCCGTTACCTACCTCAAGTGTTGGTACCCGTTACCTACTTCAAGTGTTTGTACCCGTTACCTACTTCAAGTGTTTGTACACGTTACCTACTTCAAGTGTTTGTACCCGTTACCTACCTCAAGTGTTTGTACCCGTTACCTACTTCAAGCGTTTGTACACGTTACCTACTTCAAGTGTTTGTACCCGTTACCTACTTCAAGTGTTTGTACCCGTTACCTACTTCAAGTGTTTGTACACGTTGTTACCTACTTCAAGTGTTTGTACACGTTACCTACTTCAAGTGTTTGTACACGTTACCTACTTCAAGTGTTTGTACACGTTACCTACTTCAAGTGTTTGTACACGTTACCTACCTCAAGTGTTTGTACACGTTACCTACTTCAAGTGTTTGTACACGTTGCCTACCTCAAGTGTTTGTACACGTTACCTACTTCAAGTGTTTGTACACGTTAGTTACCTACTTCAAGTGTTTGTACCCGTTACCTACTTCAAGTGTTTGTACACGTTACCTACTTCAAGTGTTTGTACCCGTTACCTACTTCAAGTGTTTGTACACGTTACCTACTTCAAGTGTTTGTACCCGTTACCTACTTCAAGTGTTTGTACACGTTACCTACTTCAAGTGTTTGTACACGTTACCTACTTCAAGTGTTTGTACCCGTTACCTACTTCAAGTGTTTGTACCCGTTACCTACTTCAAGTGTTTGTACCCGTGACCTACTTCAAGTGTTTGTACACGTTACCTACTTCAAGTGTTTGTACCCGTTACCTACTTCAAGTGTTTGTACACGTTACCTACTTCAATTGTTTGTACCCGTTACCTACTTCAAGTGTTTGTACCCGTTACCTACTTCAAGTGTTTGCACCCGTTACCTACTTCAAGTGTTTGTACACGTTACCTACTTCAAGTGTTTGTACCCGTTACCTACTTCAAGTGTTTGTACCAGTTACCTACTTCAAGTGTTTGTACACGTTACCTACTTCAAGTGTTTGTACATGTTACATACTTCAATTGTTTGTACCCGTTACCTACCTCAAGTGTTATACACGTTACCTACTTCAAGTGTTTGTACCCGTTACCTACTTCAAGTGTTTGTACACGTTGCCTACCTCAAGTGTTTGTACACGTTACCTACTTCAAGTGTTTGTACCCGTTACCTACTTCAAGTGTTTGTACACGTTACCTACTTCAAGCGTTTGTACCCGTTACCTACTTCAAGTGTTTGTACCCGTTACCTACTTCAAGTGTTTGTACACGTTACCTACTTCAAGTGTTTGTACCCGTTACCTACTTCAAGTGTTTGTACACGTTACCTACTTCAAGTGTTTGTACCCGTTATCTACCTCAAGTGTTTGTACACGTTACCTACTTCAAGTGTTTGTACCCGTTACCTACTTCAAGTGTTTGTACCCGTTACCTACTTCAAGTGTTTGTACACGTTACCTACCTCAAGTGTTTGTACCCGTTACCTACTTCAAGTGTTTGTACCCGTTACCTACTTCAAGTGTTTGTACCAGTGACCTACTTCAAGTGTTTGTACACGTTACCTACTTCAAGTGTTTGTACCCGTTACCTACTTCAAGTGTTTGTACACGTTACCTACTTCAAGTGTTTGTACCCGTTACCTACTTCAAGTGTTTGTACCCGTTACCTACTTCAAGTGTTTGCATCCGTTACCTACTTCAAGTGTTTGTACACGTTACCTACTTCAAGTGTTTGTACCCGTTACCTACTTCAAGTGTTTGTACCAGTTACCTACTTCAAGTGTTTGTACATGTTACATACTTCAATTGTTTGTACCCGTTACCTACCTCAAGTGTTGTACACGTTACCTACTTCAAGTGTTTGTACCCGTTACCTACTTCAAGTGTTTGTACACGTTGCCTACCTCAAATGTTTGTACACGTTACCTATTTCAAGTGTTTGTACCCGTTACCTACTTCAAGTGTTTGTACACGTTACCTACTTCAAGCGTTTGTACCCGTTACCTACTTCAAGTGTTTGTACCCGTTACCTACTTCAAGTGTTTGTACCCGTTACCTACTTCAAGTGTTTGTACACGTTACCTACTTCAAGTGTTTGTACACGTTACCTACTTCAAGTGTTTGTACCCGTTACCTACTTCAAGTGTTTGTACCCGTTACCTACTTCAAGTGTTTGTACCAGTGACCTACTTCAAGTGTTTGTACACGTTACCTACTTCAAGTGTTTGTACCCGTTACCTACTTCAAGTGTTTGTACACGTTACCTACTTCAAGTGTTTGTACCCGTTACCTACTTCAAGTGTTTGTACCCGTTACCTACTTCAAGTGTTTGCACCCGTTACCTACTTCAAGTGTTTGTACACGTTACCTACTTCAAGTGTTTGTACCCGTTACCTACTTCAAGTGTTTGTACCAGTTACCTACTTCAAGTGTTTGTACACGTTACCTACTTCAAGTGTTTGTACACGTTACCTACTTCAAGTGTTTGTACCCGTTACTTACTTCAAGTGTTTGTACAAGTTACCTACTTCAAGTGTTTGTACATGTTACATACTTCAATTGTTTGTACCCGTTACCTACCTCAAGTGTTGTACACGTTACCTACTTCAAGTGTTTGTACCCGTTACCTACTTCAAGTGTTTGTACACGTTGCCTACCTCAAGTGTTTGTACACGTTACCTACTTCAAGTGTTTGTACCCGTTACCTACTTCAAGTGTTTGTACACGTTACCTACTTCAAGCGTTTGTACCCGTTACCTACTTCAAGTGTTTGTACCCGTTACCTACTTCAAGTGTTTGTACCCGTTACCTACTTCAAGTGTTTGTACACGTTACCTACTTCAAGTGTTTGTACACGTTACCTACTTCAAGTGTTTGTATTCGTTACCTACTTCAAGTGTTTGTACACGTTACCTACTTCAAGTGTTTGTACACGTTACCTACTTCAAGTGTTTGTACACGTTACCTACTTCAAGTGTTTGTACACGTTACCTACTTCAAGTGTTTGTACCCGTTACCTACTTCAAGTGTTTGTACACGTTACCTACTTCAAGTGTTTGTACCCGTTACCTACTTCAAGTGTTTGTACACGTTACCTACTTCAAGTGTTTGTACCCGTTATCTACCTCAAGTGTTTGTACACGTTACCTACTTCAAGTGTTTGTACCCGTTACCTACTTCAAGTGTTTGTACCCGTTACCTACTTCAAGTGTTTGTACACGTTACCTACTTCAAGTGTTTGTACCCGTTACCTACTTCAAGTGTTTGTACCCGTTACCTACTTCAAGTGTTTGTACCAGTGACCTACTTCAAGTGTTTGTACACGTTACCTACTTCAAGTGTTTGTACCCGTTACCTACTTCAAGTGTTTGTACACGTTACCTACTTCAAGTGTTTGTACCCGTTACCTACTTCAAGTGTTTGTACCCGTTACCTACTTCAAGTGTTTGCATCCGTTACCTACTTCAAGTGTTTGTACACGTTACCTACTTCAAGTGTTTGTACCCGTTACCTACTTCAAGTGTTTGTACCAGTTACCTACTTCAAGTGTTTGTACACGTTACCTACTTCAAGTGTTTGTACACGTTACCTACTTCAAGTGTTTGTACCCGTTACTTACTTCAAGTGTTTGTACAAGTTACCTACTTCAAGTGTTTGTACATGTTACATACTTCAATTGTTTGTACCCGTTACCTACCTCAAGTGTTATACACGTTACCTACTTCAAGTGTTTGTACCCGTTACCTACTTCAAGTGTTTGTACACGTTGCCTACCTCAAGTGTTTGTACACGTTACCTACTTCAAGTGTTTGTACCCGTTACCTACTTCAAGTGTTTGTACACGTTACCTACTTCAAGCGTTTGTACCCGTTACCTACTTCAAGTGTTTGTACCCGTTACCTACTTCAAGTGTTTGTACCCGTTACCTACTTCAAGTGTTTGTACACGTTACCTACTTCAAGTGTTTGTACACGTTACCTACTTCAAGTGTTTGTATTCGTTACCTACTTCAAGTGTTTGTACACGTTACCTACTTCAAGTGTTTGTACCCGTTACCTACTTCAAGTGTTTGTACACGTTACCTACTTCAAGTGTTTGTACACGTTACCTACTTCAAGTGTTTGTACCCGTTACCTACTTCAAGTGTTTGTACACGTTACCTACTTCAAGTGTTTGTACCCGTTACCTACTTCAAGTGTTTGTACACGTTACCTACTTCAAGTGTTTGTACCCGTTACCTACTTCAAGTGTTTGTACACGTTACCTACTTCAAGTGTTTGTACCCGTTATCTACCTCAAGTGTTTGTACACGTTACCTACTTCAAGTGTTTGTACCCGTTACCTACTTCAAGTGTTTGTACCCGTTACCTACTTCAAGTGTTTGTACACGTTACCTACTTCAAGTGTTTGTACACGTTACCTACTTCAAGTGTTTGTACACGTTACCTACTTCAAGTGTTTGTACCCGTTACCTACTTCAAGTGTTTGTACCCGTTACCTACTTCAAGTGTTTGTACACGTTACCTTCTTCAAGTGTTTGTACACGTTACCTACTTCAAGTGTTGTACCCGTTACCTATTTCAAGTGTTTGTACCCGTTACCTACTTCAAGTGTTTGTACCCGTTACCTACTTCAAGTGTTTGTACCCGTTACCTACCTCAAGTGTTGGTACCCGTTACCTACTTCAAGTGTTTGTACCCGTTACCTACTTCAAGTGTTTGTACCCGTTACCTACTTCAAGTGTTTGTACCCGTTACCTACTTCAAGTGTTTGTACCCGTTACCTACCTCAAGTGTTGGTACCCGTTACCTACTTCAAGTGTTTGTACCCGTTACCTACTTCAAGTGTTTGTACACGTTACCTACTTCAAGTGTTTGTACCCGTTACCTACCTCAAGTGTTTGTACCCGTTACCTACTTCAAGCGTTTGTACACGTTACCTACTTCAAGTGTTTGTACCCGTTACCTACTTCAAGTGTTTGTACCCGTTACCTACTTCAAGTGTTTGTACACGTTGTTACCTACTTCAAGTGTTTGTACACGTTACCTACTTCAAGTGTTTGTACACGTTACCTACTTCAAGTGTTTGTACACGTTACCTACTTCAAGTGTTTGTACACGTTACCTACCTCAAGTGTTTGTACACGTTACCTACTTCAAGTGTTTGTACACGTTGCCTACCTCAAGTGTTTGTACACGTTACCTACTTCAAGTGTTTGTACACGTTAGTTACCTACTTCAAGTGTTTGTACCCGTTACCTACTTCAAGTGTTTGTACACGTTACCTACTTCAAGTGTTTGTACCCGTTACCTACTTCAAGTGTTTGTACACGTTACCTACTTCAAGTGTTTGTACCCGTTACCTACTTCAAGTGTTTGTACACGTTACCTACTTCAAGTGTTTGTACACGTTACCTACTTCAAGTGTTTGTACCCGTTACCTACTTCAAGTGTTTGTACCCGTTACCTACTTCAAGTGTTTGTACCCGTGACCTACTTCAAGTGTTTGTACACGTTACCTACTTCAAGTGTTTGTACCCGTTACCTACTTCAAGTGTTTGTACACGTTACCTACTTCAATTGTTTGTACCCGTTACCTACTTCAAGTGTTTGTACCCGTTACCTACTTCAAGTGTTTGCACCCGTTACCTACTTCAAGTGTTTGTACACGTTACCTACTTCAAGTGTTTGTACCCGTTACCTACTTCAAGTGTTTGTACCAGTTACCTACTTCAAGTGTTTGTACACGTTACCTACTTCAAGTGTTTGTACATGTTACCTACTTCAAGTGTTTGTACCCGTTACTTACTTCAAGTGTTTGTACAAGTTACCTACTTCAAGTGTTTGTGCATGTTACATACTTCAATTGTTTGTACCCGTTACCTACCTCAAGTGTTGTACACGTTACCTACTTCAAGTGTTTGTACCCGTTACCTACTTCAAGTGTTTGTACACGTTGCCTACCTCAAGTGTTTGTACACGTTACCTACTTCAAGTGTTTGTACCCGTTACCTACTTCAAGTGTTTGTACACGTTACCTACTTCAAGCGTTTGTACCCGTTACCTACTTCAAGTGTTTGTACCCGTTACCTACTTCAAGTGTTTGTACCCGTTACCTACTTCAAGTGTTTGTACACGTTACATACTTCAAGTGTTTGTACACGTTACCTACTTCAAGTGTTTGTACCCGTTACCTACTTCAAGTGTTTGTACCCGTTACCTACTTCAAGTGTTTGTACCCGTGACCTACTTCAAGTGTTTGTACACGTTACCTACTTCAAGTGTTTGTACCCGTTACCTACTTCAAGTGTTTGTACACGTTACCTACTTCAAGTGTTTGTACCCGTTACCTACTTCAAGTGTTTGTACCCGTTACCTACTTCAAGTGTTTGTACAAGTTACCTACTTCAAGTGTTTGTACATGTTACATACTTCAATTGTTTGTACCCGTTACCTACCTCAAGTGTTGTACACGTTACCTACTTCAAGTGTTTGTACCCGTTACCTACTTCAAGTGTTTGTACACATTGCCTACCTCAAGTGTTTGTACACGTTACCTACTTCAAGTGTTTGTACCCGTTACCTACTTCAAGTGTTTGTACACGTTACCTACTTCAAGTGTTTGTACCCGTTACCTACTTCAAGTGTTTGTACCCGTTACCTACTTCAAGTGTTTGTACACGTTACCTACTTCAAGTGTTTGTACACGTTACCTACTTCAAGTGTTTGTATTCGTTACCTACTTCAAGTGTTTGTACACGTTACCTACTTCAAGTGTTTGTACCCGTTACCTACTTCAAGTGTTTGTACACGTTACCTACTTCAAGTGTTTGTACACGTTACCTACTTCAAGTGTTTGTACCCGTTATCTACTTCAAGTGTTTGTACACGTTACCTACTTCAAGTGTTTGTACCCGTTACCTACTTCAAGTGTTTGTACACGTTACCTACTTCAAGTGTTTGTACCCGTTACCTACTTCAAGTGTTTGTACACGTTACCTACTTCAAGTGTTTGTACCCGTTATCTACCTCAAGTGTTTGTACACGTTACCTGCTTCAAGTGTTTGTACCCGTTACCTACTTCAAGTGTTTGTACCCGTTACCTACTTCAAGTGTTTGTACCCGTTACCTACTTCAAGTGTTTGTACACGTTACCTACTTCAAGTGTTTGTACACGTTACCTACTTCAAGTGTTTGTACCCGTTACCTACTTCAAGTGTTTGTACCCGTTACCTACTTCAAGTGTTTGTACACGTTACCTACTTCAAGTGTTTGTACACGTTACCTACTTCAAGTGTTGTACCCGTTACCTATTTCAAGTGTTTGTACCCGTTACCTACTTCAAGTGTTTGTACCCGTTACCTACTTCAAGTGTTTGTACCCGTTACCTACCTCAAGTGTTGGTACCCGTTACCTACTTCAAGTGTTTGTACCCGTTACCTACTTCAAGTGTTTGTACACGTTACCTACTTCAAGTGTTTGTACCCGTTACCTACCTCAAGTGTTTGTACCCGTTACCTACTTCAAGCGTTTGTACACGTTACCTACTTCAAGTGTTTGTACCCGTTACCTACTTCAAGCGTTTGTACACGTTGTTACCTACTTCAAGTGTTTGTACCCGTTACCTACTTCAAGTGTTTGTACCCGTTACCTACCTCAAGTGTTGGTACCCGTTACCTACTTCAAGTGTTTGTACCCGTTACCTACTTCAAGTGTTTGTACACGTTACCTACTTCAAGTGTTTGTACCCGTTACCTACCTCAAGTGTTTGTACCCGTTACCTACTTCAAGCGTTTGTACACGTTACCTACTTCAAGTGTTTGTACCCGTTACCTACTTCAAGTGTTTGTACCCGTTACCTACTTCAAGTGTTTGTACACGTTACCTACTTCAAGTGTTTGTACACGTCACCTACATCAAGTGTTTGTACCCGTTACCTACTTCAAGTGTTTGTACATGTTACCTACTTCAAGTGTTTGTACACGTTACCTACTTCAAGTGTTTGTACACGTTAACTACTTCAAGTGTTTGTACCCGTTACCTACTTCAAGTGTTTGTACGAGTTACCTACTTCAAGTGTTTGTACCCGTTACCTACTTCAAGTGTTTGTAGACGTTACCTACTTCAAGTGTTTGTACACGTTACCTACTTCAAGTGTTTGGACACGTTACCTACTTCAAGTGTTTGTACACGTTAGCTACTTCAAGTGTATGTACACGTTACCTACTTCAAGTGTTTGTACCCGTTACCTACTTCAAGTGTTTGTACCCGTTACCTACTTCTAGTGTTTGTACACGTTACCTACTTCAAGTGTTTGTACACGTTTCCTACTTCAATTGTTTGTACCCGTTACCTACTTCAAGTGTTTGTACCCGTTACCTACTTCAAGTGTTTGTACCCGTTACCTACTTCAAGTGTTTGTACCCGTTACCTACTTCAAGTGTTTGTACCCGTTACCTACTTCAAGTGTTTGTACACGTTACCTACTTCAAGTGTTTGTACCCGTTACCTACTTCAAGTGTTTGTACACGTTACCTACTTCAAGTGTTTGTACCCGTTACCTACTTCAAGTGTTTGTACCCGTTACCTACCTCAAGTGTTTGTACACGTTACCTACTTCAAGTGTTTGTACCCGTTACCTACTTCAAGTGTTTGTACCCGTTACCTACTTCAAGTGTTTGTACAAGTTACCTACTTCAAGTGTTTGTACACGTTACATACTTCAAGTGTTTGTACCCGTTACCTACCTCAAGTGTTTGTACACGTTACCTACTTCAAGTGTTTGTACACGTTGCCTACCTCAAGTGTTTGTACACGTTACCTACTTCAAGTGTTTGTACACGTTAGTTACCTACTTCAAGTGTTTGTACACGTTACCTACTTCAAGTGTTTGTACACGTTACCTACTTCAAGTGTTTGTACCCGTTACCTACTTCAAGTGTTTGTACACGTTACCTACTTCAAGTGTTTGTACCCGTTACCTACTTCAAGTGTTTGTACACGTTACCTACTTCAAGTGTTTGTACACGTTACCTACTTCAAGTGTTTGTACCCGTTACCTACTTCAAGTGTTTGTACCCGTTACCTACTTCAAGTGTTTGTACACGTTACCTACTTCAAGTGTTGTACACGTTGTTACCTACTTCAAGTGTTGTACCCGTTACCTACCTCAAGTGTTTGTACCCGTTACCTACTTCAAGTGTTTGTACCCGTTACCTACTTCAAGTGTTTGCACACGTTACCTACTTCAAGTGTTTGTACCCGTTACCTACTTCAAGTGTTTGTACCCGTTACCTACTTCAAGTGTTTGTACCCGTTACCTACTTCAAGTGTTTGCACCCGTTACCTACTTCAAGTGTTTGTACACGTTACCTACTTCAAGTGTTTGTACCCGTTACCTACTTCAAGTGTTTGTACCAGTTACCTACTTCAAGTGTTTGTACCCGTTACCTACTTCAAGTGTTTGTACACGTTACCTACTTCAAGTGTTTGTACATGTTACCTACTTCAAGTGTTTGTACACGTTACCTACTTCAAGTGTTTGTACCCGTTACTTACTTCAAGTGTTTGTACAAGTTACCTACTTCAAGTGTTTGTACATGTTACATACTTCAATTGTTTGTACCCGTTACCTACCTCAAGTGTTGTACACGTTACCTACTTCAAGTGTTTGTACCCGTTACCTACCTCAAGTGTTTGTACCCGTTACCTACTTCAAGTGTTTGTACCCGTTACCTACTTCAAGTGTTTGTACACGTTACCTACTTCAAGTGTTTGTACCCGTTACCTACTTCAAGTGTTTGTACCCGTTACCTACTTCAAGTGTTTGTACCCGTTACCTACTTCAAGTGTTTGTACCCGTTACCTACTTCAAGTGTTTGCACCCGTTACCTACTTCAAGTGTTTGTACACGTTACCTACTTCAAGTGTTTGTACCCGTTACCTACTTCAAGTGTTTGTACCAGTTACCTACTTCAAGTGTTTGTACACGTTACCTACTTCAAGTGTTTGTACACGTTACCTACTTCAAGTGTTTGTACATGTTACCTACTTCAAGTGTTTGTACACGTTACCTACTTCAAGTGTTTGTACCCGTTACTTACTTCAAGTGTTTGTACAAGTTACCTACTTCAAGTGTTTGTACATGTTACATACTTCAATTGTTTGTACCCGTTACCTACCTCAAGTGTTGTACTTGTTACCTACTTCAAGTGTTTGTACCCGTTACCTACTTCAAGTGTTTGTACACGTTGCATACCTCAAGTGTTTGTACACGTTACCTACTTCAAGTGTTTGTACCCGTTACCTACCTCAAGTGTTTGTACCCGTTACCTACTTCAAGTGTTTGTACACGTTACCTACTTCAAGCGTTTGTACCCGTTACCTACTTCTAGTGTTTGTACCCGTTACTTACTTCAAGTGTTTGTACACGTTACCTACTTCAAGTGTTGTACCCGTTACCTACTTCAAGTGTTTGTACACGTTACCTACTTCAAGTGTTTGTACACGTTACCTACTTCAAGCGTTTGTACCCGTTACCTACTTCAAGTGTTTGTACCCGTTACCTACTTCAAGTGTTTGTACACGTTACCTACTTCAAGTGTTTGTACACGTTACCTACTTCAAGTGTTTGTACCCGTTACCTACTTCAAGTGTTTGTACACGTTACCTACTTCAAGTGTTTGTACCAGTTACCTACTTCAAGTGTTTGTACCCGTTACCTACTTCAAGTGTTTGTACACGTTACCTACTTCAAGTGTTTGTACACGTTACCAACTTCAAGTGTTTGTATCCGTTACCTACTTCAAGTGTCTGTACAAGTTACCTACTTCAAGTGTTTGTACACGTTACCTACTTCAAGTGTTTGTACACGTTGCCTATTTCAAGTGTTTGTACACGTTACCTACTTCAAGTGTTTGTACACGTAACCTACTTCAAGTGTTTGTACACGTTACCTACTTCAAGTGTTTGTACCCGTTACCTACTTCAAGTGTTTGTACACGTTACCTACTTCAAGTGTTTGTACCCGTTACCTACTTCAAGTGTTTGTACCCGTTACTTACTTCAAGTGTTTGTACACGTTACCTACTTCAAGTGTTTGTACCCGTTACCTACTTCAAGTGTTGTACCCGTTACCTACTTCAAGTGTTTGTACACGTTACCTACTTCAAGTGTTTGTACACGTTACCTACTTCAAGTATTTGTACACGTTACCTACTTCAAGTGTTTGTACCCGTTACCTACTTCAAGTGTTTGTACACGTTACCTACTTCAAGTGTTTGTACCCGTTACCTACTTCAAGTGTTTGTAACCGTTACCTACTTTAAGTGTTTGTACACGTTACCTACTTCAAGTGTTTGTACCCGTTACCTACTTCAAGTGTTTGTACCCGTTACCTACTTCAATTGTTTGTACCCGTTACCTACTTCAAGTGTTTGTACCCGTTACCTACTTCAAGTGTTTGTACACGTTACCTACTTCAAGTGTTTGTACACGTTACCTACTTCAAGTGTTTGTACACGTTACCTACTTCAATTGTTTGTACCCGTTACCTACTTCAATTGTTTGTACCCGTTACCTACTTCAAGTGTTTGTACACGTTACCTACTTCAAGTGTTTGTACCCGTTAACTACTTCAAGTGTTTGTACCCGTTACCTACTTCAAGTGTTTGTACCCGTTACCTACTTCAAGTGTTTGTACACGTTACCTACTTCAAGTGTTTGTACACGTTACCTACTTCAAGTGTTTGTACACGTTACCTACTTCAAGTGTTTGTACCCGTTACCTACTTCAAGTGATTGTACACGTTACCTACTTCAAGTGTTTGTACCCGTTACCTACTTCAAGTGTTTGTACACGTTACCTACTTCAAGTGTTTGTACCCGTTACCTACTTCAAGTGTGTGTACCCGTTACCTACCTCAAGTGTTTGTACACGTTACCTGTACCCGTTACCTACCTCAAGTGTTTGTACACGTTACCTACTTCAAGTGTTTGTACCCGTTACCTACTTCAAGTGTTTGTACACGTTGCCTACTTCAAGTGTTTGTACACGTTACCTACTTCAAGTGTTTGTACACGTTAGTTACCTACTTCAAGTGTTTGTACCCGTTACCTACTTCAAGTGTTTGTACACGTTACTTACTTCAAGTGTTTGTACCCGTTACCTACTTCAAGTGTTTGTACACGTTACCTACTTCAAGTGTTTGTACCCGTTACCTACTTCAAGTGTTTGTACACGTTACCTACTTCAAGTGTTTGTACCCGTTACCTACTTCAAGTGTTTGTACCCGTTACCTACTTCAAGTGTTTGTACACGTTACCTACTTCAAGTGTTTGTACACGTTACCTACTTCAAGTGTTTGTACCCGTTACTTACTTCAAGTGTTTGTACCCGTTACCTACCTCAAGTGTTGTACACGCTACCTACTTCAAGTGTTTGTACCCGTTACCTACTTCAAGTGTTTGTACACGTTACCTACTTCAAGTGTTTGTACACGTTACCTACTTCAAGTGTTTGTACCCGTTACCTACTTCAAGTGTTTGTACACGTTGCCTACCTCAAGTGTTTGTGCATGTTACCTACTTCAAGTGTTTGTACCCGTTACCTACTTCAAGTGTTTGTACCCGTTACCTACTTCAAGTGTTTGTACACGTTACCTACTTCAAGCGTTTGTACCCTGTTACCTACTTCTAGTGTTTGTACCCGTTACTTACTTCAAGTGTTTGTACACGTTACCTACTTCAAGTGTTGTACCCGTTACCTACTTCAAGTGTTTGTACCCGTTACCTACTTCAAGTGTTTGTACACGTTACCTACTTCAAGTGTTTGTACACGTTACCTACTTCAAGTGTTTGTACACGTTACCTACTTCAAGTGTTTGTACACGTTACCTACTTCAAGCGTTTGTACCCGTTACCTACTTCAAGTGTTTGTACCCGTTACCTACTTCAAGTGTTTGTACACGTTACCTACTTCAAGTGTTTGTACACGTTACCTACTTCAAGTGTTTGTACCCGTTACCTACTTCAAGTGTTTGTACACGTTACCTACTTCAAGTGTTTGTACTCGTTACCTACTTCAAGTGTTTGTACCCGTTACCTACTTCAAGTGTTTGTACACGTTACCTACTTCAAGTGTTTGTGCACGTTACCAACTTCAAGTGTTTGTATCCGTTACCTACTTCAAGTGTCTGTACAAGTTACCTACTTCAAGTGTTTGTACACGTTACCTACTTCAAGTGTTTGTACACGTTGCCTACCTCAAGTGTTTGTACACGTTACCTACTTCAAGTGTTTGTACACGTTACCTACTTCAAGTGTTTGTACCCGTTACCTACTTCAAGTGTTTGTACACGTTACCTACTTCAAGTGTTTGTACCCGTTACCTACTTCAAGTGTTTGTACCCGTTACCTACTTTGAGTGTTTGTACACGTTACCTACTTCAAGTGTTTGTACACGTTACCTACTTCAAGTGTTTGTACACGTTACCTACTTCAAGTGTGTGTACCCGTTACCTACTTCAAGTGTTTGTACACGTTACCTACTTCAAGTGTTTGTACACGTTACCTACTTCAAGTGTTTGTACACGTTACCTACTTCAAGTGTTTGCACACGTTACCTACTTCAAGTGTTTGTACACGTTACCTACTTCAAGTGTTTGTACCCGTTACCTACTTCAAGTGTTTGTACACGTTACCTACTTCAAGTGTTTGTACACGTTACCTACTTCAAGTGTTTGTACCCGTTACCTACTTCAAGTGTTTGTACACGTTACATACTTCAAGTGTTTGTACCCGTTACCTACTTCAAGTGTTTGTACACGTTACCTACTTCAAGTGTTTGTACACGTTACCTACTTCAAGTGTTTATACCCGTTACCTACTTCAAGTGTTTGTACCCATTACCTACTTCAAGAGTTTGTACCCGTTACCTACTTCAAGTGTTTTTACACGTTACCTACTTCAAGTGTTTGTACACGTTACCTACTTCAAGTGTTTGTACACGTTACCTACTTCAAGTGTTTGTACCCGTTACCTACTTCAAGTGTTTGTACACGTTACCTACTTCAAGTGTTTGTACCCGTTACCTACTTCAAGTGTTTGTACCCGTTACCTACTTCAAGTGTTTGTACACGTTACCTACTTCAAGTGTTTGTACCCGTTACCTACTTCAAGTGTTTGTACACGTTACCTACTTCAAGTGTTTGTACCCGTTACCTACTTCAAGTGTTTGTACCCGTTACCTACTTCAAGTGTTTGTATCCGTTACCTTCTTCAAGTGTTTGTACCCGTTACCTACTTCAAGTGTTTGTACCCGTTACCTACTTCAAGTGTTTGTACCCGTTACCTACTTCAAGTGTTTGTACACGTTACCCACTTCAAGTGTTTGTACACGTTACCTACTTCAAGTGTTTGTACACGTTACCTACTTCAAGCGTTTGTACCCGTTACCTACTTCAAGTGTTTGTACACGTTACCTACTTCAAGTGTTTGTACACGTTACCTACTTCAAGTGTTTGTACACGTTACCTACTTCAAGTGTTTGTACCCGTTACCTACTTCAAGTGTTTGTACACGTTACCTACTTCAAGTGTTTGTACCCGTTACCTACTTCAAGTGTTCGTACACGTTACATACTTCAAGTGTTTGTACACGTTACCTACTTCAAGTGTTTGTACACGTTACCTACTTCAAGTGTTTGTACCCGTTACCTACTTCAAGTGTTTGTACACGTTACCTACTTCAAGTGTTTGTACACGTTACCTAATTCAAGTGTTTGTACACGTTACCTACTTCAAGTGTTTGTACCCGTTACCTACTTCAAGTGTTTGTACCCGTTACCTACTTCAAGTGTTTGTACACGTTGCCTACTTCAAGTGTTTGTACACGTTACCTACTTCAAGTGTTTGTTCACGTTACATACTTCAAGTGTTTGTACCCGTTACCTACCTCAAGTGTTTGTACACGTTACCTACTTCAAGTGTTTGTACACGTTACCTACTTCAAGTGTTTGTACACGTTACCTACTTCAAGTGTTTGTAAACGTTACCTACTTCAAGTGTTTGTACCCGTTACCTACTTCAAGTGTTTGTACACGTTACCTACTTCAAGTGTTTGTACCCGTTACCTACTTCAAGTGTTTGTACACGTTACCTACTTCAAGTGTTTGTACCCGTTACCTACTTCAAGTGTTTGTACCCGTTACCTACTTCAAGTGTTTGTATCCGTTACCTTCTTCAAGTGTTTGTACCCGTTACCTACTTCAAGTGTTTGTACCCGTTACCTACTTCAAGTGTTTGTACCCGTTACCTACTTCAAGTGTTTGTACACGTTACCCACTTCAAGTGTTTGTACACGTTACCTACTTCAAGTGTTTGTACACGTTACCTACTTCAAGCGTTTGTACCCGTTACCTACTTCAAATGTTTGTACACGTTACCTACTTCAAGTGTTTGTACACGTTACCTACTTCAAGTGTTTGTACACGTTACCTACTTCAAGTGTTTGTACCCGTTACCTACTTCAAGTGTTTGTACACGTTACCTACTTCAAGTGTTTGTACCCGTTACCTACTTCAAGTGTTCGTACACGTTACATACTTCAAGTGTTTGTACACGTTACCTACTTCAAGTGTTTGTACACGTTACCTACTTCAAGTGTTTGTACCCGTTACCTACTTCAAGTGTTTGTACACGTTACCTACTTCAAGTGTTTGTACACGTTACCTAATTCAAGTGTTTGTACACGTTACCTACTTCAAGTGTTTGTACCCGTTACCTACTTCAAGTGTTTGTACCCGTTACCTACTTCAAGTGTTTGTACACGTTGCCTACTTCAAGTGTTTGTACACGTTACCTACTTCAAGTGTTTGTTCACGTTACATACTTCAAGTGTTTGTACCCGTTACCTACCTCAAGTGTTTGTACACGTTACCTACTTCAAGTGTTTGTACACGTTACCTACTTCAAGTGTTTGTACACGTTACCTACTTCAAGTGTTTGTAAACGTTACCTACTTCAAGTGTTTGTACACGTTACCTACTTCAAGTGTTTGTACACGTTACCTACTTCAAGCGTTTGTACCCGTTACCTACTTCAAGTGTTTGTACCCGTTACCTACTTCAAGTGTTTGTACACGTTACCTACTTCAAGTGTTTGTACACGTTACCCACTTCAATTGTTTGTACACGTTACCTACTTCAAGTGTGTGTACACGTTACCTACTTCAAGTGTTTGTACACGTTACCTACTTCAAGTGTTTGTACACGTTACCTACTTCAAGTGTTTGTACACGTTACCTACTTCAAGTGTTTGCACACGTTACCTACGTCAAGTGTTTGCACACGTTACCTACTTCAAGTGTTTGTACACGTTACCTACTTCAAGTGTTTGTTCACGTTACCTACTTCAAGTGTGTGTACACGTTACCTACTTCAAATGTTTGTACACGTTACCTACTTCAAGTGTTTGTACACGTTACCTACTTCAAGTGTTTGTACACGTTACCTACTTCAAATATTTGCACACGTTACCTACTTCAAGTGTTTGCACACGTTACCTACTTCAAGTGTTTGTACACGTTACCTACTTCAAGTGTTTGTACACGTTACCTACTTCAAGTGTTTGCACACGTTACCTACTTCAAGTGTTTGTACACGTTACATACTTCAAGTGTTTGTACACGTTACCTACTTCAAATATTTGTACACGTTACCTACTTCAAGTGTTTGTACACGTTACCTACTTCAAGTGTTTGCACACGTTACCTACTTCAAGTGTGTGTACACGTTACCTACTTCAAGTGTTTGTACCCGTTACCTACTTCAAGTGTTTGTACACATTACCTATTTCAAGTGTTTGTTCACGTTACCTACTTCAAGTGTTTGTACCCGTTACCTACCTCAAGTGTTTGTACACGTTACCTACTTCAAGTGTTTGTACACGTTACCTACTTCAAGTGTTTGTACACGTTACCTACTTCAAGTGTTTGTAAACGTTACCTACTTCAAGTGTTTGTACCCGTTACCTACTTCAAGTGTTTGTACACGTTACCTACTTCAAGCGTTTGTACCCGTTACCTACTTCAAGTGTTTGTACCCGTTACCTACTTCAAGTGTTTGTACACGTTACCTACTTCAAGTGTTTGTACACGTTACCTACTTCAAGTGTTTGTACACGTTACCTACTTCAAGTGTGTGTACACGTTACCTACTTCAAGTGTTTGTACACGTTACCTACTTCAAGTGTTTGTACACGTTACCTACTTCAAGTGTTTGTACACGTTACCTACTTCAAGTGTTTCCACACGTTACCTACTTCAAGTGTTTGCACACGTTACCTACTTCAAGTGTTTGTACACGTTACCTACTTCAAGTGTTTGTACACGTTACCTACTTCAAGTGTGTGTACACGTTACCTACTTCAAATGTTTGTACACGTTACCTACTTCAAGTGTTTGTACACGTTACCTACTTCAAGTGTTTGTACACGTTACCTACTTCAAATGTTTGCACACGTTACCTACTTCAAGTGTTTGCACACGTTACATACTTCAAGTGTTTGTACACGTTACCTACTTCAAGTGTTTGTACCCGTTACCTACTTCAAGTGTTTGTACACGTTACCTACTTCAAGTGTTTGTACACGTTACCTACTTCAAGTGTTTGTACACGTTACATACTTCAAGTGTTTGTACACGTTACCTACTTCAAGTGTTTGTAGACGTTACCTACTTCAAGTGTTTGTACACGTTACCTACTTCAAGTGTTTGTACACGTTACCTACTTCAAGTGTTTGTACACGTTACCTACTTCAAGTGTTTGTACACGTTACCTACTTCAAGTGTTTGCACACGTTACCTACTTCAAGTGTTTGTACCCGTTACCTACTTCAAGTGTTTGTACCCGTTACCTACTTCAAGTGTTTGTACACGTTACCTACTTCAAGTGTTTGTACACGTTACCTACTTCAAGTGTTTGTACCCGTTACCTACTTCAAGTGTTTGTACACGTTACCTACTTCAAGTGTTTGTACACGTTACCTACTTCAAGTGTTTGTACACGTTACCTACTTCAAGTGTTTGTACACGTTACCTACTTCAAGTGTTTGTACACGTTACCTACTTCAAGTGTTTGTACACGTTACCTACTTCAAGTGTTTGTACCCGTTACCTACTTCAAGTGTTTGTACCCGTTACCTACTTCAAGTGTTTGTACCCGTTACCTACTTCAAGTGTTTGTACCCGTTACCTACTTCAAGTGTTTGTACCCGTTACCTACCTCAAATGTTTGTACACGTTACCTACTTCAAGTGTTTGTACACGTTACCTACTTCAAGTGTTTGTACCCGTTAACTACTTCAAGTGTTTGTACCCGTTACCTACTTCAAGTGTTTGTACCCGTTACCTACTTCAAGTGTTTGTACACGTTACCTACTTCAAGTGTTTGCTTACGTTGTCTATCTCAAGTTTTAAGGTTATAAAACACCTACTACCAGGAAAGGGAATATCACAGAGACGTTTATTAAACCCTCCCTGCGTTCATCTTCTTATTAAGTTCCTTAGACAGGATTTACTGGGGGAAAGTTTCCCTTGATGATAAATTTCAACAACCCTAACTCATTGATCTTTGTCTTTACAATGAAGTTCGATTTGTATTTGTAACATATATCTGGATATATTGTAGGAAAAAAAACCAAAAGAAGGACAAACAACACAGGAAGGTAATATATTGGTTTACATCAAAATAACCATTGTCTTAACATTTCTGTCCACTGAGCAATCTACTAATAGTTGCTAAAAACAATTAAGCCACACCAACATTTTAAACCATTAATTTGTTTCAAATGTATAGTCTTACTGATCCATAAACATGTATCATGCTGTACAAATAATTCAGCTGGTGACCTCAGATCACGTTGATATTTTATTTCATTGTCATATGATTACAGACACGATAGCTTTGTATACTTATACTTCCTTGTCAAAATACTTATGACATTTCATAATGGTGCATCATACTTAATTATATACTATATCATGTTTATAGCACACGGTGTGCACGAGAATATCTACGTCTGCAACATTCCGCAATACTTATGGAAAACAGACGAGTCCATTTTTGTTTGGTAAAAAGATGTAACATTAATCTAGGCATCGATACCAACTATATGCGTATTTTAGAAATATGCATATTTAATTTTTTTTCGGGCTAGTCATTGTGGAATTGCTGACTTTCACTTTTTAAACTTTTTTTCGAGCTGGGCTTTGTAGAATTGTTGACTTTCATTTTTTTTAACTTATTTTCGAGCTGGGCTTTGTGGAATTGTTGACTTTCATTTTTTCTGATAGAGTATATACGACTATAGTACATGCATACTTGTTCACCTATACATTTAATTGATACACCAGTGATTATAGGAAAATTCTTTATATCATAGTCAGGTCGAGAGGGGGGAGGGGGAGCGAGAGCGTAGCAGTGGTATAATTTTGATCATAGTTATATCATGTTTTATCAGGAGTTCAAAACCGTTTGTAGATACCATAAGGGGTAATCAATAGCCTTACAATAGCCAAAGGAAAAACACCAATACTAGTTATCCACTAAACACTACACAGACAAATTAAAATTGAGCAACACGAATTATACGAAATATATGTATTAAATATTGATATCTAAAAATGACATTGACAACAATCATATACTTTAGGATATTTTTGGTTTCAGTGAACTCTCGACCAACAGAATTCATAGTATTGATCTAGTACAAAAACATATTAAACTTTATGTTCATAACCTTGGTCTTTTAATTATTACTTCTAGTAATGATTTAGCTGACAATTTGCGCACTTAGCGTTCAAGAACATTCACTCGATCGTATTTTTAGTATGTGACCAACCATATTAATATAAAAAAAGAAGTGGGGTTTTACTTGACTTGACTGTTTATATATGAGTGACACGACAGGCGTCTTATAAGAAGCAGGAACTACTTACCCTTCGCGAGCACCTGAGGCACCCCGGATTTGTTGTATGTTGTTTTTTTTGCGTTGTCCTATCATATGTCTTTACGTACTAAGTTCCTTGTGATATCCGTTGCGGTTTCCGCATGGAAGCGATGTTCGGTTCGTATTTGCCTTCTGTTGTTTGTGGGAGGGCTGGTGTATTGTTTGTTTTGTTTGTTTACGTGTAGTAGTGTCCGTTGCATGCTGTGTTTTGTTTTTGTGTTTGTTTTTCTTCGTTTTGTGTACTCTATGTTGTCAGATTCTCTGGATTGTCCAGTTTTTATTATATTTCAGAAAGAAAGCATGTCATATAAAAACTGTTCGAAGATGGTAGTGCAACTTTAGTATTAGTCTGATTCACGTGAAACCAAAACAAATATAAATATTACTAACAGAATAATTGACTTTCAAAAAAAATAAATTAAAAGTACTGTTTTTAATTTTTAGTTTTAAAAAGCAAACTTTCCACCTAATATGACTTTTTTCTAATCTTCAGCATTCAGTCGTCCAACTGTCTCTTCTTTGCATTCGACGGCAAACGATAAAACATAAATGTCCATCCGATTCACACAGTTGATATATGTTTCTAAATGTGTATTTCTAAGCTTGATTTAGATCTATGAATTTGTAATAACTTAATATTATCTTAAATTACATGTACTTTATCTCCTAAATTCTCTATATCTGTTTTAACAGATTCTTCTAAGCAATCAATATGCCTGTGTAGTGTTTCACTCATCTTGTGAACACTCCTAAAAATCTCTAAAAACATTGCATTAATGTCTTTTTGTTCAATTGTATCTTTAGAACGTTGGTGATCATGTTCCTTTGAAGGGTTATCATTGGTTGTCTGTTCCTGTGAAGAGTTATCATTGGTTGTCTGTTCCTGTGAAGAGGTGTCATTGGTTGGATGTTCCTTTGAAGAGTTATCATTGGTTGTCTGTTTCTTTGAAGAGTTATCATTGGTTGTCTGTTTCTTTGAAGAGTTATCATTAGTTGTCTGTTCCATTGAAGGGTTATCATTGGTTGTCTGTTCCTGTGAAGAGGTGTCATTGGTTATGTGTTCCTTTGAAGAGTTATCATTGGTTGTCTGTTTCTTTGAAGAGTTATCATTGGTTGTCTGTTCCTTTGAAGAGTTTTCATTGGTTGTCTGTTTCTTTGAAGAGTTTTCATTGGTTGTCTGTTCCTTTGAAGAGTTATCATTAGTTGTCTGTTCCTTTGAAGAGTTATCATTAGTTGTCTGTTCCTTTGAAGAGTTTTCATTGGTTGTCTGTTTCTTTGAAGAGTTATCATTGGTTGTCTGTTCCTTTGAAGAGTTTTCATTGATTGCCTGTTCCTTTGAAGAGTTCTCATTGGTTGTCTCTTCCTTTGAAGAGTTATCATTGGTTTTATTATAAACAGGAGCTGGTGGTATATTGCTATATGATTCACGAGGAATGTCTATATCGTTTGATCCATTCTGATTCTCAAAACAATCCAATATTTTTACCCATAATTTCTCTCGACTGTGTTCGTATTCTGACCAAATGGCATGTGTAGCAAATTTGATTAAAGTTTCGAGACTATTTGTCATTAAATCATGAGCAATGTCTTCTAATTTGATACTAACTAAAGAATCTGGACCCTGTTTTACAAAACGGTTATCTGCTAAGAGAACTTCAAACTGACATCAACTGCTCTTTGTGAAATGTTCTGATAAAATCAACACAATGTTCTTGCTTTTGTTCATATTCTCCACAATATTGTCTACAATTAGTCTGCCATAATGAAAATATCTGTCATGAATACACAATCTGTACCCATTCTACTTTTCTATGAAAGGCAAAAAGTGGGTATACAACCACATTTTATCTTCTTCACAGTACATTACAAAGCCATCATATGCATGTGCTTGATTCACATTTCTCGTTGTTCTCCTGTGTCGTGATTTGTACTCATGAATCCAGTAACGAAGTTGGTGTTTAGATTTGAATGCAATGGTTGTCACAGCAAAACACGAGAAAACAGTTATGGATATGATATAGAAAATAGTGTCTATCTGAGGTTTGCATTCAACAGTATTTATACGTTTTCCTGCCGCTGACTTTGGATTAGTGCAATAATAGTCTTTAGGATAATGTCTAATTGTGATTTTGGTTTTAATTAAGAATTCAAAGAATGACACAACACTGTTTATATTGCTACAAGAACAGTTGTATGTATTTCTAGACAGGTCTATTACTCTGAAGAATGGTGTATATGTAGTTGATATTTTTCCGAATGATATAATCCTGTTATTTCTCAGATTTAAAATTCTTAGATTAGATAAATGAGAGAGGCATCAAAACCAATATATTCAATCCTATTATCACTCATATCCAAAGAATTTAAATTTGGCAAAATATGGAGTAACTGATATAGAATTCTGTACCAAGCTACTGATCGTACAGTCAAAGTAGACAAATTGAATAAAGGTTTGAATAACATTTCAAGTGCAAAGGGATTTGATGGTAACTTGTTGGACGATAAATCAAGACTGTATATATTCTTGTTCCTCTCGAATATTCTCATGTGAGGATCCTCTGCATATCTATTTGTAGCTGATTGGAAAGAAAAATCTCGTAATTTAACATGTTCAATGGATGATGAATAAAATGACGATTTTTGAAGTATTATCGGTTTATAATTCCAAATATCAAAGCCTTTGAAATTGATTAAAGGTACTGTGGTCTATATATAGAAAAAGTTTTTCCATTAATCTTAAATTTCGTAGCTTATCAATGCACGTAAACTGATGTGATGTCAGATTTGAAAGAACGTTGTTAGACATTGATAATCCTTTAAGATATGGAACTGCTGTTGTGTTTTGTCGTAAACAAAAGTTCGGAACTTCATTTAATTTATTACTATCCATTTTGAGATATTTAATTCCAATAAAACAGTTAAATGTTACGTTAAATCACGGAAATCTTTGAAAAGGCAATTGTCTATATGTTGTATTCTGTTGTATTGTAACGAAAGTACTGTCAGCATTCCTTTATCGAGATTCGTGAAAATATCACTTATTTCGTTTGTTGTCAATCTCATACTATTTAAATTCAAAAATCCCTTTGTGCTACATTTCAAACTACCAAACGATCTTCGTAGATCTGAACGTGATATTCTAGGATTTGAACTTAAATCAAGATGAATCAAAGACAATAAATTTCTGAATGCATTATCCGAAATATTTGTAATGTCATTCTCTGCTAGGATGAGATATTCTAGTTTAATTTCAGATATATTATGTTATGTATTTGACGTTACGATATTTAGACGGTTGCCAGTAAATTCTACAATTTCAGTTTTACCAGGAAACTTTGTCACCTTTATGTCCTTACATGTGCAGAGATCAACGGGACATAACTCGTTTGACGGTATACTTCCAATCGAGATAGTGGTTCCATTGTATAGCAAAAATAAGAGAATTACTCATAACTGTATCATATTGACGTTGGATTCCGAATACGAGGTTATAGGTTGAACACGCCAATGAGATTGATCTGTAAAAAAGCTGCTCTCATATTTTTCTATCTAGGGTAGTAGCAACGTGTTCTCCATGTTAGATAGATGTAGATCTACATCAATCTGTAAAATACAACGTATTATGATATCAAACAGCCACACACAGCCTACGGGCAAAGCACAATAAAAAAAAAGTATACTTTAAATAAATTATCTATAGGTATGTAGATATTTGATTGGTGGAGTCTGTCACACGTGACCTGAGCAAGATATGTGTTCCAATCTCAATATTGTAACCGCGCTCTTAAAATGGTATTCAGCTGCCACATTCCCATTATTCAAAACTCAACCTTTAAGAGAACAGAACATATAGGCATTTGTAGCGATGACGAAGACCCCGAAAATCTTTTTGTAAGCATATACTGTAGTGAAAATATTTCAAGCCCCAGACGACAATGATATTAAAGAACTGTTTAATTTGGCTGAAGGCTTTCTGGACATTCATAATATACACTCCTAGGAACATGCCATTTGGAATTCTTATAAATACAACATGTTCATAAATACAATATAACAAATTATAAGACTATACCTTATATCGCTTACTTCAAGACTTGGCGTCTTAACATTTATATGGTAAAGACGTCAAATACAGTTCGCGGAAACAAGTTTCAAGTTACCAAAGATATAATCAAAAACCATCAATCGGAAAAGAGCAAACAATGTAATAGCCAAAACAAAAGACAAATAAACAAAACGAATGTCGACAACGCACAGGACAGAAAACATAAGAGTGAGCTACTAAAAACCGGGGTTGAATTCAGCTGTTCTAGATGAATAAGCAGTTCCTTCTCCACTAGTGGCACATGTCGTGTCATTCTTGCTACAAATCCGGTGAGAAGTCACGAAAGAGGGAAGGAGGACAGGCTTTGTGACAACGACACACGGAAGATATCAGTGCTCATCTTTTACAGATATTTCGCAATGATTATGCAAGCCATGATGCATAAGACTTTGAAATGACGATTTCAACTGAACCAGAATGAATCTTGCAACCATCAATCAAGGAAAACTCTGATAGGAATCAAAATCTCTGGAATAAAATCATATCAAATCTTTTGTCGTAAATTTACGTTCTTAACCGGAAGTACATTTGGTACTTCCATAAGAAATCCGATTGTCTGTTGAAAATAATGTCCACCAGACACATTAAATATGTTAAAAAATTCCTGCATTTTGATGATTTCTGTTGCAAATACGTATTTGCAAGAATCTGAGTAGCTTATTTTATTTTTTACAAAACAAGATTTTTCCATTCCTAAGACAAGGTATTTCTATCTACATAAGTTAAGTTTATCAGGTCAATAGATACATTATTACACAAATATATATATTCAAAAATACCAAAAAAATAGGGGCCGTCGTAGCCATGGTTGTATGGTAGTTGGATTTACAACTACCTATGTAATCAGTACCTATCACCACTGGTGTTGTTAGTTCGAATCTCGATCAGGGGGAGGTGTACAACAATAGGTGATAAAGTTTCTCAGTGACTTGCGACAAGTCGATGGTTTTCTCCGGGTCCTCCGTTTTCTCCACCAATAAAACTGACTGCCACGATATAATTGGAATATTGTTGAAAGTGGCGTTAAGCACCATCAAACAAATATATATACAAATTAATGATTTGTGTTGCTCTACATTTCATATAATTCATATAATTTATAAATTCAAGAGGGAAATATAAAAAATCCTTGATATTTAATCTTCAGCATCATTAGAAAAGCATATAAATATTTGAAATTTAAATATAGGAGACTACACTATTGAGCAATTCGATTGGATGAATATAGTTTTAGTTTTATAATATTCTTGTAAACTGTGAGACGTTGACAGGTATTCGAGGGTGTGAAAGAGCCGATAACTCTGTGATTGGTAATATGTGTGTTCTTAGATGACCTCTGTCTGAGCTATATTCATAACGAGAACACGTTAATATGTCGCCTTTTCTCATTGACAAAGCAAAACTTTGTCAATATTTTCAAGTAATTTAATGTGAAGATTGAATTTGATCTTAAACGCCTGCCTTTTATAATGTTCTATTTATATGAAATATTCGTTTCTTATTTATGATGAAATCCCTTCCCTGTTCCTTGCCGAGTATTTAAAAATAGCAATCTACAATATACATATTCATAGTCATATATATCAATAGGCTTAACAAATATACATGTTAATTTTAGACTTACTGTAATTAGATTATCATTTTTATATTCTTGATGAAGATTAATTTCCAGTCATAGTACCAATATAGGAATGTCTGACTGAAATTGTTTGTTTGTCCTGTCCATGGTATTTACTGAATATTTTGATAAACAAGGATACAGGATGTCTAACCTATATGACCTTTTCACGCATGCCATTTTCTATACAAAGGAAAAAAACGTATAATGTCAACACATCTCCATCAAAACTCAATAATGCATGTACCTTAGCTAATTGGGGAAGGGAATTTGATATAAAGTATTTGTTTATGCCCAGTGTAAATTTTGAAGAAACACAATGACTCGTAGATTTAGGGGGCACATATATCTGTCCGAGACACCCCCTCTCGGAATAAAAACATAGTTGTTTCCTTAGAAAATAATATCAGTGCACAACAAAAATGGCATATTTTTTCTTACGTTGATGAAAATGGCACGTTGCTTAGGAATAAAGTTTACACCATAGCACTTTAATTTGGATTTCATTTCGCTACACGTACCATATAAACGTTGAGTGATATTTGGCATTGTTTTTATATTGAAAAATGTGTTCAATCCTCAATAATAATAATGATGATGATGATGATGATGATGATGACGATAATAATAATAATAATAATAATATTTCAGATTCCAGCAAGACATTACAGATTGTTATTCCGTGTTATTGATATTGGTTGGTGTCTGGGTAGTCTACGCCCGTGGACATCCTAACACATCTTCCGGTCGATGGCTGATAGAGGTAAGGTTCATCCATTTACTCTTCATTTAAAACAACACATTATAGTGTAATGGGTCTGTACAGGTTATATTATTGTCAATTGTACATAATTTATTGGATATAACCTCATTATACTGAAATATTGCGACAAAACATCAGTTAAAATCGCTTCGAACAGAATAGCATGTTTAGATAGACAAATTGATTGATTGTTGTTGATCATAAAGTGAGGTGTATTTCAACTATATTCAATCAACTACATGTATGTTCATAAAATGTGGCGTGGACTTGTCCTACGTATGTGTATAAATAAAGAGACAATGGATGGGACCAGGAACTGGCTACCAAGGATCACTCCTAAATAAATTATTGATCTCTGGTAGCTGTCGTTGTCGTTCACGTACAAGAAACGTATCATGTAAACACGAGCAGCTCATACACTTTCCCTTCCTGAAGGCAACATGTGTATTTGCTTCGTCTCGCACAAAGAGTCGACGACATCCTCACAAAGTTTGTACCTCGCAGTTGATAATCTAGAATTATTGATATATCTCGGGTTCCCTCTGACCGTATGCAGAAGTAAATCAATTATCTAAACATGACATTCATACTCCTTACAAAATCAAACTAATAATAAAATACATTTTACAAATATATTTGGTAATGTAGGGTGTTAATATACTATGGTTGAGCTCGTATGGTAGTAGGATTTACAACTACCTATGCAAACAGTGCCTATCACTGAGTTCGAATCTCGATCAGGGCGAGGTGTGCAACATTATGTGATACAGTTTGTCAGTGACTTGCGACTGGTCGGTGGTTTCCTCCATCAATAAAAATGACCGCCACTATATAACTGAAATATTGATCTTAAACACCATCAAACAAACAAACAAACATTGACAAGTCATAAATTTGTTTTGATATTTATTTTAGCTACGTTTGCTTACAATGGGGTACATTTGAAATCTCATATAATAGTGGAAAAAAAACACTGAAGAAATGTAATGGAAGTTATTTTGAAGATACATGGTATAATAATTACAAAGAAAAGGTTGAAAACCAGAACGGAGATAATTCATAATAATATTTCATTTGGTTATTTTTGATTATTTCAGAATCGGCCAAGTCGTATAAAGGAAAAAATATCAGACAGTTTTTCAAATATTAACTTTTCTAGAAAATCCGAAACTGGTGACAAAGTTCGGATTCCATAAACAGCCATTTAAAAATATTGGTGGTAAAGTTCAGATTTCATAAACAGACATTTAAAAAAGACTGGTGACAAAGTTCAGATTTCATAAACAGCCATTTAAAAAAGACTAGGGACAAAATGCCATCTAGATTTTGTAAAATTATTTGTGTTTGTATTTTTTATTCGAAATAATGTATTCGTTATTAAAAAAAATATATTGTAGTCTTGTTTAATAATATATTTAATTCAGTGGATTTGGATGTACATGTAAATGAACATGAAATAGATCCACAAATCCACAATGCTTTGCATTAAGCGGATTGGACGTATATAATATGTGGTAGCCAACAGCTGATCACCCTCAGATATTCTCCATTCATCTACAAACAAACTATTTGTTTGGCAGATGCCCCGTCACTGATCTGGAATTTCGAAGTTGTGACAAAATATCAAAACTCCTATTTTATGATAGGTCAGCATTCAAAACAAGTACAGTGTAAAATCATTTCCTGGTTAAACAGAATGTAATATAAGTGGAAATAATTTCCATGATAAATTATATTGAAACCAATAAGATTCGAGATGACTAATTAATGAGTACGAAGTGTCACTTGTCTGATAAGTGGTGGGTATCACAGTGTTATCAGCCATGAGCTACTGGTGATTTAATAATTAAAAAAAAAACAACAAACAGGGACTCCTTTATAAACCAGGAGTAACATCAGGTGCACAGACTTGGTCCTTTCACTGGGTTTGCAACAAGAGTAACACTGCTTATCCTTTTAGATCTCCTGCGTTCACCACCGAGTTTTAGTGAGGTGCGTGCTGCTCGATCTTTAGCATTCTATGTAGTGCTTTGTGGAGCATTGTTTGTCCTTTTGTCCTTTTTTTCTTTTGACCATTTTGTTATCTATTCAAGGATCTACGCTTCTGATTAAACCTTTAGTATCTTCAAACTGTTGCCTGGATCTCCTTGCCCCATCAATAGTAACTACCGTGAAATTCTTCTATCTTTATTATGCCAAGAACTGAACATAGTTTAAACTAAATACAAACCCCATAGCTAGAGTATCCGTCATGGATACAAATAAACGTTAGAAAAAACCAAAGGGTCAATCAAGAATGGACAATCCAGAGACACTAGCAACATTGGGTACAGAGGACACAGGACAAAGACAAAGAAAACACAACACAGAAACCTAAGATGAGCAACCAGGACCCCACTAAAATCGGGAGTGAATACAAATATTCATCTTGACTTTACTTGAATAAAATTAATTTCGTTTTGTCTATATGCCCGTGTGATAAAAGAAAAACTACACCGTTAAACCAATACCTATTTTAAAATTGGCTATATCTAGTCTAGTTTATGGTAATGTTCATACTTCATTAGGTTGCATGAGCTGTCGTACGGTTAAAGTTCTTGGTTTCTGACTACAAACCTATCAGCACTGACGTGAGGTAACACACCCACCTCAAGTACTAAGATATCTAGACACCTACGTACGACTGGTGATTTATAACACTCTCCAACTTCACCAATCATTTGTTATGTTTCACCACAATGTCTACCAGAGTTATCGTTCCTTGTTCGTAGGTAACCAATATGAGAAATAAGAAACGATAGAGATTATTGGCATTTCGTATACAAATGGGTGGTTAGTAAAAGTGGTAACCCGGGCCCGGGTCCGGTTCCAAATTCGTATTTTCTTTATTACATCTTTATTAAGGCATTCATTTTAATAAAATTTGAACATAATGCATAAAATTATGTATTTTATCACATTTTTTAAACAAATATATAAAAAAAAATAGTTTTTATACGAAATATTGGCAATACAAGCTTTCGAAGTTAGTAAAAGTTATAACCCAGGCCAAGGCAAAATTTTCAATTAATCGATGATTACACCTTTATTTCTCGTTAAAACTTCACAATATTCAGAATGAACATTTTTCAGTATTAAAGAAATGTAAAAAATATTTTAAATTCAATGGTAATGTTCTCTTTTATCATTATGGGAGCATTTTAGATTCTGATAAAAGTTGTATCCCGGGCCGGAAGTGATGCATTGTTTTGAGGGTTATACTAATGACTTGAAAATTGACCTGAAAAGATATGATCGTCTATATCTTTTTTACTACTCAATATAATCGATTCAAATATTGGTCAGCTTGAGATATCAGTATATACTTTACAAAAAATAAAAGAATAAAAAAAAATATTGTGTATTAGTAACAATATTTACCTGTACACCTAGTTACCTGTACACCCACGTGACTAGTCTTTCACTTCTTTGTTTACAAATCTTAATATATTAATATTGCATCGTGGAGAAAAAAGATTTTTTTTTTTTTTAAATTGATCAAATATATTTGTTGTTGTTGTATTGAAGTATGTTTTTACAAAATTTCAAGAATTTTAAAGAAGTAATAAAGGTGCAATCATTGATTAACTGAAAATTTCGTCTTGGCCTGGGTTACAACTTTTACTAACTTGGAAAACTTATATTGCCGATATTTCGCATAACAACTTTTTTTTATATTTGTTTAAAAAATGTGATAAAATACATAATTTTATGCATTATGTTCAAATTTTATTAAAATTAATGCCTTAACAAAGATGTAATAAAGAAAATACGAATTTGGGCCCGGGTTTTTGGAACCGGACCCTGGCCCGGGTTACCACTTTTACTAACTACCTACAAAAGTACCATCACGGAAATGTACAATTGAACGATCAGTCCATGTTTCAAGTTTTAAATACAAGATAATAAAATAGAATATGTAGATTCTGAACACTGCTATCTCAAACCTGAATAAGTCTTTGCCTTGTATATATCAAACAGGAATTTGGTCCGTTCGTGGTAGTGTTTAATCTTACTGGGATAGCTCGAAAATCGGCTACACCAATTCAATGTATAATCATATGTCCCAAAAACAGCGGCTAGAAGCCGTAACTTGAAGAAGGACAGACCATGCAATTGCCAAATGAAACAGGACAAAAAGACAAACAATGATCTACAAAACGCTTTCGAGATGATCCGGCCTTAAAACTATGCGGCCTTAGTTGATACGGCCTTGGTTAATGCGGCCTCAGTTAAGAATGATGTGTATCTATGGATATATACGATATATACGATAAAACGACACATTGTGATGATTTGAGTAAATAATTAATTAATTAATTTGTCTATCAGGTGCCATATAGCATGGTTTTTTGTCCCGGGCAGGTAGTTATTGTTTACTTAGTTATTTATCTGTTAAAAATATGAAAATAGATTTGAAAACGTTAATTTACATCAAATTAAAACAAAAATATGACTTTGTATGGAGATCTGCTCAATATGTGGCAATATAAGATTTGTATTGTATTGTAAATGTATCTAACACTACTATTCGAAATTGTGCACGAATGTTTTATGACGTCATATCTTCCTGTAACGGTTTGCATGGAGGTGTGCATTAAAGAGATCATCGATATTCTGAAAAGAAATCCACAAATCGAGTTGTCCCATCTAATTGATAGTTAAAAATAATTACACATTTCATTAGGAAAATCAAAATTGTATCGGGTAATATATTAAAGGCAGCGTCTATTCTTACAACAATTTTCAACAACGGAACCCGCCTATATTAAATCGTATCCAAAAACAGAGCATTGTATTCATAATATTTATTTCATTGGCTTTTAACAATATACCAATAAACAGTACTTGAAAAGTTTTAATCGGAACAACAAAATGTTTCTAGATTATGGAAAAATAGGAAAATAGTGAACGTCTTTGGCGTCTGTTGATTGTTACATTTAATGGTAACAATATCTGACGTAGTGTCATAATATTCGTATCAATGTCAAGCTTTACGTAAGTATTAAACGATGTAAATGTATACACCGCAGATTTAAATACCAATAGTCGAGTGACATACAAGGATAAAATTCATTTTTAATGCACCTACCTAACACACGGCTATATCATATATCATTGGAAAGGTAAAAGAGTGTAGATTTATGTTTGCCCGGTCGTAAAATATAAATATGGTGCAATTTCTTTTGAATCCGGTTCAAAGGTCAAATATGAATATTTTCAAATTTAACCCTCATGGTGCATAATAAGCTAATTTGAAGCAATTAATTATCACAGCATGCTTAAATGCACCATGCATCCAATATTACTAATATGTCTTCCATTCCAACTCACATCAGTAAAAATCAACGAGTTGTGTGACGTCATATTGACGTTTTCTTTAAGGCCGCGGTAAAACAGCGATGCACAGTCGGAAAGCAAACTCATTAATGGCGTCGCTGGTAAAACCACGGGTCACGTGATTCTCATTTGAAAACGTTGACATGTTCGTCGGTCATGAAAATTGTAGAACAAAGACCTCGTTTATTTATACCGTAGAAAATATCGAAACGTCTTATATTGTTTTCTTTTCAGCAATAATTACTTCCACGATTTGTTTATTAGATTTGAGTTAAAACGGGAGATTACTATTAAAATTTTGATGATTTAGAGGGTGACCCCCTCGATGGAATGTCGCCATCGCATTGGAATAAAATGCAAATATATTAAGTTTGCAGTAGAGTGACATTCCCAAACTTCACACTGCGCTAGGTTATATATTTATTTAACGAAATGTTTCTCTGGTACACGTTTTTATTCATTAATAAAAAATTGTGTCAGCTTTTAGTGCCGAAAAATTGTCAACCAAGAAAGATAACTCCGTACCATCGCATTGAAATAAAATGCAAATATATTAAGTTTGCAGTAGAATGACATTCCCAAACTTCACACTGCGCTAGGTTATATATTTATTTAACGAAATGTTTCTCTGGTACACGTTTTTATTCATTAATAAGAGTTTCTGTCAGCTTTTAGTGCCGAAAATTATTCAGATTCAGAAAAATTGTCAGTCAAGAAAGATAACTCCGCATGAATTTCCCTATTTCTAAAAATACATTTACTATTTAGAACTAACCTAATGACTTAAAAGCACGCTGTGCACAAATGTTAATGCTGATGCAGGCTGCTATTTTAATAGCATATGCATATAATTAACTACAAATTTAGGAAAATACAAACATTTATATATGGTCTCCTTTCCCCAAAAGAAAGGATAGGCGACTAAAATTTACACGTCCACCGGTTTTATTCTAGCAATTCAAGAAAAAACATTTCTATATCCTTTTGATGAATCATGAACAGAACTGGTGTATTTTTTTTCTAGGCATGAAAATAAAATTCAATATAAAGATAAAAAAAATGTATAAATATTTAAAGAAAATGTATACAGTCATCTGTCAAAAGTATTGGGAAATGTAAACCAAAACCATATTTTTTTTAAAAAAATATTGTGAAGTAATTTCTGGATAGATTTTAACAAATTTTACACCAAAACATTCAGAATTGTCAATATTTTGATTGTTTATTTACTCATTATGTAGTTATGAGTTATTTTTATTTGTACATAATTTAAACACAACAAATAAAAATTGATTTTGATTTTCCTATATATTTCAACTAAAAATAAATCCTAAAAATTAACAATCATGGAAAAATTATGTACTAATAAAAACCACTCGTATAAAGATTTGAGCAAATAAACAAACAAAATATAGACAATTCCGAATGTTTTGGTGTAAAATTTGTTACAATCTATCCAGAAATGATTTCACAATAATTTTTTGAAAAAGATATGGTTTTGGTTGATTATATAGGGATATTTTTTACATTTCCCAATACTTTTGACAGATGACTGTACATATTAGTTTTCAAGTGTATTTCTTTTCCATAAATTATTAACAGTAAAAAGTCAATAAATTTTTATGAAAGTTGAACAAATCCTAAGTACAATAAATTATTAATTTAATAGAAAATGAGATTAAAAAAAAGTATGTGCCAGTCTCCAGGATATGGCAAAACCCAGCTTAATGAACCTCCATATTCTGATTTTAATTTTATTAAATGGTCATAAGATTCCTGTCCCCAACAACAACTTGATACTGAAGCTTTATCCCAATCTGAAACTTTTTGTGAGGAATATTCAAAGTTTTCAAAACTGTGGCTTTTGAATCTGCTGTCTCATCTAAAACTTCAATTGAACAAAACTCAGATTTTTCAGTGTCAGTTTCAGAAAATGAAAGAAAAGTCTTAAGACCTGGGAGATCTACATGTATATCATTTTCCTGTACCAAATATTTCAGAAAACTGTAAGCTGACAATTTCTTCTCAAAACTTTCCCATGCAAAGGTTTCATCACCCGTTTCCTTGAAATCTTCCAAACTTAAATGGGAGAATTTATTGCCTCTAATGGGAGAGGGTTCACCAATTTTGTCTTCTGGTTCTTTCAGTGATTTAATAAAAGCTGTTTTGTCAACTAAATCTTCAATTTTTTTGTACAAATATGGCAACAATAAAGCTTTGTTGGATAAAAAGTCACTGACTACAAATTCTAAAACAGTACATAACGGTCAATATTGTCAGAGTCTACATTGCAATATTCCACCTGATCAAACTGTGAAAACATTTAGTTAACTGGTAGTCTTCAGTTTTTGAAAGTTCAATTAGAGACTCATCAGACCTCACAAATTTGTTAAATTTTTTATAACATGTAAGGCATAAAATGGCTTTGCCTGCAGACAATGAACACAGGGCACAGGGTCCCTGCCACTGTGGGCTTCAGAACAGTTAAGTTTTTTGGAGGCATTACAACTACTAGTCAACTATGGTAAAATCACAGTCTTGCAAATTACAGTTCAGTTGTAATCTGATGTAAACAATGCAGTTTTCTTGTAAACTTTCGGTTAAAATATAAAGATATTAATAAATCTAATAAAAGGCAGACATATACACACTACATGGGTGTTTTGGGGGAGAAATGTTCACCAAAATGGGCAAATTTTACTCTAAAACAAGGCGAAAATTAAAAAAAACATGCCTCGTCGAATTTTCTTTCAGTAATGATTTCCATTCAGGGTGACGGAATTTCCAGTTGAGAGAGCATTTACTATTGGTTGATGATGCTATATCACTCCTGTATCATCAATTTCATGTCCTAATATAGAATTGTGTCAGCTTTTTCATTGGCCGAAAAATGTAAACAAACCGAACCTCGTGTTTTTACACATTTGAGAATGCACGATTCGAAACACGTTTTTGACTAATGTAAACCTCGGTCGCTTGTCTGATATAGCCAGTCATTGCAAAAAATATATATATATATTATAGAAATCACGTTTCTATCACAATTTTGTCTATTTAATACTTTATTTCAGGTTTATCCTACAACGGCGCGAATGAAAAATTTTGCGGGACTTGTAAAGCGGCACCTAGCGGGAATTTTTTTGCGGTTATCGCCCCCTGACTGCGTGGTTTTAGAATCACTAGCTATAACGGTCAAATCATGGGTTTGCTTTCCGACTGGCATGTTATAAAACAAACTTTTGAAATTGTTTCCAACCATAAATATAGTATATTTGCATTATTAGTTATCCAAGCAGATATACTTGAAGAAAATAAAAAAAATAATTTGTGAGTAGGAAGTATAGAAGATCGAAAAAAATATCATCATAAAAAGGGTGAAAATGGACATCATTGACAAATCATCCATAAATCACAATAACTTGGGCCTCCTGTTTGTTTAAAGCCTACCAACCACGTCAAGGTCGGAGGGCCGTCTGGTAGGATATTATTTTTTGTTCTTTTTTTTTTTTTTGTTCTTTTTTTCTTTTCTTTTTTTTTTTTCTTTTTTTTTTTTTTTTTTTTTTTTTCATGGGTTTTGATTGTGGACTACATACATGTATATACATATTCATATTTCATATCCATTAAAATTCACAATTCCTTTTCATTTACCCACTGCGGCCTTCAAATTAATCCTCAGATGCCGCTTCTTCGTCGTCATCGTCAGGGTTCTGTTGGCTTGTAATTATGTTTAAGCATAGATCACTGCCCTGACAAGGACATAATTCTGTACAACAGAGGTTTTGTTCGTAGCAAACACATTCTCGGCTACAGATCTTTCTACCTTTGCACGAGCAAATCAAATCTTGAAGGAAGTCTGATGACATCAGACCAGAGAACAAAATTGGAGTTGGACCGTTGCTACCTTTTTGCCAACCGTAGTCATAAGGTGAAGCTACTGGTGGTCTTGCTTGGTGTGATGTCATCCACGTCCTTGTTTGAATGGAAGCTCTCAGGACGTGTTGTTTAAATGCCGATTCATTTGGTGGAATGCGAACAAGGGAGCAGTCTTTGCTGGTAGCAAATCTGACACGTAGCTTATTCAGATTGGTGTGGCAAGACTTATACTTTGCTTTTGGGTCATACAACTTTGCCACAACTTTTCTTGCAACACATATTGAGGATTCAAGATCTAGGTCCTTAAGCTGTGAAAGGTCCGAAAGCTCAGCAGATGAAGATTTAATCAGCTTAAAAACAGATTTTTTTTCCAATACCAAAGATAGCAGAAGTGGTATCACAACCAGTCAGAGCATGAACCGCTGGGAGAATTTCACAAGTTATGCTCGACAGAGAATTACACAAGTCATGAACTGGTATATATCGCCTACCATCCTTAATGCTAGTAACCGAACCCATCAAGAGCCATAGTTGATCCGTGTTCTGCATGCGTGGATAGTAATGGACACAAAGAACTAACACATCAGTGTCTGAACATTTGATAATGATTCTGCCTTTAATACTAGACTTGCCAAATTGTTCGTCAGCATGAAGGGCATGCAAAATAATTCTAGTATCTGCCTCTTCTTGGATACTGAACAAATCTACACAGTCTGTAACTTGATCACCTGCTATTTTTTTCACGACCTCTGGATTCCGGAAAGTCCCTGCTAAATATAAAGTTTGTCCAACAGGCAAGGGATTATCGGCGTTGACGAACTTTGAAATATATTCTTCAAGAAAGCTGATCAATTCCTGCTTATTTCTATTGTTCGACAAGAATTGTTTCCAGTCTGGGATGCTGCTGCCTTCATTTACATGATAGATCCTGTGCCCACCAGCTGCTTGAGAGCGACGTTCTCTTTCAGCAGATTTGATAGAGTCCTTAAGGTCATACCTATCAAAGACATCTACAATTGTTTCCGCAGACTGAAAGAGCATCGACAAATGTTTCAAATAGAAGACCGCCAGATCACCAAAATTGGAGAACTTGTTCACATCTAAAGATTGAATAATGCCCATACCATCTCGGATTAAAACTGTAAGTGTTTTGTCAAATGACGGAACAGTGAAAGATGGACATACCTCACGTTCAAATTCATGAGTAAGATCAGCCTTGACACATTTTCGCATGGTACTGTCATCGTGGAACAGGGAAGTCGGTATGGGTCCAATAGGGAAAGATAGTAGTTTTTCCACAGTGACATCATCTCTGCATGTCGTCAGTGCTAATGCACGACGAAATATAAGTTCTGGATTGATGTTTCCCTGTACTGTCTCTCCTGATCAGCATTTTAGCTTCGTCTTCTTGTTCATATCTGAAAAGCAGAACCAACAAATGTTTTGACCATATCATTACCCGTATCGACTGATTTTAGGAGCGATTCTTGCACTTCCTTTGACGCTTTGAGGCCCGTAGAAACATTAATCAATTCAGGAGGGTGTTGCTGAATGTCGAACGGGTTAATCATTTTCTCCTGCAAATGGCTGATTAAGTCTGCGACTTGCTGTTCATCCTGTTTCATCGATGTCGATCTGTTTTCATCGTGAGTTTCGTCGTCCGCGGTAACCAACCCTGATCTGACTTTCATTGCTGCACTGAAGTGTCCCACAATATGTCGTGTAATGTTCCATCTTATCAGTGCAGATTTCTTTCTGGTGAGACCAACAATACCACCGTTACTCTTGCTATCTTTAATGATGGTCTTTTCTATGGCCATGTTACTCCACACTCCGTTGAAGGAACCAGCTTGCTGTCGAATAGCAAAGAAACCTGCCTTGAAGCGTGATTCAACTTCTGAGGGGAGATTGAGCATGTATACGAGGTATATAGGAGTCCATCTAGAGTAATTATTCCTGTTGGTCACAAAAAAGAATGGGAGCATAGAACGAACCGAACTCAAATGCATTGACCATATACCGTTTCTCTCTGCTCTTATATTTTGGAGCATAATACTAGCTGCTAGCAGGAACATGTCCCAAAATCTAAACGTCGGGGAAACAGCACACCCCCATTCGCGAAAATCTTTCATCAGAGGTGCAAGATGCGCTTCAAATAAAGAATTCAGAACAGCAATATCTTCATTCCATGAGGACATATCGCCAGTGAAAGTTTCATGGCACCTCAGAAGGGCGTCCCAAAATAGATCTGGTATGTCAGTGAGACGTTCTGTTGTTCCACACCAGTCAAAAAATGATGCAAGCCATAACGACATTACTGCTTCATAAGTCAGAGTAAGACCTCGTACTGCTCTGTTAAATTGTTTACCAGAAAGCATCTGTTCTACTGTGCATGCAGCGTATACACCTGAATCAACGAGTAGATCAGCCAGACCACCATCGCCCCAAAGTTTGCCAATAGATGTGATAAAGCATGATAAGGTGTGGAATCCGCCTAAACGAATGATATGATTATGAAATTCAAGAGGTCTGGACCATTTTATCTGCTGTGCAATAGCAAACAACTGCTGGTCAAAGGTTTGAACTGAATACTGCTGCCCCGCTTTACAACACATTTCAACACACTTTTTCATGGTGGTATAAACTGTTGCCATATCGGTGGGCTTGGAATCGACGATAGGTGCATATGATACTAAGCTAAAGGATTCACAGTGTTCGGATGTTTTCTTGTAATATCCTGTCCAAAATGGAATAATTTGTTCACTGCGAGGAACATGACACGCAATTGGAAATTCAACAACGTTTTTTACTTCACATCTGGTAATTTTGTCATGTGCATCTTCACGGCGTATTGGTTCCATGCGTTCTTTGGGTTTGTGGTATGGTAAACAACTGATCAGAGCATACGTTTTCTCTGTTAGCGGAAGGGAACGCTCTTGATTTCGCTTGATCCTTGCATCACTCAAAGCCTCACTGCGAGGCGGTGCCGAATTAATCTGAAACACCGCCCTTGCCATCGAGTGGAATGTATCCTTACCATCTATGGTTTCGGTATTGATGTCTACATTGTCCGCTCCTTCCTGAATAAGTGTGACTTCTCCGGGCAACGAACAAATACCATGAAGAATATATGTTCCATTTTCAATTTTGTTAATCTCGTGATCAGCTAAACTTATAAGATACCGTCTAAGCTCGTTATATGAAGCACAAAACCCATGACTATGTAAAGTTTCAACCAAATTTTTAGAACCATAGACATGATGCATTTGTAAAGCTAACCCCAGGTTGAATGGTGTGAATGAGTTTTTATTTATTGATACTATTGTTTCAGCTAAAGCCATGCATTTCCGCAACTTTTCTGGTGGAATTGTGTGGTCTTTGTTGACAGTGTCATAGGCAACATCATCCAACAGCCAACATAGCAATGTTTTCAATACTGGTGGCATAACATTAAGAGAATGACTAAGTGAAGTGTCCGTCGGAGACGCATATTCGCTACTTTCGATGACTAGATCGCCAATATGCTTACGTAAAATGCCGACAGCTTTGTGAAGTATGAGATCTTCGTCACAAACAGATGAAGAAGCATCGCTAAGATCATGGGTTCTGATAGACTTCATATCAGCCTTCAGACGGTTAGCCGTGTCGATAGCTTCAGAGAGACAAATGGAGCTGCTGTACACGATATTAGACATACCCTGCCCTTGTTGACATTGAATAACGATAGCATCACCAAAGTGTTTCTCCAACTTTTGCTGAAGCCGATACGTTGTGTAACTTCGCGCATATCTTTAGGGAGGAAAGGTACAAATATCTCCAGTAGGTGGTTCAGGTAAAACACTTTCTTGTGTATCAGCAAGTCTTCTTGGATGGTGGAAATAAATTGATCGAATGCATGTTCATGCTCTGACATCGGAGGTTCCTCTATCTCTGTTTTGATATTTCTAAGCAAATATCGTTTTATACACGCTGAATGATACAAAGCATTTTCGGCAAAGTCTTCAGACGTCACTTTGAAGATCATTTCACTGTCTGATATTTGTTCCGCAACACGCTTAATACTTTGGGTTCTATTTTCCGACGAAAATTTGTGCATTTTTCTGTCGTGTTTAAAGGCTTTGTGCTTGCAAAATATGCAAGATGTCCAATCGATTTCAGAAGCTCTAGATCGTGTCACAATAGTGAAATTATCTTCATTTGGTGATGGATTCTGATTGCATGATGCTGAAGTCGGACGTGTGGATTTAAAGTTGGAACATGTTGACAGGTTTTGCTTACTGGTAAATGCTTTGTAACAGCTTTTGTGATATTTGGTATTAGCAAATGGAGCATTTTCGACAGTGGTATATTCGTCAACAAGATTTCTGTAAACTTCATCCTTCCGTTTATTTACGGCAGAAATAAAAGTTGACTTTCCCTTAGTAGTTGGAATACAAAGCCGTTCTGCCGTAAATACTTGACAAATGATACAACGTTGCCAATCGATGGAAGGTCTGCCCTTTTTAGCAGGTGGAGGGGTTAATTTGACCGGACTACAAATTGTAGACATTACACGGATTTTTTCTTATTTTTTCCGGCACGGATTCAACAATTAGTGAACGCCCTTTACATAACACTTATCAACATTATATTCACTTTATAATATGTGCTTTAATGACTTTATTTGATCAGAGTTATTGTTTCAAACAATTAACACACAAAAAACTATCAAATAAGTATATAAAGGTTGCTAGTTAAACGAATTCAGTCGCACACACATTCTGTCATTATAATATACAGGTAAATAAATCATTACGGAACGGCAACGGATTGTCAGTTCGGAATTAGCTTGTTAAGTGTGAAAAAGGTAAAATCTAGTATTTTTCAGTGAGTCCAACTTTATAATATGCGTTAGGAACTGAAAATGAATTTTATGAACAGTTTGCGTTTGGTTATCGACAAAAATGATAAAATTAATAATCATAAAGTGAAAAGCTGTGACTGATTATCTGAAATAACGATAAAATGGTAGCAAAACTGATTTAATATCTACAAAAATGAAATTATTTACACATTACAGATGTGTTTCATACTTTCTTATGCCTTTCGCAGAAAATCAACCCATTATGTTTACAAAAAATGTTATGAATTGGAAATAATATACGTTTAAATGTAGATAGTATTTTGTGCATTTGAAATGATAACTTGACTTTAACTCCAATTTTACAAAAAAACGCACCATACGATTTTCTTACGACCGGACATACTCGAAAGTATAGACATTTGGTTATTACTAGTAAAACAATCAGCTGTGTGTTAGATATGTGCATTAAAGTAAAAAACTAAGCGTCTTTTCTGAAAATGTCACTCGACTACAAGAGGTCGGTTTGTCTTTACAAGCGGGACAATAGAAAAACTAACCAAGCGCGTATTTATACTGTAAATATTAATAAAAAAAATATATGTTTTACATACCAGTATTACATAGTCTGTGTTGCCACTGGAAACAACTGTCACACTCTAAAGCATGCTGCTTTGGACTTACGTTCTGCTCACACACAATACAAGGAAACGACACAGTTGATAGTTTTAAAAATAGTAGGACCATCACCAAAATGTGCATATATTAGTGCGTTTTCATCAAAAGAATTGGAGTACTTTTTGAGTAATTTATAGTATGGCTTCCTTTTACTTCTTGGTAACCCTTATAATAATACTGCCAGTGCAATTATACGACTATTAAACAAATGATAATTAATTGCAAGAGAACATCTAAGGAATTTCGCTTGTTGACAGCTTGGTATATCAACCTGAATTGTTTTTCTAATCATCAACTTCAATGGAAATGATTTCCGTCATTATTACCAACAATTACTAATTAAAAAATTGCTAAAATAATAACGATTTATTGTGGCTTTTCATATTGAGTTACGAGTAAATCTTGTGAAAACACTACAAGTTCCAATATTTTATTCATCATACCATGAATATTTAAATAATATTTTAAATTTAAATACAACTTTTATCTTTTAATTATTCTTTTCCATTTGATATAAGGCCGGATTTGCCGTAGGCGCATAAATATATGATAAGGCCGGAACATCCATTTGATATAAGGCCGGATTTGCGTAAGGCCGCATCAACTAAGGCCGAATCAACTAAGGCCGCATCTGTCATAAGGCCGAATCAACTTGTAAGGTACAAAACATTACACTGTAAACTAAAGATTTTTAAGCAACTCGAACCCCAGTAAAAACCGGGGGTGAACTCATGTGTTCTGGTAGGGTGAATAGCGCATTCACCACTAGGAACATCTGTCATGTTACTCTAGTAACAAACCCGGTGAAAAGTCACGAATGAGGGCTGAGGGTTAGATTTTAATTGATGGTGGCAGATGTCTTCTTGGGAGCTCCTGAATTTTATGTGGAATTATTGGTGTCGGCATAGATTTATTGGGTTTTAAAGAGTGCATCCTATTTTTAATACATCACATCATCTAATTACATATCATCTACCAGAAACATTGTTTTTTTTAGCGACCGATACATACAATTTTTACTGAAGTTTGATTACCCGCCATTTATTGAGACAAAAGCGTGAAAAAATGTCCGATTTTTAATATTTTGAACAGTACATACCCAGCAAACACGTAAAGTAAGCGTAACGTTAAAGTAACGTTATAGTTAGGTAGCGTACACAAATAACGTTATTATAATGTTATATCGACGTAAAAAATAAACGTTACCTAGTGACCTATTTACAATGTTAATTTTTATTGTTTTTTAAACGTTTTTGCAACGTCCAATTATTAACGTTTAATCTTAAACGTTGTCCTGACGATTAACTAACGTTTAGTGTTTTACGTTATGTATTAAACCAAAATATAAAGTAAAATAATAACGTTTGTACAACGTATAACTTACGTTACATGATATACGGTTTTTTTTGTAACATTTATATAACGTTTGAATAACGCATATGTTTACGTTTACTTATAAACCTTGCAATAACTTTAAAGTATAATATATTATAACGATTTTTTAACGTTTAAAAGTATTTCTCACAAATTGAAAGAAAGGCTAAAATAGTTTTTATCAGTCAGCAACTCTACATGGTCAAAGAAATAAAGAAGTTGGTGCAAAAAGAGCAAAATCCCTATTTCACTTGAAGGCCAACCCCTTCATAATTTTATTTTCATGCACCCCCCCCCTTTTTTTTTCTCAGACACATCCCTTAATTTAAATCAGAGCCAAATATGTCTCTGTTTCAATTTAATATAAGTCTCTTACTGGGACTTCCTTCCTACTAGTAACCACCAGGTATGCGTTGAACTGTTAATCGAATCCGTAGGTAAAATTTCGTTTTATCATTTTTAAACTTTTGCGGGCTAGAAACAGGAAGTAACAAAATTCGTACATGCGCATTGCCGAGCGGTTCAAATATCGAGCTCGCATATCAACATAGAGACATGAAGAAGCAGAAAGTAATTGATTTTTAGTATCCTGAAGGTGTTGTTTTTGGTGAAAACTGTTTTGGAGAGGTAATTTGCATATCACAAAGCACCACCACCAAGATTTTCGTTTTAAACTGGTTAAAGAGCAGTGATCGTGTCGTGTTTGAAACTTTGATTTGCGTTGTTTGTTGTTTCAGTCAATCAGAGGTTTCATGTTTGACTTTCAAGTTTGCATTCCTCAGTTTTTGTTACAGCGAATAATATTACTTAGAAAATAAAAACATCTTTATTCAAACATATTCATAAAGGAATGTACATTTTAAGCACGGGCTTTCACTTTTGTGGAATAAACAAAAAAGGGGGGGGGGGGGTGGGCAAAACAGGCTGCACAAAAAAACCCACTTTATATCCTACCGTGACATCTGCTCGGTCATGCAATAAAGCCGATCACTTGTTTTGATTTACAATTCTCGCGCAGCACGAGACCAATGACGTCATTCTGTATATTTTTAACATAAATGAGACGCTAAAGAAGATTTTTGAAACTGGAATATATAAAATGAGATCAAAAAAGGTAAGATTGAATTGAACAAATTCCATGCAAGTAAAAAAGCTCCTTTTTACTAATGTCCTTTTTAGCTGGTCATTCTGCCTGTGAAATCTATTTTAAGCGATGGTATTCCCCAAACATTTGTATTTTTCCGGTTTGTTGACATAATCGACATCACAGTTCATGACCGTTTCTGGAATGTAGGCCAAGCAAATTGTATTTTAAAATACTTTGAAAATATGATGATTGATCATTCAGATTCCACCATTTTCTAGAAAATGGCCGATTTTACCGGGAAAATACATGCAAGTGCTCTCCATTAGTCACAAAATGGCAGATTATTTTGCATTTCCACTGCTGCTTTAATAACAAATATACCCCTTATTTCTTGGGGTAATGAAATGAAATTCACAGAGAAGATAGAAAAAGAATTAATTTAACAGCAATAATCAAAATTTATAGCATAAATTAAACAGAGAATTAAATTAAACCAGACAGAAAAATGAGATTGTCTGGGTAAAAAAAACCTGTCATTATTACAAATTGCATCAACAAAACTGTATTGTTACCACTCTGTGATAATAAATGTGATTAAAATAAATTGAAATCAGTCATTAATTGTTTTACCAAAATATGTCGGTCTAATAGATTGTATTGACAAAAGCAAAAACACCAAATTCACTGGATTAAATACGTTTTATGTGGGTAAGCAAGTTTAATATTTGCATCAAATAATTAATTTTTAATACTTCAATTTCAAACTATTTTTAAATAAAAACATCTTTTGAAATTTTTCAGACAAATCAATTACACTGAAAAAGCTAAAATACTGTACTTTCTTAATCTGGTTTACTTTTTAAGTTTGGTTGGCCTATGACAAAATCATGTGCTTTATTGAACTTTGATCGACTTTATGTGACGTCATACGACGCCATTTGGAAAATGGAGGGTAATCAAATATGTGTCAGTATGTAATTATTATCGATCTTTTTTCCATTGAACTTTACACATGTGAGCAAGAATAGATGAGGAACATAATTAAAAAGAAAAAAATGTTTACTTTTCAAACATGAAAAAAATAATCAAACATTATCCAATGACTGACCGACTTATTGTCAGAGGAGGATATATAAATAAATAAAGTGTATATATAGGTTTGTGACTTCCTACTTACTGTCTGTTAATGTGACTCATGAAAATGAAAAAAACAAAAACGGCAGATTATACAACTTGTTAAAACACTATTTCTGCAAGTATAATACATGTATCGATAGGGACACCCTATTTTGGGGTAGTTATTCGTTGTCGTTCATCTGTGGACACATTGGTTTGTGTGCATTTACTTATTCTAGTTGACCAATTTTGCATTATGTTTTACCCTTGTCCGTCTGTCTTTCCCTCCGTCATGTTTTGGTTTCCCTTCAATAACTTGAGTTTGCCTTGGACTTGGTCAAATGTTTTGAAATTTAGCTGTGTTAAGAATCACAAAAGGTCTGTCAACTTTGCTTTAAACAAGAGTGGGACATCTGTGTCGCATGTTCACCTTTTTTTCATTTTATTATATTTTTTGCTGGTAAGATACATGTGTAAATTTGCTGACCGACTGACTGACTACAGTATGTATGGGTCAACAACTGCCATACAAAAATTGTTTAATTAAGGTGTTGCCTGATTGTTGAGCCACTTTTTCAATAGTTATAGAGCGCTAGAATAAGTTGCAAAATGTACAACAAATACCGAAGTTGGAGAAAAAAGATGGCTTTATAAGATACAAAAAGTTGACCATAATATAGGTCATACAACAAAATTTCATATGTGAAAAGTACAAACTGGAAATTATACAGACTTCTAAGAAATTAGCAAAATTGTTGTTGTTATCCCCTCACCAACGAAGTTGCGAAGGGATATAGTAACGCTACCGTCCGTCCGTCACATTTTTGTGAACACTCTAGGATCAACATCCTTCAATGGATTTTGACCAAACTTGGTACATATTTAGTCCTTAAGAGAATCTGGAACCCTATTGATTTTCAATGTCAAAGGTCAAGATCACCAGATCAAATGTTTACCGCATAACATCCTTGTGAACACTCTAGAATCAACATCCTTCAATGGATTTTGACTAAACTTGGTACATACTTAGTCCTTAGAAGAGTCTGGAACCCTATTGACTTTCAAGGTCAAAGGTCAAGGTCACTGGGTAAATTTTTTACCGTGTAACATCCTTGTGAACACTAGAATCAACATCCTTCAATGGATTTTGACCACACTTGGTACATACTTAGTCCTTAGGAAAATCTGGAACCCTATTGATTTTCAAGGTCAAAGGTCAAATTCACCGGGTCAAATTTTTACCGTGTAGCATCCTTGTGAACTCTCTAGAATCAACATCCTTCAATGGATTTTGACCAAACTTAGTACATACATAGTCCTTATGAGAGTCTGGAACCCTATTGATTTTCAAGGTCACAGGTTAAGGGGTCCAATTTTTACCGCATAACATCCTTGTGAACACTCTAGAATCAAGATCCTTCAATGGATTTTGACCAAACGTGGTACATACTTAGTCCTTAGAAGAGTCTGGAACTCTATTGATTTTCAAGGTCAAAGGTCAATGTCACCGGGTCAAATTTTTACTGCATAACATCCTTGTGAACACTCTAGAATCAACATCATTCAATGGATTTTGACCAAACTTGGTACATACTTAGACCTTAAGAGAATCTGGAACCCTATTGATTTTCAAGGTCACAGGGTCTAATTTTTAGGCGAGGGGATCCGGATACGCCACGCTTTGCGTTGCCCTTGTTTAATGTCAAACTGCTTTGCTTCATGACTCAATTGATCGTAAAGTGTGTAAACTAAGATTAATACCATGTAAAGGCTTAAAATCTAGTACACTATCACATAACTTTGTGTGATGATTACAAAATATTTAAATTTGTTTCTTTTTCCTGTGTTTTTTTCTGATTTTATTGATAATCATAGATTTACTGGTCACCTCTCCCACAATGACAAAGGAATGAATTAAGCCACATCAACACAGGCCGTGTTCACACTGATTATGTGAAACATGTTTTGTGTAAACAACTGAATGCGTTTGTTTATTTCTACGTGTAAATAATCAATACTTTTACCTGTAATTTGTTATTTATTGAATACAATGTACTAAAATTAAAGAACATTTATATATTTCATTTGATTAAAGCTAGATATTAAAATTCTTAAAAAGGCCATGTCAAGGTATGTTGATTGCTTAACAAGAATTATAACTTGCTGTGTTTAATATCACTCACTTAATACATTGTACATAGAAAACTTTTAAATAGTCAAAATAAGAATTTTACTTGAGAACAGAAATTATACTAGGTCACAAATCAAATTTCAGTATCTAAGAAAAGAAAGTGTGGCAAACAGTCGTCCACACAAAGAAGGCTATTTGTTTGTGTTTTTCCCCTAGTCAAGTTTGCTAAAGGTGCAGAATAATACATAATTGCAATATCATTCCAAGGGAATGGGAGTTACAGTAACCATTATAGCTATTAGTTAAATCCTGTCCATTTTGTGTTTGCAGTCAGTACTATACCAATCCAATTTTAACGCAGTATAATTCCATGGAATGGTTTAGATAATACATTGTGTATTTGATTTTCTTTCTTCAGATGTATGAGTAATGGACTAATGGCTGTGATGAACATGAAGGGCAAGCAGGATAAATTCCCTTTTGCAAAGTCATGCTTATTTAAACTAATCAAAGGTTAGTGATTATTATTAAGATTGTAATTTTGTTTATGATTTTCAAGAGTTTACTTAAGTAATAGTATTTACAAAGTTTTATTCTTTTCATTTTGATTGTGATGTTCTTCAAGTAAAATCTTTAATAAGTATATTTTATAAAAAGTTAGCATTTAATTTGATAATATAATAATTGATTGTGTTATTGGACACTGCAAATATTAAAATTATTAATACATTTTTTAGGAGGGGGGGGGGTATTTGTAGTGAATTTTAAACAGTAGCAGTGAAATTTACATGGTGCTTTATTTTCTCCTAAAAAGTAAACTGCAACATGCGAAGAAATCCAAATAAACAATATACAGTTTAAGGACTAACTTTAAGGTAACTACAGTAGCAGCAGTCTTGTGTACCTAGTCATTTCAATTGTGTTGGCATACACATTAAAGAAATGAGAACAAGTTGGATATTATGTGACCTCGGATATGTTTCAGATATAAAGACTAACATTTCAACTTGTGATTATTTGAGTGCAACAGAAACCATTCACTTAAACCAAATCATGTGTATTAAACTTCAATAGACTCATTAACTTGTGTGTTCAGGTATATATCAGAAATAGTAATAGAAATCTTTATTTTTACTTTCAGAAGATCTTCTGACATGTCATAACACAGATGAGGCAAAAATTACCAAATGTGCTGCCAATTTCGTGAAGTTTGTGCCAGAAAGGATAGGCGGTGGTGGCAGAGGAGACAATTGACTTTTAATACGAAACAGATCTTAAAATTCTGTCGGACATCATTTATTGATTTAATCATTATGATACATTAAATAACAGAGAACATTTTATGATAAATGTATACAAATAAAGATTGATTGATTTTGATGATGCAGCAGTCTTCAAAACTTTAATGTTGAGCCAATTAATTTTGTATATATACGGTTGAACCTGGTCACTTTGTAGGAAACCTGTGTTTAAAACAGTCAACAAATATGAGTGAACTTTGTAAAGTCTGAAATGTCGCAATGTTAGATGTCCATAAACGGGTTTTGATTTTTGGTGTTTTAATGCCACTTTCAACAATATTTCAGCTATATCATGGCGACCAGTTTTAGTGGTGGAGGAAGCCGGAAAAAACCACCGACCATGGGTAAGCAACTGGTAAACTTCATCACTTGCGGCTGCGAGTCGAGTGCACCCTTTTTATAATTTACAAAGCCGGGTGCAAACCCACGCCGTATTGGTGATAGGCTTGTATGAGTTGTTAGATCCAACGACCTAACTCATTGAGCCACCTGGGCCCCTGTGTCCATAAATGGGGGATCTGTTGGAAGTTTGTGAACGTTTGCATGCATCGTTTATTTAAGTATTCAAGTAACCTCTCAGACTAAGGTTAAAATAAATATCATCAAAATAATTTTTGAGTAACTTTACTAGGCAACATTCAAACGTTACTCGTACGTTATTAAGTAACATTCAATCAATAATGTTACTGCAATGTTACTGGTTTACGTTGAAAAAAGTACATCTTATGTTACTAAGTAACGTAAAATCGAAAACGTTACTGTAACGTTAATTTTACATTACTAAATAACGTTATTTTAAACGTTATAACAACGTTGATCGGAGTCCACAAATGATATCAACACAACGTTAATTTACAACGTAAGTACAACATAAAGTTAACGTTATATAAACGTTACTTTGTTTACCTTGTTTATTGTGTTAAATTAATTTAAAGAATTATATTTTTATATTTTATTGTACCCCATAAAATATAAAATAGATAGCAGGTTAAAATTTATAATTGAGAGATTGCCACTGAACATTCGTGGGATAACACCCCTTGTCCAGGGTGATACTAAACAGAGTCGACTAGAGTCTACTACTGAAATATGGCAAAATAAACATGTAAAAGTATTGCATTACTTTGTAGATGATATTAAATTACTTAAATGATATTTATAAGTTAATTTTATTGATGTTTTAGTTCTCACGGAGTGAAAATATATAAGAAAGATCGGCGCGATTTACTTCCGGTTTATCAAAAAAAGACAAGTAACTTTTATAGTTGTTTTCGACTGAGATATGAAATATCATGTTTGTCAATAACTCATAAGTGGTATTTGAGTATTAAATCATATGTTTAAAGCACATGCATGTTGAAATTTAGGTCAGATTCATGTTTGTCAAAGCAAAATAAAAGCGCTTCTAAATTTAAAATCAATATCGGTCTAGGACATGAAAAATGCTTGACCTATCTGAAGTTCACTAAAATGAACGTATGAGATGATGATACAAAATCAATGTATACATATCTGCCAAGTAACCCGTTGTCGTCGGGTCACACCCGGAAATTGAGCTTGTCACCCTCATTTCCCTGAACACCCGTCGGGACACGGATTTCACTACGATGTCGTTACGCGTTATGATTTTCATTTAGGAATGAGGGTCATGACCCTGATTTGGTGTTTCACAGGTTGACAGGATACAGTATAGGATTTTTCTTAAAGCCAATTATGAAACGCTGACAAGTTTTACACATGCACAATTTTTGTATCCTTATTAATCGTGTTTCATTAAGAAAGGATCTAGGATATAATTCTAAAAAATGCTCATGTTAGACTATCATTCTGTACAGTGTTCGTAAGTTTGAAAAATAGTTTTTATTGGACATAACATTGATTGATTGATTGAGAATATGATGCCAATGGTAGAAGTTATATGATAAATTAAACATTGAAGCAGAATCATTTCACAAATTACAGTGTACTCAGAATCAATAATAGATTCCATCACATGTTCAGACTCTATAGAGTTTGATTCAGTTTGGCAAGACTGAACAAAAGAAGCAATTGTAGCCTTCAGTACGGGGTCACTGATATCAGTGTAGTTGATTGTAGTGTCTGGGTCAACTGAAGGTACACTAAATGACTTGGCAGGTGTGGAAGTAAATTCCTCCTTGCCTAAGGGTGGGAATTGTTCGTAGTCATCATTAGTGATGGTCGAACATTCCAGCGTATGGGGTATAAGGGGAACAAAATGACATGGCTTCCAGAATCAGCCTATGGTGTTACCACCAGACCACATAGTAGTGATATCATGTCTGGATCTTGACCCACGGGGCTTGAATGTGGTGTTCAAGATCTTGAAGTTCATGTCAGCAGAGCAATTGACAACAGGATACACAGACTTGATAGGCTTGCCAATAACACTACTGGCAGCATGCATGGTCCATGTGCATGAATAGCTACCAATCTGTGTACATTGTCGAATGGCACTGGCAAGAGGTGGACTAACGTCCGGTATGAAATATTTGACATGTATACGCTCATAGAACGCTGCATTGTCAAATAATTCAAAGAATGTCTTCAATCTGATCTCAGATAAAGCATTCTCATGGTCAAATAATACCAAGGAGATGGCATTGAAAAGACAATTACAATGTACCATCTCTGTTAATTACGAACAAAGAACCAAGCAAGTTTGCAATTAATAAGCGACAAAATACAAATTATTCGTGTTTACCTGTCACTAGTAAGGTCAGTTGCACACGGAAAAAGCGAGGTCAAATTATTTGCTTGCAAGGAAATAACTAATCGATGGTAATTTTCGTTCTCAAAAGGCGAAAAGTGGTTCGATAAGCTGTTTAATTTGAAATATTTACCTTTATTTCATCATTTTAAAGCTATTTACCAATTTCCAAAACATATAATTATTTTGGTCAAAATCGTAGCTAATGCCCCTTTAACATACACTTATGAGATAATTTATGTTAGACAAATTAATTAAATTGTTTCATTGATATTGTTGTATGAAGCAAGGATTTATAAATCCTTGTATGAAGATAAATAAAAATAAAAGTTTCTTTATATGAGTTTGTCAATATAGTAAATTATTAGGATATTTATAAAAAAAACAACAACAAAAAAAACCCAAACAAAAACCAACAATTAAATACATCCTACACAATATACATCGTCTTCATCCTATCCTCAACTATTTCCTATCCGTCCCGGAATGGCACAGGTTTTTATAGACACAGGTGTCGCCATATTGGATTTACCGATGATTTTGTTACCAAACGAAATAATAAATAAATACATGCGAAATATGAAAAATTAAGTCTCTGTATGTACATATCTATTATTTTATATGATAATAAATAAAAATCAAAACTATTTAACACCCATCTTACTACACAATGATTTGTAGACTTCTCAACAACAGCCCATCCATAGTTGTCGTTTCTAACACACAGCCGTACAGCTCAATTGAAGAAAAGACAAATAAATAGCTAACATTTCTGACCAGAAAAAGCTGAAAATCACTGTATTGTGTAATATAAACCTTCATTCGTAGCAAAAAAAAATGTTTAATGAGTTCTTAAAAGTATTGAGTATAAAAGTTACTTGTCTCTATTTTGGTAAACCGGAAGTAAATCGCGCCGATCGTTCTTGTATATTTTCACTCCGCGAGAACTAAAACATCAATAAAATTAACTTATAAATATCATTTAAGTCATTTAATATCATCTACAAAGTAATGCAATACGTTTACATGTTTATTTTGCGTTATTTCAGTAGTAGACTCTAGTCGACCCTAATCGACTCTAGTCGACTCTGTTTAGTATCACCGCCTGTCCGTATGTAAACACAAAAGGTGGCGGCTTAAATTCTTGATGACAGAAATCTATTGAAACAAGTAGCAGTGGAAAAAGACACTTAAAATTATTTATCCAAGGTTCAATCAAGTAAAAATCATAAAAGATTTAAAAACCACGCAAATATAAGGAAGTGATAAACAAACAACTTCTACACGCAAAGGGAGATAATCGTTAAAATATCATACAACCAAAGCACACCTGTGGTTTAGATTTTAGTGAAGATATATATAAACAAAGTATATAATTTTAAACAATATTCTGTTGAAACATTTTAAGAGTATGTGCACTATTCATGACTGACTCCAAATTAATAAAATACCTTGAAAAGATAAATTCAAAGGCAGACCAAGCCCCTATAGGACCACGTATTAGAAAACCGTTTATTATATCGGACAGTAAGGGGAGATAACTACGAGAACATATCCAATCGCCGGTAGAAAATCAAATCATATGGCAATGCAAGGGTGGTAGAACAACATACGAGGGCTATAACTGGCTATTACAAAACATAGATCATCAAATAGGACAACACGATAATATTCATTTCTACATCTGGCTAGCAACATGTGATCTTACTAGCTACAATCCACCATTTATATATCTGGCTTGTGAAAACAATGATGGTATTCATCATATAATTGACACATATCATCAAATTACTGAAACGGTGAATTATTACCCACACTGTAGAGTAACATTTCTTGAAACGCCTGTGTACTCGATATACGAGCATAACAAATACAAAGGTCAAACAGACTCTGAATTCAAGAAGTTGGACATCAAACTCCTATCGCAAATTAATGAGCTAAACCAAATTACCAGGGAAATAAATATTGGATTAAACAATACATCACCTGTATTCTCAACTGATCTCAGCCGGCATCACGGGAAAAACTCAAAGACAAAACAAACACCCCGAGATCAATATAATTATAACTTACTCAAGGACGGACTCCACCCAGACATAAATTTATCAAAAGTTTGGTTAAAGAAACTAGAATTACAAATAAGAAAGGACTGTTGGGAAAACTGGCACTAGTCAACTGTGGGGGCATCCACAACGCACTATTGTCGGTTAGATCATCTCCTTTATTTTCTATATACTAGCTCTGAAACATTAACAGACAAAAACCTGGCAACTTGAAATAGCAATGGCAACCAATGGATCTATTGCAAGATATAAAAATGACATTGCACATCAAACTAGAAGCATGCGTGGCACATCTAGCTCGATCGCAAATACGTACACTCTCAATATAGACAAAGCGTTGAAGAAAAAACTAGATGCTACCAAACGTCAACAAAATGTACTGTATGAATACACCAAAGGAGGACTAGTTATAACTGCTGATGCAGCAACATTTGAGCTATTAAGGATAGCCGCAAATATTTATTATGAAAACCTCCAAGAAAACACAAAGTACTGACTCTACAAAACGCAACAATGTGCAGACTACAATACGAGTACATGAACAAGAACAACCTGCATATACAATCAATCTGTATTTAACTAGTAGCAGAATCCTAGTAAATGGCAAAAAGCTGACACTATTTGTGGAAAGAGATATTACTGGAATTGATGACATCATTCATGCAACCACATGTAATGGCAACCAGATAAATCTGAATAAACTGAACAACATACTAGCCGAACAATTGTAACGTATAATAGGAACAACTACAAGCATGCATGAACTCAGGAAGACACCAACAACAAAACAACATGAAATTGAAGACATATCATGTAACAAATGCAGAAAGATCTGTAAAACACGTAGCTTTTAGTCATAGAAACTATGGCTCAAAATTTGTTGTGTTAGGCTACAATTCCACATATTTTTCAAACAAAATTCATAAAGGTAAAACATGCTACTCCGAGGAACAAGTGATCAGTATGCTGGAGTTCCTCATCGATAACATATTTGTCTCCTTTGGAGGGACACTGTTTCAGCAGGTCGTCGGCATACCAATGGGTACGAATTGTGCCCCTCTTCTAGCCGATTTATTTTTATACTCATACGAGTCGGAGTTTCTTCAAAAGCTTGTAAAAGATAAGAAGATTCATGAGGCTAGAGCCTTTAATTTCACATACAGGTATATTGATGACGTTTTATCTATCAATAATTCTAGATTTGCAGAATTTCTTCCATTGATATATCCTCCAGAGCTGGAAGTTAAAGAGACCACCGATACAGCTTCGTCCGCATCATTTTTGGACTTATACCTCGAATTTGACGACAGTGGTCAACTCAGTACTAAAATTTATGATAAGCGGGACGACTTCAATTTTAAAATCATAAATTTTCCAAACATGTGCAGCAATATACCAGCTTCTCCTGCATATGGTGTTTACATCTCGCAATTGATTCGCTATGCAAGGGCCAGTAGCAATTATTCTGATTTCCTGAAACGTCATCTTCATCTGAGAAACAGGCTACTGGACCAGGGCTATAAAAAGATTCGCCTTATTCGATCTCTTAAAAAGTTTATATTCCGATACCAATATCTTGTCGAAATATATTCCGTCTCTGCAGAAATAATTATAAGCGATGCATTTTCATATAGTGAAAATGTATAAAGATAAAGAAGTCCAAAATGTCAAGAATTTTTTTGTCAATGTGTGACGTAAAAGTATTTTTGACATTTACGTCACCGAATATGGTACTGCTTTGACAACTATTTTACCTATTTTGTTCCTGTATTTAAATACTGTTACAGTGACAGCCGGAACCTTTGAACCGTAATGAGAGCGGGAGGTTTGGCGCCTTAAAATCTGATTCAACCCACCATTTCTTTAGAAATGCCTGTACCAAGTCAGGGTCATTACGGTTTTCACAGTTTTCCGGTTGTTGACTGATTTTGTCTGTTTATATAATTATGAGTTTTGACTTTCCCTTTATAAGATTGTTCGGAGTTCGGTAATTTTGTTATTACCTTTATATACTGGACTGTAGGCGAACATTGGATACACTACAAATGTGAAAAGCTTAATCCTGAACAGATAACAGCAATAAAAGCAACAACAACAGCAGACTATATATGTACACTCTGCCAGAATGGAAAATCTAATATTTGTGCTAATGCAGTAGCTATTCTAGATGAATGTAATCTAAGGACAGATGAAGTACAAGATGAAACTCGTTGTAATCTATGTGACAAAACAATTGACGACGAAAATTATGACTTATATACATCATGTAACAACACATACCATTTGACGTGTATGGAAACTAACAACGATCACAAAACATGATACTCGTGTAAATCATATATAGATGAATTGGAAAATCAAAATGAGAGTGAAGTCACACAACCAGAATTAGATGAACATAACACTATTCTGAAAGAAACCAGCAGTAACAACAATAGATGTACTGACGCAATACAAACACAAAGTCAAAATATTCTGAATGAAAACCATAGCATCAAGGTCAATAAACACGAGACATCGCCTAAAAGACTTTTACTACCAAGTTCAATAACTAAAAGTCATGATGAGGAATCCATATCAGCCAAATTAAGAGAACTACGAAATAAAGAAACAAAATTAAAAAAACTAGAGGAAACACTCAAAATAAGAGAAAAATCTCTAACTGAGCAAAGGAAAAGTAGAATAGAAATGGAAACGTAATGTAATAAACTCGAAGCTAAGAACACCGAACTCGAATTAATGATAAAAACATTACAGAGGAGAATAGAACAACATGAACAGTCAAGTGATAATCCATCAACTTCACCTGTAAATACAACTACCAACTCGGATATTAACTCTAGAATGAAAGAACAACTTAACAACAATATATTGGCAGTACACGATAAGATTACAAACATGGTTTTCGACCAAATCGATAAACAACTTGAGTTAGTCAATATTTCAATGAACAATACTAGTCAAACAACAAATCAAATTAACTCCGACTGTTATAAAGAAATGACTAAAATGAGCACAGCTAGAGACAATATGCCCAAATGGAACAATGAAGCAACAACGACTAGTCATGACTACAGTCTGATCAACAATTCTCAAGATACATGTACCTCACAGACAATCCGAGAAGATTAAACCCCGCATATGATTACACCTGAGTTAGCAACAGATATTCCACTATATTACAAACAGAGAAGCTCAAATAATGTAACAAAACCATATCGCCGACCTCAACAGCAAACTAAAGCATATAGGATACCGACTGTACAAGACCGAGTAACTATGGACCAACTACCAAAGATAACACTGACAGGTTGAATGCCAACTATCCTTTTTTAGGCGAGACATGCCTCCAGCAGCAACTGAGATAGCACATATTCCAACTAGTTCTAAGGGAGAAGGAGGGATACATATAGCGTCCTTGAATTGCAAAAACTTAAAAACCAGTGTCTACATTATAGAAGAGCTATTGAAACAACATCAAATTATCTTAATACAAGAACTTTGGCTATTTAAGGCTCAAATCAACACAATTGGCGACTTGAATAAAAACATCAATTTTGTCGGAAAAGGAGTTGATAAATATAATCCAGTCTTACCAAAAAGCATGCCGAGAGGATATGGAGGAGTTGCAATTATTTGGAGGGAAAACATTGATCATTTAATAAAAATACTACCAGATGGCACTGAAAGGATACAGTGTGTAGAAATCAATAGTAATAATGATACAAAATTCTTAGTAGCTTCAGTCTATTTACCATCAAAAGGAAGCCATGACTATGTCGATGAATTCTATGACTGTATAGACCAACTATATGAAATCTACCAAAAGTATCAAGGAACACATAAAATTATAATCGGTGGTGATCTAAATGAAGACCTCAACAATGAAGAGACAAATAAGAGGAAAAAATACTTATTGGATTTTATCAAAGAGTGTGGCTTATCATATGATAGCAGTGGAAAAACATTCATTAAACCAAATGGGGAAGAATGTTCTGAATTAGACTATTTCCTATATACCATCAACTACAAGTTCTGCACAAAGAAAGAGTGTTCAACAATACTATCACAAACGTGTCAGACCATCATCCTGTAAAAATTACTATAATGCTAGACCACAACATCAAAAACTTAAAAGAAGGGAAAAATAGCAACATTCGCCTGAAGGTAAAATGGGAAAAGGTTGATATAGACTTGTATAAAGCTTTAACAGACCAATCTATTGATGCCTTAAACAAAACCACAAGAACATTAAACGACACAGAACACTTGACAGAAAAGATATGTACAATCATGAATGAAGCTGGTACAAAAAGCACAATTGTGAAAGCTAGATATTCGGCAAAACCTAAGCTTAAAGTATGGACTCCAAAAATCAAGGATCTATTAGAACATATGAGAAGTAACTACAAACAATGGGTAAATTACGGAAAACCAACGAATCCAACAAATATAATATACTCTCAGAGAATATTGAGCAGGAAAGGTTTTAGAAAGGCTATACGCATCGAAGAGGCGAAATAAAGAGAATCTGAACGCGACATGATAATAGACACAAGAACTAGAGACATGAGATTATTCCATAAACTAGTAAGAAACAACAGGAAAAAAGGGCATAATCTTATTGACGACCTTTATGTAAAATAGACGTATTCAGGAAAGGAAAATGTACTACAAGGATTTACAGAACACTTTCGACAACTAGCAACACATAACCAACATAATGAGAGTGAATATCACAGTAAAATAGAACAAGAGATCCAACTGATAAATCAGCTTGTCAAAAATAAAGCGATACCGGTGGCAACAATATCCGAATTGGAAAAAAGTATCAAATCCATCAATACAGGGAAGTCGGCAGATGTATACAACATCACCATTGAACATATCATCAATGCTGGAGAACACATGATAACCATATTGCTGCAAATAGTAAACACCATATTTAATCATGGCAGTGTACCCGACATTCTGAAAGTAGGCCTACTTACACCGGTCTTTAAGAACAAAGGGAATATAGCTGAAGTGATAAACTACAGAGGCATAACCGTCTTACCAGTCATCAATAAAATAATTGAAACCATAATAAAAAAACTGGACAAGCCATAATATACTGGCAATCCAGAATCCAATACAACGTGGATTCAATAAAGGATCATCACCCTTAAATTCTGCTTTGCCAGTTGAAGAGACATACAGAGAAAATGCAGATAACAAAAATGAATGTCAGCTAGTATTACTGGATGCAAAATCGGCATTTGACGTTGTTATACATAGTCATCTGATGAGACGGGTATACCATGCTGGAATACAGGACACACACTGGTCACTAATCAACAGTATGCACCAGAAAGCTAGTAGTTCGGTAAAATGGGATAACAAAATATCACAACAATTTCCAGTAACTCAAGGAGTTCGACAAGGAGGTATCATAAGCAGTGACCTATACAAAGTCTACATAAATCCTCTATTAAACAATCTTAGTGACTCATATCTAGGAATGAAAATCGGAAACGTAAACTGTAATGCTAGTGCATGTGCAGATGATGTAGCACCAATGAGTAGACGTGAACATGAATTAATATAGCACATGCATTTGCTACAATGGAAGGATACAAACTTCAACCAGCTAAAAGTGTTATCATAAACATACAACCAAATAAGAGAAAGCAAAGTATGATGGATCAAGAATATATTCTTGGAAATAATGTAATGCCTAATGTAAAGCAAGCCATTCATTTGGGAATAATAAGAACAAACACATTAGCTGACAACATGACAGTAAATGTAGAAGAGAATATTTAGAAATCTAGAAGAAGCGCTTATGGTCTATTTGGAGGCGGATTCCATGGCAACAATGGACTAGATCCTGAAACTCTAATACATTTATTCAATACATACATAACGCCAGTATTAATGTACGGTATGGAACTAATCATCCCAAACACCACAGCACTAGAACAGCTAGAACGATATCAAAAGAAGCTTCTCAAACAACTACTATCATTACCATCGAATACACCCGACCCAGCAGTTTATTTACTATCCGGAAAATTACCAGTTGAGGCTCAACTACATATACGAGCATTACATTTCTTCAATAACATCTGTAACCAAGAAGAGAAAAGCATAGAAAAATTACTAGCAAGGCAATAACTAAGAACAAAAACCATCAACAGTAACAGCTGGTTTATAGAAATTCTGAAAATGTTGATAAAATACAACCTGCAAGACCCAGAGTACTACTTGGACAATCCTATGACAAAAAGGCTGTGAATAACATCAATAAAGAGAGAAATTCACAATTACTGGACAGAACTCATAACTTCAATGGCTTCATACTACCCGAGATTGAAATACCTGAATCCCGCAGACTACCGACCGGGAAATATACATCCACTATTGAAAATTAAATGCTCATCATCTATAGAAATAAGTAGAATTCCACCAAAACTGAAAATGTTAACAGAACATATATATTGCAAACTACAATAGAACAAAAATGTATGCCGACGAAGATACGAAATGTCAACTATGCAAAATAGAAACTGAAACTCTGGAACACTTATTGTTGGACTGCACAGAGCTATCAAATATCCGAAACCCTATCTTACGGCAGATTCAGGATATATTCCTTCATCATTCGGAATATGACCTATGTCAACAATCAACATCAGATCAAATGCAGATACTACTAAACATCACCAGAATATCGAAAGTGTTGAGATTAACAGATGATCAAATCAGACAAATTGAATATCAAATAAGGAGACTAATATATGCACTCCACAGTGAGAGATACAAAATCTTGAACATTCATTGGAAATTAGAGAAAAGTAATAAATAAAAAACGCCGCTACTAATGTACAGCCACCATCATTATTGATCTGTTGTGCAAATACAGTAACAAGATAAGATAAGCTTTTCCTAGACTCATTATTGAACTTTTATAATCACAGTTTTATATTTTAAACATCATATATATTTTACACAAGGAACGTCAACTATCTTAAACCTTATAGTGTTTTAGCAGAGACTTTTTATCCTGGATTTATTACATTTTATGCGTATGCACCGTGTATATATATCATGGACTTTTATTGTTAATATTTTTGTATGCTGCACTTGTAAATACTACACATGGTTTTTATTAGAGATGGGATGTTCTACATGCCAAATGGTATGGTTATACTTAGAAGGATGTGAAGATACTGAGGTAAGGTAAGGTTATGATGCTTATCGACATTTTCAAAAAATATTCAGTTATATCGTGGCGGTCTGTTTAATCGATGGAGGAAACCGGAATACCTGGCGAAAACCACCGACGTGTTGCAAGTCACTGACAAACTTTATCAAATAATGTTGTATCGGGTACACATTGTCTGGTCGCGATTCGAACTTACAACGTTAGTGATGATAGGCACTGATTGCATAGGTAGATATAAATCTACCTACCATACGTTCACGACCACGACATAGTAGATAGAATGACATTATATAATAGTAGACAATATTGAATAGGATAGACAGTTGTACTTAAGATAAAATGTGGAACTAATTCACAGATATGAGGGAACTTGACATTAAACATATTGTATAATACATGGTACTTCCATCGTTGCCGTCTGTCTGAAAGAGCTTATTGTCCCTTTTCGCTGTACAATTATTCAGTGCAATTGAAAATTATTTTCAGACTACTTCATATCATTTATCTTTTGAAGAATAAATCATAACTTTTCATTTTCCAGTTTAACGGAATAAAAACGAAGACATCTAATTTGATGTGCACTACATACTTCTAGAATGCCCTTCACCAGGTTCGCTCAAAGTCAAACGAGTGGTAGCCAAATATCCAAAAAGTCTTAGGGACAAGAAAACCAAATAGTCAAACTCGACTAAGGGTCGACATGACTGAGAGAGAAAATAACCTTAAATTTAATAATAGCAATATTTTAGAAACTATAAAGTTCAATAATAGATATATCTAATAAACTAAGCCAGTGCAGAAACACTGACTACCGGACAAATAATCCACCAGCAGAAGTATCGACCAATGATAGTAATAACAACTTTGATTTAGTGCACACGACACGTTTCTAGAATAACCTTCATCGGGCACGCTCAGTGAAAAGATTGGAAGGGCAATGACTTAAACATGTTTTGAAGTTAAGGCCACCTATGATTTAAGGGGGAGATCCCTACATTTAATAATAATTATATTATATTAGAAGTTAAGGCCACCTATGATTGAAGGGGGAGATCCCTACATTTAATAATAATTATATTATATTAGAAGTTAAGGCCACCTATGATTGAAGGGGGAGATCCCTACATTTAATAATAATTATATTAGAACTGTACATTTCAATAATAGAGACTTCTAATAAACAATGCCGGTGCTGAAGCACTGACTAAAGAGATGATGATACCCTCGTAAACTAATGATCCACTAGTAGAGGTTATCAACTCAGAGGAGATGATGATACCCTCGTAAACTAATCATCCACTAGTAGAGGTTATCAACTCAGAGGAGATGATGATACCCTCGTAAACTAATGATCCACTAGTAGAGGTTATCAACTCAGAGGAGATGATGATACCCTCGTAAACTAATCATCCACTAGTAGAGGTTATCAACTCAGAGGAGATGATGATACCCTCGTAAACTAATCATCCACTAGTAGAGGATATCAACTCAGAGGAGATGATGATACCCTCGTAAACTAATCATCCACTAGTAGAGGTTATCAACTCAGAGGAGATGATGATACCCTCGTAAACTAATCATCCACTAGTAGAGGTTATCAACTCAGAGGAGATGATGATACCCTCGTAAACTAATCATCCACTAGTAGAGGTTATCAACTCAGAGGAGATGATGATACCCTCGTAAACTAATCATCCACTAGTAGAGGTTATCAACTCAGAGGAGATGATGATACCCTCGTAAACTAATGATCCACTAGTAGAGGTTATCAACTCAGAAGAGATGATGATACCCTCGTAAACTAATGATCCACTAGTAGAGGTTATCAACTCAGAGGAGATGATGATACCCTCGTAAACTAATCATCCACTAGTAGAGGTTATCAACTCAGAGGAGATGATGATACCCTCGTAAACTAATCATCCACTAGTAGAGGTTATCAACTCAGAGGAGATGATGATACCCTCGTAAACTAATCATCCACTAGTAGAGGTTATCAACTCAGAGGAGATGATGATACCCTCGTAAACTAATCATCCACTAGTAGAGGTTATCAACTCAGAGGTAGTAATGATACCATCGTAAACTAATCATCCACTAGTAGAGGTTATCAACTCAGAGGAGATGATGATACCCTCGTAAACTAATCATCCACTAGTAGAGGTTATCAACTCAGAGGAGATGATGATACCCTCGTAAACTAATCATCCACTAGTAGAGGTTATCAACTCAGAGGAGATGATGATACCCTCGTAAACTAATCATCCACTAGTAGAGGTTATCAACTCAGAGGAGATGATGATACCCTCGTAAACTAATCATCCACTAGTAGAGGTTATCAACTCAGAGGAGATGATGATACCCTCGTAAACTAATCATCCACTAGTAGAGGTTATCAACTCAGAGGAGATGATGATACCCTCGTAAACTAATCATCCACTAGTAGAGGTTATCAACTCAGAAGAGATGATGATACCCTCGTAAACTAATCATCCACTAGTAGAGGTTATCAACTCAGAGGTAGTAATGATACCCTCGTAAACTAATCATCCACTAGTAGAGGTTATCAACTCAGAGGAGATGATGATACCCTCGTAAACTAATGATCCACTAGTAGAGGTTATCAACTCAGAGGAGATGATGATACCCTCGTAAACTAATCATCCACTAGTAGAGGTTATCAACTCAGAGGAGATGATGATACCCTCGTAAACTAATGATCCACTAGTAGAGGTTATCAACTCAGAGGAGATGATGATACCCTCGTAAACTAATCATCCACTAGTAGAGGTTATCAACTCAGAGGAGATGATGATACCCTCGTAAACTAATCATCCACTAGTAGAGGTTATCAACTCAGAGGAGATGATGATACCCTCGTAAACTAATCATCCACTAGTAGAGGTTATCAACTCAGAGGAGATGATGATACCCTCGTAAACTAATCATCCACTAGTAGAGGTTATCAACTCAGAGGAGATGATGATACCCTCGTAAACTAATCATCCACTAGTAGAGGTTATCAACTCAGAGGAGATGATGATACCCTCGTAAACTAATCATCCACTAGTAGAGGTTATCAACTCAGAGGAGATGATGATACCCTCGTAAACTAATCATCCACTAGTAGAGGTTATCAACTCAGAGGAGATGATGATACCCTCGTAAACTAATCATCCACTAGTAGAGGTTATCAACTCAGAGGAGATGATGATACCTTCGTAAACTAATCATCCACTAGTAGAGGTTATCAACTCAGAGGTAGTAATGATACCCTCGTAAACTAATCATCCACTAGTAGAGGTTATCAACTCAGAGGAGATGATGATACCCTCGTAAACTAATGATCCACTAGTAGAGGTTATCAACTCAGAGGAGATGATGATACCCTCGTAAACTAATCATCCACTAGTAGAGGTTATCAACTCAGAGGAGATGATGATACCCTCGTAAACTAATCATCCACTAGTAGAGGTTATCAACTCAGAGGAGATGATGATACCCTCGTAAACTAATCATCCACTAGTAGAGGTTATCAACTCAGAGGTAGTAATGATACCCTCGTAAACTAATCATCCACTAGTAGAGGTTATCAACTCAGAGGAGATGATGATACCCTCGTAAACTAATGATCCACTAGTAGAGGTTATCAACTCAGAGGAGATGATGATACCCTCGTAAACTAATCATCCACTAGTAGAGGTTATCAACTCAGAGGAGATGATGATACCCTCGTAAACTAATCATCCACTAGTAGAGGTTATCAACTCAGAGGAGATGATGATACCCTCGTAAACTAATCATCCACTAGTAGAGGTTATCAACTCAGAGGAGATGATGATACCCTCGTAAACTAATCATCCACTAGTAGAGGTTATCAACTCAGAGGAGATGATGATACCCTCGTAAACTAATCATCCACTAGTAGAGGTTATCAACTCAGAGGAGATGATGATACCCTCGTAAACTAATCATCCACTAGTAGAGGTTATCAACTCAGATGAGATGATGATACCCTCGTAAACTAATCATCCACTAGTAGAGGTTATCAACTCAGAGGAGATGATGATACCCTCGTAAACTAATCATCCACTAGTAGAGGTTATCAACTCAGAGGAGATGATGATACCCTCGTAAACTAATGATCCACTAGTAGAGGTTATCAACTCAGAAGAGATGATGATACCCTCGTAAACTAATGATCCACTAGTAGAGGTTATCAGCTCAGTGGAGATGATGATACCCTCGTAAACTAATCATCCACTAGTAGAGGTTATCAACTCAGAGGAGATGATGATACCCTCGTAAACTAATCATCCACTAGTAGAGGTTATCAACTCAGAGGAGATGATGATACCCTCGTAAACTAATCATCCACTAGTAGAGGTTATCAACTCAGAGGTAGTAATGATACCCTCGTAAACTAATCATCCACTAGTAGAGGTTATCAACTCAGAAGAGATGATGATACCCTCGTAAACTAATCATCCACTAGTAGAGGTTATCAAATCAGAGGTAGTAATGATACCCTCGTAAACTAATCATCCACTAGTAGAGGTTATCAACTCAGAGGAGATGATGATACCCTCGTAAACTAATGATCCACTAGTAGAGGTTATCAACTCAGAGGAGATGATGATACCCTCGTAAACTAATCATCCACTAGTAGAGGTTATCAACTCAGAGGAGATGATGATACCCTCGTAAACTAATCATCCACTAGTAGAGGTTATCAACTCAGAGGAGATGATGATACCCTCGTAAACTAATCATCCACTAGTAGAGGTTATCAACTCAGAGGAGATGATGATACCCTCGTAAACTAATCATCCACTAGTAGAGGTTATCAACTCAGAGGTAGTAATGATACCCTCGTAAACTAATCATCCACTAGTAGAGGTTATCAACTCAGAGGAGATGATGATACCCTCGTAAACTAATCATCCACTAGTAGAGGTTATCAACTCAGAGGAGATGATGATACCCTCGTAAACTAATCATCCACTAGTAGAGGTTATCAACTCAGAGGAGATGATGATACCCTCGTAAACTAATCATCCACTAGTAGAGGTTATCAACTCAGAGGAGATGATGATACCCTCGTAAACTAATCATCCACTAGCAGAGATTATCAACTCAGAGGAGATGATGATACCCTCGTAAACTAATCATCCACTAGTAGAGGTTATCAACTCAGAGGAGATGATGATACCCTCGTAAACTAATCATCCACTAGTAGAGGTTATCAACTCAGAGGAGATGATGATACCCTCGTAAACTAATGATCCACTAGTAGAGGTTATCAACTCAGAAGAGATGATGATACCCTCGTAAACTAATGATCCACTAGTAGAGGTTATCAGCTCAGTGGAGATGATGATACCCTCGTAAACTAATCATCCACTAGTAGAGGTTATCAACTCAGAGGAGATGATGATACCCTCGTAAACTAATCATCCACTAGTAGAGGTTATCAACTCAGAGGAGATGATGATACCCTCGTAAACTAATCATCCACTAGTAGAGGTTATCAACTCAGAGGAGATGATGATACCCTCGTAAACTAATCATCCACTAGTAGAGGTTATCAACTCAGAGGTAGTAATGATACCATCGTAAACTAATCATCCACTAGTAGAGGTTATCAACTCAGAGGAGATGATGATACCCTCGTAAACTAATCATCCACTAGTAGAGGTTATCAACTCAGAGGAGATGATGATACCCTCGTAAACTAATGATCCACTAGTAGAGGTTATCAACTCAGAGGAGATGATGATACCCTCGTAAACTAATGATCCACTAGTAGAGGTTATCAGCTCAGTGGAGATGATGATACCCTCGTAAACTAATCATCCACTAGTAGAGGTTATCAACTCAGAGGAGATGATGATACCCTCGTAAACTAATCATCCACTAGTAGAGGTTATCAACTCAGAGGAGATGATGATACCCTCGTAAACTAATCATCCACTAGTAGAGGTTATCAACTCAGAGGAGATGATGATACCCTCGTAAACTAATCATCCACTAGTAGAGGTTATCAACTCAGAGGTAGTAATGATACCATCGTAAACTAATCATCCACTAGTAGAGGTTATCAACTCAGAGGAGATGATGATACCCTCGTAAACTAATCATCCACTAGTAGAGGTTATCAACTCAGAGGAGATGATGATACCCTCGTAAACTAATCATCCACTAGTAGAGGTTATCAACTCAGAGGAGATGATGATACCCTCGTAAACTAATGATCCACTAGTAGAGGTTATCAACTCAGAGGAGATGATGATACCCTCGTAAACTAATCATCCACTAGTAGAGGTTATCAACTCAGAGGAGATGATGATACCCTCGTAAACTAATCATCCACTAGTAGAGGTTATCAACTCAGAGGTAGTAATGATACCCTCGTAAACTAATCATCCACTAGTAGAGGTTATCAACTCAGAAGAGATGATGATACCCTCGTAAACTAATCATCCACTAGTAGAGGTTATCAACTCAGAGGTAGTAATGATACCCTCGTAAACTAATCATCCACTAGTAGAGGTTATCAACTCAGAGGAGATGATGATACCCTCGTAAACTAATGATCCACTAGTAGAGGTTATCAACTCAGAGGAGATGATGATACCCTCGTAAACTAATCATCCACTAGTAGAGGTTATCAACTCAGAGGAGATGATGATACCCTCGTAAACTAATCATCCACTAGTAGAGGTTATCAACTCAGAGGAGATGATGATACCCTCGTAAACTAATCATCCACTAGTAGAGGTTATCAACTCAGAGGAGATGATGATACCCTCGTAAACTAATCATCCACTAGTAGAGGTTATCAACTCAGAGGTAGTAATGATACCCTCGTAAACTAATCATCCACTAGTAGAGGTTATCAACTCAGAGGAGATGATGATACCCTCGTAAACTAATCATCCACTAGTAGAGGTTATCAACTCAGAGGAGATGATGATACCCTCGTAAACTAATCATCCACTAGTAGAGGTTATCAACTCAGAAGAGATGATGATACCCTCGTAAACTAATCATCCACTAGTAGAGGTTATCAACTCAGAGGTAGTAATGATACCCTCGTAAACTAATCATCCACTAGTAGAGGTTATCAACTCAGAGGAGATGATGATACCCTCGTAAACTAATCATCCACTAGTAGAGGTTATCAACTCAGAGGAGATGATGATACCCTCGTAAACTAATCATCCACTAGTAGAGGTTATCAACTCAGAGGAGATGATGATACCCTCGTAAACTAATCATCCACTAGTAGAGGTTATCAACTCAGATGAGATGATGATACCCTCGTAAACTAATCATCCACTAGTAGAGGTTATCAACTCAGAGGAGATGATGATACCCTCGTAAACTAATGATCCACTAGTAGAGGTTATCAACTCAGAGGAGATGATGATACCCTCGTAAACTAATCATCCACTAGTAGAGGTTATCAACTCAGAAGAGATGATGATACCCTCGTAAACTAATGATCCACTAGTAGAGGTTATCAGCTCAGTGGAGATGATGATACCCTCGTAAACTAATCATCCACTAGTAGAGGTTATCAACTCAGAGGAGATGATGATACCCTCGTAAACTAATCATCCACTAGTAGAGGTTATCAACTCAGAGGAGATGATGATACCCTCGTAAACTAATCATCCACTAGTAGAGGTTATCAACTCAGAGGTAGTAATGATACCCTCGTAAACTAATCATCCACTAGTAGAGGTTATCAACTCAGAAGAGATGATGATACCCTCGTAAACTAATCATCCACTAGTAGAGGTTATCAAATCAGAGGTAGTAATGATACCCTCGTAAACTAATCATCCACTAGTAGAGGTTATCAACTCAGAGGAGATGATGATACCCTCGTAAACTAATGATCCACTAGTAGAGGTTATCAACTCAGAGGAGATGATGATACCCTCGTAAACTAATCATCCACTAGTAGAGGTTATCAACTCAGAGGAGATGATGATACCCTCGTAAACTAATCATCCACTAGTAGAGGTTATCAACTCAGAGGAGATGATGATACCCTCGTAAACTAATCATCCACTAGTAGAGGTTATCAACTCAGAGGAGATGATGATACCCTCGTAAACTAATCATCCACTAGTAGAGGTTATCAACTCAGAGGTAGTAATGATACCCTCGTAAACTAATCATCCACTAGTAGAGGTTATCAACTCAGAGGAGATGATGATACCCTCGTAAACTAATCATCCACTAGTAGAGGTTATCAACTCAGAGGAGATGATGATACCCTCGTAAACTAATCATCCACTAGTAGAGGTTATCAACTCAGAGGAGATGATGATACCCTCGTAAACTAATGATCCACTAGTAGAGGTTATCAGCTCAGTGGAGATGATGATACCCTCGTAAACTAATCATCCACTAGTAGAGGTTATCAACTCAGAGGAGATGATGATACCCTCGTAAACTAATCATCCACTAGTAGAGGTTATCAACTCAGAGGAGATGATGATACCCTCGTAAACTAATCATCCACTAGTAGAGGTTATCAACTCAGAGGAGATGATGATACCCTCGTAAACTAATCATCCACTAGTAGAGGTTATCAACTCAGAGGTAGTAATGATACCATCGTAAACTAATCATCCACTAGTAGAGGTTATCAACTCAGAGGAGATGATGATACCCTCGTAAACTAATCATCCACTAGTAGAGGTTATCAACTCAGAGGAGATGATGATACCCTCGTAAACTAATGATCCACTAGTAGAGGTTATCAACTCAGAGGAGATGATGATACCCTCGTAAACTAATGATCCACTAGTAGAGGTTATCAACTCAGAGGAGATGATGATACCCTCGTAAACTAATCATCCACTAGTAGAGGTTATCAACTCAGAGGAGATGATGATACCCTCGTAAACTAATCATCCACTAGTAGAGGTTATCAACTCAGAGGTAGTAATGATACCCTCGTAAACTAATCATCCACTAGTAGAGGTTATCAACTCAGAAGAGATGATGATACCCTCGTAAACTAATCATCCACTAGTAGAGGTTATCAACTCAGAGGTAGTAATGATACCCTCGTAAACTAATCATCCACTAGTAGAGGTTATCAACTCAGAGGAGATGATGATACCCTCGTAAACTAATGATCCACTAGTAGAGGTTATCAACTCAGAGGAGATGATGATACCCTCGTAAACTAATCATCCACTAGTAGAGGTTATCAACTCAGAGGAGATGATGATACCCTCGTAAACTAATCATCCACTAGTAGAGGTTATCAACTCAGAGGAGATGATGATACCCTCGTAAACTAATCATCCACTAGTAGAGGTTATCAACTCAGAGGAGATGATGATACCCTCGTAAACTAATCATCCACTAGTAGAGGTTATCAACTCAGAGGTAGTAATGATACCCTCGTAAACTAATCATCCACTAGTAGAGGTTATCAACTCAGAGGAGATGATGATACCCTCGTAAACTAATCATCCACTAGTAGAGGTTATCAACTCAGAGGAGATGATGATACCCTCGTAAACTAATCATCCACTAGTAGAGGTTATCAACTCAGAAGAGATGATGATACCCTCGTAAACTAATCATCCACTAGTAGAGGTTATCAACTCAGAGGTAGTAATGATACCCTCGTAAACTAATCATCCACTAGTAGAGGTTATCAACTCAGAGGAGATGATGATACCCTCGTAAACTAATGATCCACTAGTAGAGGTTATCAACTCAGAGGAGATGATGATACCCTCGTAAACTAATCATCCACTAGTAGAGGTTATCAACTCAGAGGAGATGATGATACCCTCGTAAACTAATCATCCACTAGTAGAGGTTATCAACTCAGAGGAGATGATGATACCCTCGTAAACTAATCATCCACTAGTAGAGGTTATCAACTCAGAGGAGATGATGATACCCTCGTAAACTAATCATCCACTAGTAGAGGTTATCAACTCAGAGGAGATGATGATACCCTCGTAAACTAATCATCCACTAGTAGAGGTTATCAACTCAGAGGTAGTAATGATACCCTCGTAAACTAATCATCCACTAGTAGAGGTTATCAACTCAGAGGAGATGATGATACCCTCGTAAACTAATCATCCACTAGTAGAGGTTATCAACTCAGAGGAGATGATGATACCCTCGTAAACTAATCATCCACTAGTAGAGGTTATCAACTCAGAGGAGATGATGATACCCTCGTAAACTAATCATCCACTAGTAGAGGTTATCAACTCAGAGGAGATGATGATACCCTCGTAAACTAATGATCCACTAGTAGAGGTTATCAACTCAGAAGAGATGATGATACCCTCGTAAACTAATGATCCACTAGTAGAGGTTATCAGCTCAGTGGAGATGATGATACCCTCGTAAACTAATCATCCACTAGTAGAGGTTATCAACTCAGAGGTAGTAATGATACCCTCGTAAACTAATCATCCACTAGTAGAGGTTATCAACTCAGAGGAGATGATGATACCCTCGTAAACTAATCATCCACTAGTAGAGGTTATCAACTCAGAGGAGATGATGATACCCTCGTAAACTAATCATCCACTAGTAGAGGTTATCAACTCAGAGGAGATGATGATACCCTCGTAAACTAATCATCCACTAGTAGAGGTTATCAACTCAGAGGAGATGATGATACCCTCGTAAACTAATCATCCACTAGTAGAGGTTATCAACTCAGAGGAGATGATGATACCCTCGTAAACTAATCATCCACTAGTAGAGGTTATCAACTCAGAGGAGATGATGATACCCTCGTAAACTAATCATCCACTAGTAGAGGTTATCAACTCAGAGGTAGTAATGATACCCTCGTAAACTAATCATCCACTAGTAGAGGTTATCAACTCAGAGGAGATGATGATACCCTCGTAAACTAATCATCCACTAGTAGAGGTTATCAACTCAGAGGAGATGATGATACCCTCGTAAACTAATCATCCACTAGTAGAGGTTATCAACTCAGAAGAGATGATGATACCCTCGTAAACTAATCATCCACTAGTAGAGGTTATCAACTCAGAGGTAGTAATGATACCCTCGTAAACTAATCATCCACTAGTAGAGGTTATCAACTCAGAGGAGATGATGATACCCTCGTAAACTAATGATCCACTAGTAGAGGTTATCAACTCAGAGGAGATGATGATACCCTCGTAAACTAATCATCCACTAGTAGAGGTTATCAACTCAGAGGAGATGATGATACCCTCGTAAACTAATGATCCACTAGTAGAGGTTATCAACTCAGAGGAGATGATGATACCCTCGTAAACTAATGATCCACTAGTAGAGGTTATCAACTCAGAGGAGATGATGATACCCTCGTAAACTAATCATCCACTAGTAGAGGTTATCAACTCAGAGGTAGTAATGATACCCTCGTAAACTAATCATCCACTAGTAGAGGTTATCAACTCAGAGGAGATGATGATACCCTCGTAAACTAATCATCCACTAGTAGAGGTTATCAACTCAGAGGAGATGATGATACCCTCGTAAACTAATCATCCACTAGTAGAGGTTATCAACTCAGAGGAGATGATGATACCCTCGTAAACTAATCATCCACTAGTAGAGGTTATCAACTCAGAGGAGATGATGATACCCTCGTAAACTAATGATCCACTAGTAGAGGTTATCAACTCAGAAGAGATGATGATACCCTCGTAAACTAATGATCCACTAGTAGAGGTTATCAGCTCAGTGGAGATGATGATACCCTCGTAAACTAATCATCCACTAGTAGAGGTTATCAACTCAGAGGAGATGATGATACCCTCGTAAACTAATCATCCACTAGTAGAGGTTATCAACTCAGAGGAGATGATGATACCCTCGTAAACTAATCATCCACTAGTAGAGGTTATCAACTCAGAGGAGATGATGATACCCTCGTAAACTAATCATCCACTAGTAGAGGTTATCAACTCAGAGGTAGTAATGATACCATCGTAAACTAATCATCCACTAGTAGAGGTTATCAACTCAGAGGAGATGATGATACCCTCGTAAACTAATCATCCACTAGTAGAGGTTATCAACTCAGAGGAGATGATGATACCCTCGTAAACTAATGATCCACTAGTAGAGGTTATCAACTCAGAGGAGATGATGATACCCTCGTAAACTAATGATCCACTAGTAGAGGTTATCAACTCAGAGGAGATGATGATACCCTCGTAAACTAATCATCCACTAGTAGAGGTTATCAACTCAGAGGAGATGATGATACCCTCGTAAACTAATCATCCACTAGTAGAGGTTATCAACTCAGAGGAGATGATGATACCCTCGTAAACTAATCATCCACTAGTAGAGGTTATCAACTCAGAAGAGATGATGATACCCTCGTAAACTAATCATCCACTAGTAGAGGTTATCAACTCAGAGGTAGTAATGATACCCTCGTAAACTAATCATCCACTAGTAGAGGTTATCAACTCAGAGGAGATGATGATACCCTCGTAAACTAATGATCCACTAGTAGAGGTTATCAACTCAGAGGAGATGATGATACCCTCGTAAACTAATCATCCACTAGTAGAGGTTATCAACTCAGAGGAGATGATGATACCCTCGTAAACTAATCATCCACTAGTAGAGGTTATCAACTCAGAGGAGATGATGATACCCTCGTAAACTAATGATCCACTAGTAGAGGTTATCAACTCAGAGGAGATGATGATACCCTCGTAAACTAATCATCCACTAGTAGAGGTTATCAACTCAGAGGAGATGATGATACCCTCGTAAACTAATCATCCACTAGTAGAGGTTATCAACTCAGAGGAGATGATGATACCCTCGTAAACTAATCATCCACTAGTAGAGGTTATCAACTCAGAGGAGATGATGATACCCTCGTAAACTAATCATCCACTAGTAGAGGTTATCAACTCAGAAGAGATGATGATACCCTCGTAAACTAATCATCCACTAGTAGAGGTTATCAACTCAGAGGTAGTAATGATACCCTCGTAAACTAATCATCCACTAGTAGAGGTTATCAACTCAGAGGAGATGATGATACCCTCGTAAACTAATGATCCACTAGTAGAGGTTATCAACTCAGAGGAGATGATGATACCCTCGTAAACTAATGACCCACTAGTAGAGGTTATCAACTCAGAGGAGATGATGATACCCTCGTAAACTAATCATCCACTAGTAGAGGTTATCAACTCAGAGGAGATGATGATACCCTCGTAAACTAATCATCCACTAGTAGAGGTTATCAACTCAGAGGAGATGATGATACCCTCGTAAACTAATCATCCACTAGTAGAGGTTATCAACTCAGAGGAGATGATGATACCCTCGTAAACTAATCATCCACTAGTAGAGGTTATCAACTCAGAGGAGATGATGATACCCTCGTAAACTAATGATCCACTAGTAGAGGTTATCAACTCAGAGGAGATGATGATACCCTCGTAAACTAATGATCCACTAGTAGAGGTTATCAACTCAGAGGAGATAATGATACCCTCGTAAACTAATCATCCACTAGTAGAGGTTATCAGCTCAGAGGAGATGATGATACCCTCGTAAACTAATCATCCACTAGTAGAGGTTATCAACTCAGAGGAGATGATGATACCCTCGTAAACTAATCATCCACTAGTAGAGGTTATCAACTCAGAGGAGATGATGATACCCTCGTAAACTAATCATCCACTAGTAGAGGTTATCAACTCAGAGGAGATGATGATACCCTCGTAAACTAATCATCCACTAGTAGAGGTTATCAACTCAGAGGAGATGATGATACCCTCGTAAACTAATCATCCACTAGTAGAGGTTATCAGCTCAGAGGAGATGATGATACCCTCGTAACTAATGATCCACTAGTATAGGTTATCAACTCAGAGGAGATGATGATACCCTCGTAAACTAATCATCCACTAGTAGAGGTTATCAGCTCAGAGGTAGTAATGATACCCTCGTAAACTAATCATCCACTAGTAGAGGTTATCAACTCAGAGGTAGTAATGATACCCTCGTAAACTAATCATCCACTAGTAGAGGTTATCAACTCAGAGGAGATGATGATACCCTCGTAAACTAATCATCCACTAGTAGAGGTTATCAACTCAGAGGAGATGATGATACCCTCGTAAACTAATCATCCACTAGTAGAGGTTATCAACTCAGAGGTAGTAATGATACCCTCGTAAACTAATCATCCACTAGTAGAGGTTATCACCTCAGAGGAGATGATGATACCCTCGTAAACTAATCATCCACTAGTAGAGGTTATCAACTCAGAGGAGATGATGATACCCTCGTAAACTAATGATCCACTAGTAGAGGTTATCAACTCAGAGGAGATGATGATACCCTCGTAAACTAATGATCCACTAGTAGAGGTTATCAGCTCAGTGGAGATGATGATACCCTCGTAAACTAATCATCCACTAGTAGAGGTTATCAACTCAGAGGAGATGATGATACCCTCGTAAACTAATCATCCACTAGTAGAGGTTATCAACTCAGAGGAGATGATGATACCCTCGTAAACTAATCATCCACTAGTAGAGGTTATCAACTCAGAGGAGATGATGATACCCTCGTAAACTAATCATCCACTAGTAGAGGTTATCAACTCAGAGGTAGTAATGATACCCTCGTAAACTAATCATCCACTAGTAGAGGTTATCAACTCAGAGGAGATGATGATACCCTCGTAAACTAATCATCCACTAGTAGAGGTTATCAACTCAGAGGAGATGATGATACCCTCGTAAACTAATGATCCACTAGTAGAGGTTATCAACTCAGAGGAGATGATGATACCCTCGTAAACTAATGATCCACTAGTAGAGGTTATCAACTCAGAGGAGATGATGATACCCTCGTAAACTAATCATCCACTAGTAGAGGTTATCAACTCAGAGGAGATGATGATACCCTCGTAAACTAATCATCCACTAGTAGAGGTTATCAACTCAGAGGAGATGATGATACCCTCGTAAACTAATCATCCACTAGTAGAGGTTATCAACTCAGAAGAGATGATGATACCCTCGTAAACTAATCATCCACTAGTAGAGGTTATCAACTCAGAGGTAGTAATGATACCCTCGTAAACTAATCATCCACTAGTAGAGGTTATCAACTCAGAGGAGATGATGATACCCTCGTAAACTAATGATCCACTAGTAGAGGTTATCAACTCAGAGGAGATGATGATACCCTCGTAAACTAATCATCCACTAGTAGAGGTTATCAACTCAGAGGTAGATGATGATACCCTCGTAAACTAATCATCCACTAGTAGAGGTTATCAACTCAGAGGAGATGATGATACCCTCGTAAACTAATCATCCACTAGTAGAGGTTATCAACTCAGAGGAGATGATGATACCCTCGTAAACTAATCATCCCACTAGTAGAGGTTATCAACTCAGAGGAGATGATGATACCCTCGTAAACTAATCATCCACTAGTAGAGGTTATCAACTCAGAGGAGATGATGATACCCTCGTAAACTAATCATCCACTAGTAGAGGTTATCAACTCAGAGGAGATGATGATACCCTCGTAAACTAATCATCCACTAGTAGAGGTTATCAACTCAGAAGAGATGATGATACCCTCGTAAACTAATCATCCACTAGTAGAGGTTATCAACTCAGAGGTAGATGATGATACCCTCGTAAACTAATCATCCACTAGTAGAGGTTATCAACTCAGAGGAGATGATGATACCCTCGTAAACTAATGATCCACTAGTAGAGGTTATCAACTCAGAGGAGATGATGATACCCTCGTAAACTAATCATCCACTAGTAGAGGTTATCAACTCAGAGGAGATGATGATACCCTCGTAACTAATCATCCACTAGTAGAGGTTATCAACTCAGAGGAGATGATGATACCCTCGTAAACTAATCATCCACTAGTAGAGGTTATCAACTCAGAGGAGATGATGATACCCTCGTAAACTAATCATCCACTAGTAAGAGGTTATCAACTCAGAGGAGATGATGATACCCTCGTAAACTAATCATCCACTAGTAGAGGTTATCAACTCAGAGGAGATGATGATACCCTCGTAAACTAATCATCCACTAGTAGAGGTTATCAACTCAGAGGAGATGATGATACCCTCGTAAACTAATGATCCACTAGTAGAGGTTATCAACTCAGAGGAGATGATGATACCCTCTGTAAACTAATCATCCACTAGTAGAGGTTATCAGCTCAGAGGAGATGATGATACCCTCGTAAACTAATCATCCACTAGTAGAGGTTATCAACTCAGAGGAGATGATGATACCCTCGTAAACTAATCATCCACTAGTAGAGGTTATCAACTCAGAGGAGATGATGATACCCTCGTAAACTAATCATCCACTAGTAGAGGTTATCAACTCAGAGGAGATGATGATACCCTCGTAAACTAATCATCCACTAGTAGAGGTTATCAACTCAGAGGAGATGATACCCTCGTAAACTAATCATCCACTAGTAGAGGTTATCAGCTCAGAGGAGATGATGATACCCTCGTAAACTAATCATCCACTAGTATAGGTTATCAACTCAGAGGAGATGATGATACCCTCGTAAACTATCATCCACTAGTAGAGGTTATCAGCTCAGAGGTAAATGATACCCTCGTAAACTAATCATCCACTAGTTAGAGGTTATCAACTCAGTAGGTAGTAACTGATACCCTCGTAAACTAATCATCCACTAGTAGAGGTTAC